>JANCRA010000105.1:698913-746413 GCA_024362935.1 Setophaga petechia | reverse complement strand
CCTGTCCCTCCATCCTTGTCCCCAGTCCCTCCCAGCTCTCCTGGAGCCCCTCCAGGCCCTGCCAGGGGCTCCAGGATCTCCCCAGAGCTCAGTTTGTCCCTTGAACCCCCCAGATCTGCCCCCACAGGATTTGTGTGCTGAGAATGAGAAGCCCAGCCCGGAGCCATGGCAGGCAGCAGCACCTTGGGGTCACAGGATCCCAGCTGGGTTGGGTGGGGAGGGAGCTCAGAGCCCCCCAGTGCCACCCCTGCCATGGCAGGGACACCCCCACTGTGCCAGGGTGTGCCAGTGTCCAGCCCGGCCTTGGGCACTGCCAGGGATGCAGGGTGGGCAGCCCCAGCTGCTCTGGGGTGCCCCTGGATGAGCTCTGAGGTCCCTTCCAGCCCACCCACTCTGGGTGCTGCTCCTCCAGGCCCTGCCCCAAGCCCCCCTCAGCTCTCTCAGGGTCTCCCTCCAGGGCATTTCAGCTTCCCCAGCTCTCCCCACACTCATCCTGTGCTCTCCCCATCTCTGTGTTTTCCATGCCAGTCCCAATTCCCTCTCCAGCACGTTTATTACAGTCCTTGAAATGCTGGGAGGTGCTGGAGGTGGTGGCTGCTGTTCCCATGATTTCTGGGGTGCCTGTTGTTGTTATTCCCATGATTTCTGGGGCTCTGGGGTGGTGATTGTTGTTATTCCCATGATTTCTGGGGTGGTTGTTGTTATTATTCATATGATTTCTGGCACTCTGGGCTGGTTATTTTTGTTCCCATGATTTCTGGGGCTGTGGGTTGTTTTTATTCCCATTATTTCTGTGATTCTGGGGTGGCTGTTGTTGTTTTTATTCCCATTAATTCTGGGACTCTGGGGTGGCTGTTGTTATTCCCATCATTTCTGGGGCTGTGGGTTGTTATTTTTCCCATGATTTCTGTGATTCTGGGGTGGCTGGTTTTGTTATTCCCATGATTTCTGGCACTCTGGGGTGGCTGTTGTTGTTATTCCCATGATTTCTGGGGCTCTGGCTGGTTGTTGTTTTTGTTCCTATGATTTTTGGGAGTCTGGGTGATTGTGTTCCCATGATTTCTGGGGCTCTGGGGTCGTTGTTGTTATTGTTATTCCCATGATTTCTGGGACTCTGGGGTGGCTGTTGTTATTTTTATTCCCATGATTTCTGGGGCTCTGGGGTGGCTGTTGTTATTCCCATGATTTCTGGGGCTGTGGGTTGTTATTTTTCCCATGATTTCTGTGATTCTGGGGTGGCTGTTGTTGTTATTCCCATGATTTCTGGTGTTCTGGGGTGGTGATTGTTGTTATTCCCATGATTTCTGGGGTGGTTGTTGTTATTATTCCCATGATTTCTGGGGCTCTGGGGTGGTTATTTTTGTTCCCATTATTTCTGGGATTCTGGGGTGGTGGTTGTTGTTATTCCCATGATTTCTGGGGCTCTGGGTGGTTGTGTTCCCATGATTTCTGGGGTTCTGGGTTGGTTTTTGTTATTCCCATGATTTCTGGGGCTCTGGGTTGGTTTTTGTTATTCCCATGATTTCTGGGGTTCTGGGGTGGTTATTTTTGTTCCCATGATTTCTGGGGTGGTTGTTGTTGTTGTTCCCATTATTCCCACGATTTCTGGGGTGGTTATTTTTGTTCCCATGATTTCTGGGGTTCTGGGTTGGTTTTTGTTATTCCCACGATTTCTGGGGCTCTGGCATGGTGGTTATTTTTATTGCCATAATTTCTGGGGTGGTTGTTGTTGTTCCCATGATTTCTGGGGTGGTTATTTTTGTTCCCATGATTTCTGGGGCTCTGGGGTGGTGGTTGTTATTATTCCCATGATTTCTGGGGTGGTTGTTGTTGTTGTTCCCATTATTCCCATGATTTCTGGGGTGGTTATTTTTGCTCCCAGGATTTCTGGGGCTCTGGGGCTGTGGGTTATTTTTGCTCCCATGATTTCTGGGGTGGTTATTTTTGTTCCCATGATTTCTGGGGTGGTTATTTTTGCTCCCATGATTTCTGGGGCTGTGGGGCTGTGGGTTATTTTTGCTCCCATGATCTCTGGGGCTGTGGGTGCTGCTGTCCATGGCTGTGCAGCTCTCACAGGTGCCTTTCCCTGCAGTGAGGGCCATGGGAAGCTGACAGTGTTCTCAGTGAAAGCCATGCTGGCCACCATGTGTGGGGGGAAGATCCTGGACAAGCTCAGATGTGAGTACTGCTGAGCAATCCCACCCTGCATTCCGTTCTGGAGGGTTTTGTTTTGCTGATTTGTGATCTTTACCCTGAGCTGAGGCTGTGCAGAATTCCAGAGTCAGTAATTTGGGACAGTCCCTCCCAGCCCATGGAGTGCCAGTCCCCACATTGTCCCCAGAGCTCTGGGTGCCACCTCCAGGCCTCCTGGGACACTCCAGGGATGTTTGTTCCATGTTCCAGCTCCTGGTTATCCCCAGCCCAGGGCTGAGGAGCCTTCCCAAGCCCATTCCTGCCATTTCAGCCCTTGAGCTCTTCTTTAAATGGAGAACCTGAGGCTGATTTCAATGGGAATGTCCCAGGTGTCACCATTTCCCTGCTTTGGGGACCTTGGAGGCTCCTGTGAATCTCCTGAGGCTCTCTGCACCTTCTCACCCTGTAATCCCAGCATGGTTTGGCTTGGAAGGGACCTGGGGACACCTCCCAGTGTCCCAGGCTGCTCCCAGCCCTGGCCCTGGCCCTGGCCCTGTCCCTGGCCCTGGCCCTGGCCCTGGCCCTGGCCCTGGCCCTGTCCCTGTCCCTGGCTCTGTCCCTGTCCCTGGCTCTGTCCCTGCCCTGGCCCTGTCCCTGTCCCTGGCTCTGTCCCTGCCCTGTCCCTGTCCCTGTCCCTGTCCCTGTCCCTGCCCTGTCCCTGTCCCTGCCCTGTCCCTGTCCCTGTCCCTGTCCCTGGCCCTGGCCCTGTCCCTGCCCTGTCCCTGCCCTGTCCCTGTCCCTGTCCCTGCCCTGTCCCTGTCCCTGTCCCTGTCCCTGGCTCTGGCCCTGTCCCTGTCCCTGTCCCCTGTCCCTGTCCCTGCCCTGGCCCTGTCCCTGTCCCTGGCCCTGGCCCTGGCCCTGGCCCTGGCCCTGTCCCTGCCCTGTCCCTGTCCCTGTCCCTGTCCCTGTCCCTGCCCCTGTCCCTGCCCCTGTCCCTGTCCCTGTCCCTGTCCCTGGCCCTGTCCCTGTCCCCTGTCCCTGTCCCTGCCCTGTCCCTGTCCTGTCCCTGTCCCTGTCCTGTCCCTGGCCCTGTCCCTGTCCCTGGCCCTGGCCCTGGCCCTGTCCCTGTCCCTGCCCTGTCCCTGCCCTGTCCCTGTCCCTATCCCTGTCCCCTGTCCCTGTCCCTGTCCCCGTCCCCGTCCCTGTCCCTGTCCCTATCCCTGTCCCTGTCCCTATCCCTGTCCCTATCCCTGTCCCTGGCCCTGTCCCTATCCCTGTCCCTGTCCCTGTCCCTATCCCTGTCCCTGTCCCTGGCCCTGGCCCTGGCCCTGGCCCTGTCCCTGTCCCTGCCCTGTCCCTGTCCCTGTCCCTGTCCCTGGCCCTGGCCCTGTCCCTGTCCCTGTCCCTATCCCTGTCCCTGGCCCTGTCCCTATCCCTGTCCCTGTCCCTGTCCCTATCCCTGTCCCTGGCCCTGGCCCTGTCCCTGTCCCTGCCCTGTCCCTGGCCCTGGCCCTGTCCCTGTCCCTGCCCTGTCCCTGTCCCTGTCCCTGCCCTGTCCCTGTCCCTGGCCCTGGCCCTGGCCCTGTCCCTGTCCCTGCCCTGTCCCTGTCCCTGTCCCTGCCCTGTCCCTGTCCCTGTCCCTGTCCCTGTCCCTGTCCCTGTCCCTGTCCCTGTCCCTGCTGCCCCCTGGGCTCAGTCAGATCCCTGGGCAGAGCAGGATTGCTCCAGCTGCAGAGAAAAGGGGTGGTGGGAGAGTTCTGGGGAATGCTGAGCAGGATGGGGAACTGCCAAGAGCTGCTCCATTCCCTTTCCATCTGCTCCTTCCCTTTCAGAAGGCTGATTTATTGTTTTGTGATAGATATTATAGTAAAAGGAAATGATGTATTAAAACTATACTGAAAGAATAGAAGAAAGGATTTCATCAGAAGGCTGGAAAGGAAAGGAAAAAGGAAAGGAAAAGGGAAGGGAAGGAAAGGAAAGGAAAGGAAAGGGAAGGGAAGGGAAGGGAAGAAGGAAAGGAAAGGAAAGGAAAGGAAAGGAAAGGAAAGGAAAGGAAAGGAAAGGAAAGGAAAGGAAAGGAAAGGAAAGGAAAGGAAAGGAAAGGAGAAAAAGAATCTTGTGACTGACCAGACAGTCTGAACCAGCTGGCTGTGATTGGCCATTAATTAGAAACAACCCCATGAGACCAATCCCAGATCCCCCTGTTGCATCCCACAGCAGCAGATAATCAATGTTTACATTTTGTTCCTGAGGCTTCTCAGGAGGGAAAATCCCAAGGGAAGGATTTTCCATAAAATGTGTGTGTGACAGATCCCAGGGTCTGTGAGGCTGGAAGATCCCTCCCAGCCCACCCAGTGCCAGCTGTGCCCAGCTGTGCCCTCCTTGTCCCCAGAGCCCTGAGTGCCACATCCAGGGGCACCTCCAGGGTCCAAACCTCCAAGGCTGAGCCCCTTTCCCTGGGGAAATTCCTGCTGAGCCTGCCCTGGCCCAGCCTGAGGCTGTTCCCCCTCATCCTGTCACCAGCTGCCCTTTGAAAGGATATCCTGCTTTTTATTTCTTTATTTTTCTTTATTCCATCCTGCTTTTTAGCATTTCCAATTTCATGCCAATTCCCCATGTGGGAATTTCCCACTTTGACCACAAACCCACTTTTTTCTCTTCAAGTCTAAAATCGGTGGGGCTTGGAGGGGTTTTTCATTTCCCCTTGGTGCAGCCTGGGCTGTTCTGTCTCATTTTCAGATTTCCACACCTTGAATTTCTGTCCCTTCAGGATCCCCTCCCTGCCTGCTCAGCTCAGAGCAATGTCCTGAGCACACCCAGCAGGTTTCAGCCCATTTTAAATGCAGTTGTGTCCTGTCCCTGGTGTGTCCCTCCCTGCCAGGCTCATTGCAGACCTTCAGCTCCTGAGCAGGAGGGTTCTGCTCCAGAGTGGATCAGGATTCTGGAATTTTGGCTCTTTAATTTTAGTTGTTCCCATTGTTTCATTTTGTGTGCATTTTCATCCTGACTTTTTGTTTTCCACATTCAGTTTCTAGGTTAATTCTAATTTTTCTGGCTGGCTTGTGTATCTAAAATACACAAATCCACCATTTTAAATATATTTTTTTTATTTTTCCCCCATTTCTCCTAGTATTTTTTATTTATAACATTATTCAAAGGACCTTCAGTTGAAGCTGCTCTGTTCAGTCAGAGATAGAAATTCCAGGTACCTTTATCCCTCTAACTAAGGCATTGCAGGCTTCTTGCTGAGCTCATTCTTTCAGGAAATTGGGGTGATTCCTGCAGTTTTCTGGAAATGTGCCTTTCTGAAAGTGTCTTTTTTTCCTGAAGCTGGTTTTGATCACTGCAATGAAAGTTGTTTTCTGCCAGCCTGATCTTTTTGATGTTTAATTCCTGCTGGTGCCTGAAATAGCAGCAGGGAGGGCTCAGGGCCACGGGGGGGATCTGGGATCTGTCACATCCAGGGCAGTTCCAGGTGGTGTTTGCACTGGGGAATCCTCCCCTGGCAGCATCCTGGCCCCAGGGCCCCCTGGCTGTGAGAGATCCCACCCCATTAAATCCCACCCCATTAAATCCCACCCCATTGAATCCCACCCCATTAAATCCCACCCAATTAAATCCTACCCAATTAAATCCCACCCCATTAAATCCCACCCTATTAAATCCCACCCCAATTAAATCCCACCCCATTAAATCCCACCCCAATTAAATCCCACCCCATTAAATCCCACCCCAATTAAATCCCACCCCAATTAAATCCCACCCAATTAAAACCCGCCCCAATTAAATCCCACCCCATTAAATCCCACCCCATTAAATCCCACCCCATTAAATCCCTCCCCAATCAAATCCCACCCCATTACATCCCACCCTATTACAACCCACCCCATTAAATCCCACCCCATTAAATCCCACCCCAATTAAATCCCACCCCATTAAATCCCACCCCAATTAAATCCCACCCCATTAAATCCCACCCCAATTAAATCCCACCCCATTAAATCCCACCCCATTAAATCCCACCCCAATTAAATCCCACCCCATTAAATCCCACCCAATTAAATCCCACCCCAATTAAATCCCACCCAATTAAATCCCCCCCATTAAATCCCACCCCATTAAATCCCACCCCATTAAAACCCACCCAATTAAATCCCACCCCAATTAAATCCCACCCAATTAAATCCCACCCCATTAAATCCTACCCAATTAAAACCCATCCATTAAAACCCACCCCAATTAAATCCCACCCCATTAAATCCCACCCCATTAAGTCCCACCCCATTAAATCCCACCCTATTAAATCCCACCCCATTACATCCCACCCCATTTCACCCCTGCCATGGCACAGTTCCAGCTGTGTTCCCCTTTAGGGTTCTCTAGGGTCAGGTTCCAGCTGTGTTCTGTAGGTTCTGTAGGGTCAGGTTCCAGCTGTGTTCCCTCTGGGGTCTGTAGGGTCAGGTTCCAGCTGTGTTCCCTCTGGGGTTCTGTAGGTTCAGGTTCCAGCTGTGTTCCCCTCTGGGGTTCTGTAGGGTCAGGTTCCAGCTGTGCTCTGTAGGTTCTGTAGGGTCAGGTTCCAGCTGTGTTCCCCTCTGGGGTTCTGTAGGGTCAGGTTCCAGCTGTGTTCCCTCTGGGGTCTGTAGGGTCAGGTTCCAGCTGTGTTCTGTAGGTTCTGTAGGTTTGGGTTCCAGCTGTGTTCCCCTTTAGGGTTCTGTAGGGTCAGGTTCCAGCTGTGTTCCCCTCTGGGGGTCTGTAGGGTCAGGTTCCAGCTGTGTTCTGTAGGTTCTGTAGGGTCAGGTTCCAGCTGTGTTCCCCTCTGGGGTTCTGTAGGTTCAGTTCCAGCTGTGTTCTGTAGGTTCTGTAGGGTCAGGTTCCAGCTGTGTTCTGTAGGTTCTGTAGGGTCAGGTTCCAGCTGTGCTCCCCTTTGGGGTCTGTAGGGTCAGGTTCCAGCTGTGTTCTGTAGGTTCTGTAGGGTCAGGTTCCAGCTGTGTTCCCCTTTGGGGTTCTGTAGGGTCAGTTCCAGCTGTGTTCTGTAGGTTCTGTAGGTTTGGGTTCCAGCTGTGTTCTGTAGGTTCTGTAGGGTCAGGTTCCAGCTGTGCTCCCCTTTGGGGTCTGTAGGGTCAGGTTCCAGCTGTGTTCCCCTCTGGGGTTCTGTAGGGTCAGGTTCCAGCTGTGTTCTGTAGGTTCTGTAGGGTCAGGTTCCAGCTGTGTTCTGTAGGTTCTGTAGGGTCAGGTTCCAGCTGTGTTCCCCTCTGGGGGTCTGTAGGGTCAGGTTCCAGCTGTGTTCTGTAGGTTCTGTAGGTTTGGGTTCCAGCTGTGTTCCCCTCTGGGGGTCTGTAGGGTCAGGTTCCAGCTGTGTTCCCCTCTGGGGTTCTGTAGATTCAGTTCCAGCTGTGTTCTCCTTTGGGGTTCTGTAGGGTCAGGTTCCAGCTGTGTTCTGTAGGTTCTGTAGGGTCAGGTTCCAGCTGTGTTCTGTAGGTTCTGTAGGGTCAGGTTCCAGCTGTGTTCCCCTCTGGGGTTCTCCTGCTCTGCTCCCTCTCTGTCCCAGCTGGTGCCGGGCAGGAGCTTCCCCTGCACTGATGGGGTGGGGTAGTGGGATAATGGGGTGGGATGGGATCCATGGGATGGGATAATGGGATAATTGGATAATGGGATAATGGGATTCATAGGATGGGATCCATGGGATGGGATGGGATCCATGGTATAAGATAATGGGATGATTGGATAATGGGATGGGATCCATGGGATGGGATGGGATAATGGGATGAGATAATGGGATAGAATGGGATCCATGAGATGGGATGGGATAATGGGATGAGATCCATGGGATGGGTTGGGATGGGATGGAAGGGGTGGGATGGGATAGGATAATGGGGTGGGATGGGGCAATTGGATAGGATAATGGGGTGGGATGGAATGGGATGATGGGATGGGATAATGGGATGAGATAATGGGATAGAATGGGATCCATGGGATGGGGTGGGATGGAATAATGGGATGAGATCCATGGGATGGGATGGGTTGGGATAATGGGGTGGGATGGGATAATGGGATGGGATCATGGGATGGGATGGGATCCATGGGATGGGATGGGATAATGGGATGGGTTGGGATAATGGGATGGGATGGGATAATGGGATGGGATCATGGGATGGGATAATGGGATGATGGCATGGGGGAAGCAGGGACTGGCAGCCCTGCCCTGGCACCCCTGCCCTGGCAGCAGCCCTGCCCCAGCCCAGCTCAGGGAAGCCCTCGGGGTGCAGGGGAGCCGCTGGTCCCCACAGTGCCCCCCATTGATGGGGTTTGTTGTGTCCCCAGTGCCCCCCATTGATGGGGTTCATTGTGCCCCCATTGATGGGGTTCGTTGTGCCCCCCCAGTGCCCCCACACTGATGGGGTTTGTTGTGCCCCCCCAGTGCCCCCACACTGATGGGGTTCGTTGTGCCCCCCAGTGCCCCCGCACTGATGGGGTTCGTTGTGCCCCCCCAGTGCCCCCGCACTGATGGGGTTCATTGTGCCCCCCATTGATGGGGTTCGCTGTGCCCCCATAGTGCCCCCCACTGATGGGGTTCGTTGTGTCCCCCCACTGATGGGGTTCGTTGTGCCCCCCAGTGCCCCCACACTGATGGGGTTCATTGTGTCCCCCATTGATGGGGTTCGTTGTGCCCCCCCGGTGCCCCCGCACTGATGGGGTTCGTTGTGCCCCCCAGTGTCCCCCATTGATGGGGTTCGTTGTGCCCCCCAGTGCCCCCCCATTGATGGGGTTCGTTGTGTTCCCCATTGATGGGGTTCGTTGTGCCCCCCAGTGCCCCGCACTGATGGGGTTCGTTGTGTTCCCCATTGATGGGGTTCGTTGTGCCCCCCAGTGCCCCCCCATTGATGGGGTTCGTTGTGCCCCGCACTGATGGGGTTCGTTGTGCCCCCGCACTGATGGGGTTCGTTGTGCCCCCCCGGTGCCCCCACACTGATGGGGTTCGTTGTGCCCCCCGGTGCCCCGCACTGATGGGGTTCGTTGTGCCCCCCGGTGCCCCGCACTGATGGGGTTCGTTGTGCCCCCAGTGCCCCGCACTGATGGGGTTCGTTGTGCCCCCCAGTGCCCCCGCACTGATGGGGTTCGTTGTGCCCCCCAGTGCCCCTGCACTGATGGGGTTCGTTGTGCCCCCCAGTGCCCCCGCACTGATGGGGTTCGTTGTGCCCCCCAGTGCCCGCACACTGATGGGGTTCGTTGTGCCCCCCCAGTGCCCCCCACTGATGGGGTTCGTTGTGCCCCCATAGTGCCCCCCATTGATGGGGTTCGTTGTGCCCCCAGTGCCCCGCACTGATGGGGTTCGTTGTGTTCCCTTACAGATATTTTCTCTCAGCTCTCAGATTCGCACGGGCTGCTGCTGTTCCCCAAGCTGGAGCAGTTCCTGCGGGAGGTGCTGAAGCTGCCCACGGCCGTGTTCGAGGGGCCGTCCTTCGGCTACACCGAGCACTCGCTGCGCTCCTGCTTCCCGCAGCAGGTCAGGCCCGGCCGGGGATTGGGGATTTGGGGTGTGGAGTTTGGGGTGTGGGATTGGGGATTTGGGATTTGGGGTGTGGAGTTTGGGGTGTGGGATTGGGGTGTGGGATTGGGGATATGGGGTTTGTGGTCTGGGATTGGAGGTGTGGGATTGGGGATATGGGGTTTGGGGTGTGGGATTGGGGATATGGGGTTTGGGGTGTGTGATGGGGATATGGGGATCGGGGATTTGGGGGGTGGGATTGGGGGTCTGGGATTGGGGATATGGAGTTTGGGGTATGGGATTGGGGATATGGGGTGTGGGATTTGGGATATGGGGTTTGGGGTGTGGGATTGGGGATTTGGGGTTTGGGGTGTGGGATTTGGGGATTGGAGATTGGGGGTGTGGGATTGGGGATTGGGGCTCTGGGATTGGGGGTCTGGGATTTGGGATTGGGTGTGTGGGATTTGGGGTCTGGCATTGGGGATTGGTGGTTTGGGATTTGGGGATTTGGGATTGGGCATTTGGGGGTTTGGGGTCTGGGATTGGGGATCAGAGATTGGGGATTTGGGGTTTGGTGTCTGGGTTTGGGGATTGGGGATTTGGGGTCTGGCATTGGAGGTCTGGGATTTGGTATCAGGGATTGAGGGTCTGGGATTGGGGGTTGGGAGTCTGGGATTTGGGATCTGGGATCTGGGATGTAGTGTCTGGAATTGGGGATTGGGGGTCTGGGAGTCTGTATTTGTGATTTAGGATTTGGGATTTTCAATAAGGGATCAGGGGTCTGGGACCAGCCAGGATCAGGGATCTGGGATTGGGTTTCAGGGATCAGGGATTGGGGATCAGGGATTTGGGATCCAGGATTTCTAATCAGGGATTTGAGATCTGGGATTCATGATCTGGGATGTGAGATTTGGGATTCAGGATCTGGGATGTGAGATTTGGGATTCAGGATTTGGGATTCAGGATTTGGGATGTGAGATTTGGGATTCAGGATTTGGGATTCAGGATTTGGGATTCAGGATCTGGGATGTGAGATTTGGGATTCAGGATTTGGGATTCAGGATTTGGGATGTGAGATTTGGGATTCAGGATCTGGGATGTGAGATTTGGCATTCAGGATTTGGGATGTGAGATTTGGGATTCAGGATTTGGGATTCAGGATTTGGGATCCGAGGTTCCCAAGGCATCAGGGCTGGGGTCACTGAGGTGCCCTGTGCAGCCCCAGCACTCTGACACAGTCCAGAATCAGCAGTGAGGGATTTTCTGTCATTTCAGTGATTCCTGTTCCCCATCAGAAACCAGCAATGCCTCCTTCCCTTCCCAAAACACAAACCATGCCATTTCCACTATTTTCTCTGATTTTTCAAAGCTTTTTCCCCGTGTTTAGACAATTAGTTTAACAAGTCACTCCCAGGATCTGTTCAAAGTAAACACCTTCTGTGCACCAGTTTATTTTTAAATCCATTGCAGTTGTAGTTTAATTGTTCCAGTGATTTGTTGCTCGTTTGAGGTAATGTAAATAATAGAACTAATCCTAAAATCAACTGTAAACAAAGACTTGATTGATCTTAGGCCTGAAATTAAATGTTTAGACTCTGGGCATGATGATGCTCCAGCCTAAAAGATGCTCTTAGGCCTAAATTTAAATCCATTGCAGTTGTAGTTTAATTGTTCCAATTATTTGTTCCTCATTTGAGGTAATGTAAATAACAGAACTAATCCTAAAATCAACTGTAAACATGGACTTGATTGATCTTAGCCCTGAAATTAAATGTTTAGACTCTGGGCATGATGATGCTCCAGCAGAAACATTTCTGCAGCATTTGATGTGAAATTTATGGTGACTAAATAGGAGTTAATTAGCAATTAGCATGTTTGGAATAGGGCACAGCAGGAAGCTCCTTGGATTTCAGAATCAGTGAGGCTCCAGATTTACACCTGATCTTGGCAATGAGGAATTGTGCCCTGGCACAGGGTGCCCACCTGGATCCCTGGCAGTGCCCAAGGCCAGGCTGGACTTTGGGGCTTAAGAAGTGTAAATTCCTTTTATTTCAAATGTTCTCAGAGTCCCAGACTGGTTTGGGTTGGGAGGGAGCTTCAATCCCCCCCAGTGCCACCCCTGCCATGGCAGGGACAGGGACAGGGACACTGTGCCAGGTGCTCCAGCCCCAGTGCCCAGCCTGGCCTGGGCACTGCCAGGGGTCCTGGGGCAGTGGAGGTGTCCCTGCCATGGCAGGGGTGGCACTGGGGGGCATTTTTAGGGTCCCTTCCCACCATCCCTGGTGCCAGGCTGGGGCAGCACAGGAATGTTCCTGCAGTGCTGCAGGGATGGTGGGAGGGTCCCCAGCACCAGGAGAGGGAGGAGAATTTGACTCCAAGTCCTCAGAAGGCTGAGTTAATATAAAATACAATATTATATCATATTATATCATATTATGTTTCATTATATTATATCATATTATATTTCATTAATTATAAAATCAATTAAATTATCAAATTATTAAGTTATTAAAATACTAAAATAAATATTAAATAAATATTACATATAAAAATATTAAAAATATTAAATTATTTATTAAAATTACAATACCATATAATATCATATTATATTTCATTAATTAAATTAATTAAATTATTAAAATATGAAAATATGAAATATTTAATTATATATTAAATAAATATCAAACCATTAAAGTATTAAAATTATTAATTTATTAAAATTATATTTTATATTATTATATTATATTTTATTAATAATAAAATAATTAAATAATTAAAATATTGAAAATATTGAAGTATTATATTATATATTAAATAAATATTAAAATATAAAAAATATTAAAAGATAAACATATTAAATAATTTATTTAAAATATTATATGAAATTATATTATACAAAATTATATTATATTATATTATATTATATGAAATTATATTATATGAAATTATATTATATTATATGAAATTATATTATAATATATTATATGAAATTATATGAAATTATATTATCTTATATGAAATGATATTATATGCAATTATCTACTAAACCATACTAAAGAAAGGGAAAGGATTCATCAGAGGCTGGACAAGAATGGCAATAACCCAGACTCAGTGAGTGAGATTGGCCATGGATTAAACCCAATTCCCACCTTTGGGTGAACAATCCCCGTGTGAGGAACATCCCAGAACATCCAACCCTGGACAGGCCGAGGCTTCGTCCTCCCAGGAGGAAACCTGGCACAGGGGGCAGCTCTCAGGGTGGCACAGAAGCTGTGGAGCCCTGGCAGGGGCAGTGCCCGGTGCAGTGCCCGGTGCTGTGCCCTGTGCCCGGTGCAGTGCCCAGTGCAGTGCCCTGTGCCCGGTGCAGTGCCCTGTGCAGTGCCCGGTGCTGTGCCCAGTGCTGTGCCCGGTGCTGTACCCTGTGCAGTGCCCGGTGCAGTGCCCAGTGCAGTGCCCTGTGCAGTGCCCGGTGCTGTGCCCAGTGCTGTGCCCGGTGCTGTACCCTGTGCAGTGCCCGGTGCAGTGCCCAGTGCAGTGCCCTGTGCAGTGCCCAGTGCTGTGCCTGGTGCAGTGCCCGGTGCTGTGCCCAGTGCAGTGCCCAGTGCTGTGCCCAGTGCTGTGCCCTGTGCCCGGTGCTGTGCCCTGTGCTGTGCCCAGTGCAGTGCCCGGTGCTGTGCCCAGTGCTGTGCCCTGTGCCCGGTGCTGTGCCCAGTGCTGTGCCCTGTGCCCGGTGCTGTGCCCGGTGCAGTGCCCAGTGCCCTGTGCAGTGCCCTGCAGCCCTGCCGTGTCTCCCTGCAGAGGAAGGTGTACCCTGTGCTGTGCCCGGTGCTGTGCCCTGTGCAGGGCCCAGTGCAGTGCCTGGTGCCCGGTGCTGTGCCCTGTGCCCGGTGCTGTGCCCTGTGCTGTGCCCAGTGCCCGGTGCTGTGCCCAGTGCTGTGCCCTGTGCCCGGTGCCGTGCCCTGCAGCCCTGCCGTGTCTCCCTGCAGAGGAAGGTGTACCCTGTGCAGTGCCCGGTGCCCGGTGCAGTGCCCGGTGCCCGGTGCTGTGCCCTGTGCAGTGCCCGGTGCTGTGCCCTGCAGCCCTGCCGTGTCTCCCTGCAGAGGAAGGTGTACCCGGTGCTGTGCCCTGTGCTGTGCCCGGTGCCGTGCCCTGTGCCCGGTGCCGTGCCCTGCAGCCCTGCCGTGTCTCCCTGCAGAGGAAGGTGTACCCTGTGCTGTGCCCGGTGCAGTGCCCTGTGCCCGGTGCAGTGCCCTGTGCAGTGCCCGGTGCCGTGCCCTGCAGCCCTGCCGTGTCTCCCTGCAGAGGAAGGTGTACCCTGTGCAGTGCCCTGTGCAGTGCCCTGTGCAGTGCCCTGTGCCCGGTGCCGTGCCCTGCAGCCCTGCCGTGTCTCCCTGCAGAGGAAGGTGATGCTCAACACGTTCCTGGACACGCTGATGGCCGACCCCCCTCCCCAGTGCCTTGTGTGGCTGCCCCTCATGCACAGACTGGCACACGTGGAGAATGGTAAATGCAGAACTGTCCTGCTGGCAGCTGGCAGTGCTCTGCCCTGTGCCCTCGTGTCCTTGTGCCCTCGTGTCCTTGTGACCTCCTGTCCTTGTGCCTCATGTCCTTGTGCCCCATGTCCTTGTGCCCTCATGTCCTTGTGCCTCATGTCCTTGTGCCCTCCTGTCCTTGTGCCTCATGTCCTTGTGCCCTCCTGTCCTTGTGCCCTCGTGTCCTTGTGACCCATGTCCTTGTGCCCTCGTGTCCTTGTGCCCTCCTGTCCTTGTGCTTTGTGTCCTTGTGCCCTCGTGTCCTTGTGCCTTCCTGTCCTTGTGCCCTCCTGTCCTTGTGCCCTCCTGCCCTTGTGCCCTCATGTCCTTGTGCTTTGTGTCCTTGTGCTTTGTGTCCTTGTGCTTTGTGTCCTTGTGCCCTCATGTCCTTGTGCCCTCCTGTCCTTGTGCCCTGATGTCCTTGTGCCCTTGTGTCCTTGTGACCCATGTCCTTGTGCCCTCGTGTCCTTGTGCCCTCCTGTCCTTGTGCCCTCGTGTCCTTGTGCCCTCGTGTCCTTGTGCCCTCGTGTCCTTGTGCCCTCCTGTCCTTGTGCCCTCGTGTCCTTGTGCCTTCCTGTCCTTGTGCCCTCATGTCCTTGTGCCTTCCTGTCCTTGTGCCTTCCTGTCCTTGTGCCCTTGTGTCCTTGTGCCCTCGTGTCCTTGTGCCCTCCTGTCCTTGTGCCCTCGTGTCCTTGTGCCCTCCTGTCCTTGTGCCCTTGTGCCCTCATGTCCTTGTGCTTTGTGTCCTTGTGCCCTCCTGTCCCAGCCCAGAGCACCCCAGAGCTGGGGGTGACATTTCTGGGACTGTGGCACGGGGACTGGCTGGGTGTGGGAGCAGCAGCACTGCAAACCCATGGATTTTAGTTAGTGGGGAAAAAATGACATTTCCTGAATGTTCCTGGGGCTGAGGGAGCTGGGAGAGGAGCAAAGGAGGCTCAGGGGGGCCCCTGTGGCTCTGCCAGGAGGGCACAGCCAGGGGGGTCGGGCTGTGCTCCCAGGGAACAGGGACAGGACAAGGGGAAACGGCCTCAGGCTGGGCCAGGGCAGGCTCAGGGTGGGCATTGGGAACAATTCCCACCTGGAAAGGGCTGTCCTGCCCTGGCACAGCTGCCCAGGCAGGTTGGCAGTGCCCATCCCTGCAGGTGGCACCTGGATGTGGCACTCAGGGGACAAGGTGGGGATCAGTCACAGCTGGGACTGGATGGGCTGGAGGGATTTCCAGCCTCAGGGATCCTGGGGGTTTTAATTAATTTTGCTGGTGGGGATTTCCTGGGGTCAGGTCCTCACCAGGAGGTGGATCTGGTGGAAGTGTTGGGTGAGCTCCAGGGCAAAGGGGGTCCTGGTGGATCCTGGCATTGCCTGGCAGCAGCCAGGAGCAGGGGGGCACCAGCTGGGCTGCTCCCCTTCACTGGGGGTGTTTCCCATCCAAAGTTAAACTTTGGCCCTTGCAGAAAAATGCAAACAAACAGAAATAATACCACGAGAAAAACCCCCACAAACAAAAACCTAAAGAAACAAACCTCACAAAAACCTAAACAAACAAACAGAAATAATACCACGAGAAAAACCCCCACAAACAAAAACCTAAAGAAACAAACCCCACAAAAACCTAAACAAACAACACCCATAAAAACATAAACTAACAAATGCCAAGAAAACAATGACAGAAAGTAAAAACCACAAACAAAAAACCAACAAAACAACCAAAAATCCCAAAGCAAGAAAAGACAAAAAACCCCTGCAGGTAACCAAAACTGCTCCCACCTTTCTTGTTCCCATCTTGCTGCTCCCTGATCTAATAATCCCAGATCCTGGCTGTTCCAGTCTTGTCTTTATCCATCACTGTGGGGCCACATCCCTGTTATCAGAACATTGTTCCTCCTTCCCCTCATCAGGAAATCAGGGGTTTGCATTTTGGGTTATTGGTATTTTTTCCCCTTATCAGGAAATCAGGGTTTGGGTTATTCATTCTCCTCATCAGGAAATCAAGGTTTTGTATTTTGGGTTATTGGTATTTTTTCCCTCATCAGGAAATCAGGGTTTGGGTTTTTGGTATTTTTTCCCTCATCAGGAAATCAGGGTTTGGGTTATTTTTGTTCCTTGCCCTCATCAGGAAATCAGGGTTTGGGTTATTCATTCTCCTCATCAGGAAATCAGGGGTTTATATTTTGGGTTATTGGTATTGCTTCCTCTCATCAGGAAATCAGGGTTTGGGTTATTTTTATTCCTCTCATAATGAAATCAGGATTTGGGTTATTGTTACTCCTTCCCCTCATCAGGAAATCAGGGTTTGGGTTTTTGGTGTTGCTTCCCCTCATCAAAAAATCTGGATTTGGGTTATTATTCCTTCCTCTCATCAGGAAATCAGGGTTTGGGTTATTCATTCTCCTCATCAGGAAATCAGGGGTTTGTATTTTGGGTTATTGGTATTTTTTCCCTCATCAGGAAATCAGGGTTTGGGTTTTTGGTGCTGCTTTCTCTCATCAAGAAATCTGGATTTGAGTTATTATTACTTCCCCTCATCAGGATATCAGGGTTTGGGTTACTTTTATTCCTTCCCCTCATCAGGATATCAGGGTTTGGGTTATTTTTATTCCTTGCCCTCATCAGGAAATCAGGGTTTGGGTTATTTTAGTTCCTTCCCCTCATCAGGATATCAGGGTTTGAGTTATTATTTCTTCCCCTCATAATGAAATCAGGGTTTGGGTTATTGGTATTTTTTCCCTCATCAGGAAATCAGGGTTTGGGTTTTTGGTGTTGCTTCCCCTCATCAAAAAATCTGGATTTGGGTTATTATTCCTTCCTCTCATCAGGATATCAGGGTTTGGGTTATTATTCCTTCCCCTCATCAGGAAATCAGGGTTTGGGTTATTGGTATTTTTTCCCTCATCAGGAAATCAGGGTTTGGGTTATTTTTATTCCTTGCCCTCATCAGGATATCAGGGTTTGAGTTATTATTTCTTCCCCTCATAATGAAATCAGGATTTGGGTTATTGTTACTCCTTTCCCTCATCAGGAAATCAGGGTTTGGGTTATTCATTCTCCTCATCAGGAAATCAGGGGTTTGTATTTTGGGTTATTGGTATTGCTTCCCCTCATCAGGAAATCAGGGTTTTCTATTTTGGGTTATTGGTATTTTTTCCCTCATCAGGAAATCAGGTTTGGGTTTTTGGTGCTGCTTTCTCTCATCAAGAAATCTGGATTTGGGTTATTATTCCTTCCCCTCATCAGGAAATCAGGGTTTGGGTTACTTTTATTCCTTCTCCTCATCAGGAAATCGGGGTTTGGGTTATTGGTATTTTTTCCCTCATCAGGAAATCAGGGTTTGGGTTATTTTAGTTTCTTCTCCTCATAATGAAATCAGGGTTTGGGTTATTGGTATTTTTTCCCTCATCAGGAAATCAGGGTTTGAGTTATTATTTCTTCCCCTCATAATGAAATCAGGGTTTGGGTTATTGTTACTCCTTCCCCTCATCAGGAAATCAAGGTTTTGTATTTTGGGTTATTGGTATTTTTTCCCTCATCAGGAAATCAGGGTTTGGGTTTTTGGTGTTGCTTCCCCTCATCAAGAAATCTGGATTTGGGTTATTATTCCTTCCCCTCATCAGGAAATCAGGGTTTGGGTTATTGGTATTTTTTCCCTCATCAGGAAATCAGGGTTTGGGTTATTATTTCTTCCCCTCATAATGAAATCAGGGTTTGGGTTATTTTTATTCTTTCCCCTCATCAGGAAATCAGGGTCTGGGTTATTATCCCTTCCCAGGGGAGCTGAGCCCAGGGAGGGAGGTGTCTGAGGAGGGAGCACTGTGAGCTGCTGTCAGCTGAGCTGCTGTGTCACCCTCAGCATCACCCCAGGGCTGATGGAGCCCAAATGCCCAGCTGTGCCCCCAGACCCTGCCCAGCACCCAGTGCTGAGGGAGCTGGGGGGGTCTGGATCTTCAGTGGGATGGGATGTTCCAGGTTTACCAAAAATTCACTAAAACTTTTCTTTTCTTTGTGTTTGCCCCAGTGTTCCACCCCGTGGAGTGCTCGTACTGCCACAGTGAGAGCATGATGGGCTTCAGGTACCGCTGCCAGCAGTGCCACAACTACCAGCTGTGCCAGGGCTGCTTCTGGAGGGGCCATGCCAGCGGCCCCCACAGCAACCAGCACCAGATGAAGGAGCACTCCTCGTGGGTAAGGGGCATCCTCATGGGTAAGGGGCATCCTCGTGGGTAAGGGGCACTCCTCATGGGTAAGGGGCACCCCTCGTGGGTAAGGGGCACCCCTCGTGGGTAAGGGGCACTCCCCATGGGTAAGGGGCATCCTCGTGGGTAAGGGGCACTCCTCCTGGGTAAGGGGCACTCCCCATGGGCACCATGGCACCTCCCACTGTGCCAGGGTGTGCCAGTGCCCAGCCTGGCCTTGGGCACTGCCAGGGATCCAGGGTGGGCACCCTGTGCCAGGGCACAGCAATTCCTCATTCCCAGTCTCCCATCCATCCCTGCCAGGGAACAATTCCCAATTCCCAATTCCCAATCTCCCATCCATCCCTGCCAGGGAACAATTCCCAATTCCCAATTCCCAATTCCCAATCTCCCACCCATCCCTGCCCTCTGGCCCTGGGATCATTCCCTGTGTTCTGCCCCTCCAGGCCCTGCTGAGTCCCTCAAATGAACAAATTCACAGAGAAATAAATGTGGCATTTTCAGCAGGTGAAGAATTGGTTCAGGAAAATGAGGGGTTTGAGTTTGGAGTAATCCCATCTCTGTGCATGATTTAAATTCTCTGTAGGGTCAGTCAGTGGTATAAACTCAAATTGTGATTTTCATGGGATTTCAAAGGAATTAAAGCAGAGGGGCTGGAATGGGGGGAGCTTTAAGGTCCCCTCCAACACAAACATTCCAGGATTTGGTGATATTGGGATGACCCAGTGCCCATTCCAGAGCTCTCCAGGGCCTTCCCAGCATTCTGCTGCTCCCAGGATGGAGCTGGGGGCTGATAAATTAAACTGCAGAACCTGGAAGGAATGAGGCTGCACCTCCAGGGCAGGCTGGACATCAGCAGGAATTGGCTCCATGGCAGTAACTGCTGTTAATTATCAATTCTCAGTAATTGCCAGGCACTGATGGTGTTTATGTAACTCCTATCTGAACACTATTAATCTGAATTTTCATCTGAGTGTCCCTTGGGAGCTGGTCCCAGTTGCACTCTGGAGTGTTGTACAGCAGCAGCAATTAATAACTGGAATTAATTAATTATTACAATTAATAATTCATAATTGTAATTAATTCCAGAGCTGTAATTAGCCAGGGCTTGCCCTTTCCTGGGGTGTCAGTGAGGGAGAGCAGCAGGAGGAGCTCCCATATGGAATTATGGAGTTATTGGGGTTGGAAGAGACAATCCCAGGGTTCCATGGCACTGCTGGGAGCTCAGCAGCATTTGCAGAATTTATTTTGTAAGCCAGGATGGGATTTAAACCCCATTTTTTGGTCATTCCTGTGGTGTCACCAGCATTGCCAAGGACCTGGGATCACCAATCCTGTGAGGCCATTTAGTGTGAGAATCAGAAAATAAAAAAAACTTCTACAGACTTTAAATAGTTCAATCTGTAGCCTTGGAAGACACCTAGATTAATGTAAAAATGTAAATGTAAAAATATAAATGTAAAAATCCAATGTAAAAATACCATACACAGACATTTAGCAGAAAAATCATAAATGTGTGTTTCTATAATTGTAAGTAAGAATATTCCTTAAATAAGTGAGAAACTGCATTGTGCAGGCCCAGGATCACCAATGCTCTGAGGCCATTTAATGTGAGAATCAAAAAATAAAAACTTCCACAGACTCTAAATAGTTTAATCTGTAACCTTGGAAGACACTTAGATTAATGTAAAAATATAAATGTAAAAATCCAATGTAAAAATACCATACACAGACATTTAGCAGAAAAATCATAAATGTGTGTTTCTGTAGTAGTAAGTAAGAATATTCCTTAAATAAGTGAGAAACTGCATTGTGCAGGCCCAGGACCCAGGATCACCAATGCTCTGAGGCCATTTAATGTGAGAATCAGAAAAATAAAAACTTCCACAGACTCTAAATAGTTTAATCTGTAGCCTTCAAGACACTTAGATTATTGCAAAAATAAAAATGTAAAAATCCAATGTAAAAATACCATACACAGACATTTAGCAGAAAATCATAAATGTGTGTTTCTATGATTGTAAGTAAGAATATTTCTTTAATAAGTGAGAAACTGCATTGTGCAGGCCCAGGATCACCAATCCTCTGAGGCCATTTAGTGTGAGAATCAGAAAAATAAAAACTTCTACAGACTCTAAATAGTTTAATCTGTAGCTTTGGAAGACACTTAGATTAATGTAAAAATCCAATGTAAAAATCCAATACACAGACATTTAACAGAGAAATCATAAATGTGTGTTTCTATGGTTGTAAGTAAGAATATTCCTTAAATAAGTGAGAAACTGCATTGTGAAGGCCCAGGACCCAGGATCACCAATCCTAGTGTGAGAATCAGAAAAATAAAAACTTCCACAGACTCTAAATAGTTTAATCTGTAGCCTTCAAGACACTTAGATTAATGTAAAAATATAAATGTAAAAAATCCAGTGTAAAAATACAATACACAGACATTTAGCAGAAAATAATAAATGTGTGTTTCTATAGTTGTAAGTAAGAATGTGCCTTAAATAAGTGAGAAACTGCATTGGGTAAAGTGGTGAAGGGTTTATAATGTAGGGGTGTTTCATAGAATAAACTGAGAATTTAGAAGTTACAATAAAGGCCTGTGAGTTAAAAGCCCATTAGATAAAAGTATCCATAGTGCAGCAGAAGTCAGTAAAAGTGATAAATTTAAAAAGTGAATTAAATCCTGTGGCAGCTGTCTGTTATTAGAAAGTTGCATTTTGCCTTTAATGAAGAAACTGCAGCCAAATGCCTGCTCCTCTAAAATCTCACAGCCTCTGAGGTTAATATTTATATTTATTAAGAGATAAACTGTTCTTAGCTTGAAAACAGTCCCATGCCTTCATTTCCAGCAGTGCTGACAATAATTTAGCACCACTGAGGGGCTGAGAAAGGAGACAAAGGCACTGCTGCTTGTCCCAGCCTGGCTTTGCTGTAAAGGAGAAATTTGGCAAAGGAGTGATGGAACAATCCCTTGATGGGATGGGGTTCATTCCTCAGAGAGCCCCCAGGTAATTGGCTTAGTTCCCAATCTTCCATAATTTTGTTAAAACTTTCATTTTCAGAGCCCTTCAGAGCCCCCAGGTGTGGTTCCCCAGGGCAGAGGCTGCTCTGGTCCCAGCAGTGCTGGGCAGTTCTGCCCCTGTGCCCTGTGTGTGCCCACCCTGCCCTCATCCAGGGCTCCCCTGGGCTGCTTCCCCTGGGAATTCTGAAATCTGGGTCCCCTCCAAGATTTGGGGATTGTTTCACACCCAAGATAGCTCAGCTACCTCAGAAGCACAAAATCAGCAGGATGGCTTCTGTAGTACTGTTGGAAACAAAAAGGTTTAATAAAAGGCAAAATAACAAAACTCTTTACAGAGAAAAACTGAGGCAGGTGCAAAAGGTCCTTGCCTGTGGTAAAACACCTCCCAGAAGGGATTGGTTTCTTTGTTCTCTTCTTTTTCTGGTGAAGTGCTCAGGCAATTTGCCTCCTGTCCAATTAACCATCCTTAAGTTTGAGGTGCAGCCCCCAGGTCCTGTGAGGTGTCTTTTCACCTCATTGAGGAGAGAAACTTGTGGGCTTATTTCCTTTTTAAGAGCACAAAGGAGAATTTTATCACTCCATCAACAGGGGGAACATTCCTGGACTCACCTGTGCTTGTTCCCCCAGCAATCCCAGGTTCACCTGTGCTTGTTCCCCTGGACTCACCTGTGCTTGTTCCCTTAAAATTCCAGGCTCACCTGTGCTGGTTCCCCCAGTAACCCCCAGATTCTGAAATCTGGGTCCCCTCCAGCCAGGCCTCACAAGATTGGGAGATTTATTTCACCCCCAGGATAGCTCAGCTACCTCAGAAGCACAAAATCAGCAGGATGGCTTCTGTAGTAGTGTTGGAAATAAAAATAGTTTAATAAAAGGCAAAATAACAAAACTCTTTACAGAGAAAAATCAAGCCAGGTGCAAGAGGTAAAACACCTCCCAGAAGGGATTGGTTTCTTTGTTCTCTTCTTTTTCTGGTGAATTGCTCAGGCAATTTGCCTCCTGTCCAATTAACCATCCTTAAGTTTGAGGTGCAGCCCCCCAGGTCCTGTGAGGTGTCTTTTCACCTCATTGAGGAGAGAAACTTTTTTCCTTTTCAAGGGGACAAAGGACAGTTCTGTCACTCTGTCAACAGGGGGAACATCCCTGGGCTCACCTGTGCTTGTCCCCCCAGCAATCCCCATCTCACCTGTGCAGCAATCCCTGTCTCACCTGTGCAATCCCAGGCTCACCTGTGCTTGTTCCCCTAGAAACCCCCGGGGTCACCTGTGCAGCAATCCCATCTCACCTGTGTTGTTCCCCAGCAATCCCATCTCACCTGTGTTGTTCCCTCTCCCCTGTACAATCCCCTCTTCCCTGTGCAATCCCATCTCACCTGTACAATCCCATTTCCCCTGTTTTCCCCAGCAATCCCCTGTCACCTGTGCAATCCCAGGCTCACCTGTGTTGTTTCCCCCTGTGCAATCCCATCTCACCTGTGCAATCCCATTTTCCCTGTGCAATCCCATCTCACCTGTGCAATCCCATTTTCCCTGTGTTTTTCCACAGCAATCCCCTCTCACCTGTGCAATCCCTGTCTCACCTGTACAATCCCCTCTCA
This sequence comes from Setophaga petechia, assembly GCA_024362935.1. Taxonomy (NCBI): domain Eukaryota; kingdom Metazoa; phylum Chordata; class Aves; order Passeriformes; family Parulidae; genus Setophaga; species Setophaga petechia. Next base: position 723,453 of record JANCRA010000105.1, on the reverse strand, counting down.
CCTGTACAATCCCCACTCACCTGTAAAATTCCCTCTCACCTGTACAATCCCCTCTCTCCTGTACAATCCCATCTCCTCTGTGCAGTCCCCTCTCACCTGTGCAATCCCTGTCTCATCTGTACCATCCCCTCTCACCTGTGCAATCCCCTCTCCCCTGTACAATCCCATCTCACCTGTGCAGTCCCCTCTTACCTGTACAATCCCTCTCACCTGTGCAATCCCTGTCTCACCTATACAATCCCCTCTTACCTGTGCAATTCTTGTCTCACCTGTGCAATCCCCTCTCACCTGTACAATCCCATTTCCCCTGTGCAATCCCATTTTACCTGTACAATGCCCTCACAGTCTCACCTGTGCAATCCCCTCTCCCCTGCACAGCCCCTCTCACCTGTGCACCCGTGTTTCCCCGTTTTTCCCCAGAAGTCCCCTCTCACCTGTACCATCCCCTCTTACCTGTGCACCCCTGTTTTTCCCCTGTTTTTCCCCTGTACCATCCCTCTCACCTGTGCACCCCCGTGTTTCCCCTGTACCATCCCTCTAACCTGTACAATCCCATTTCCCCTGTACCATCCCTCTCACCTGTGCACTGTTTCCCCGTGTTTCCCCAGCAATCCCCGTGTCCCCTGTACCATCCCTCTCACCTGTCCCACCCCTCTCACCTGCACCCCGTTTTTCCCCGTGTTCCCCAGCAGTCCCCTCTCACCTGTACCACCCCTCTCACCTGTCCCACCCCTCTCACCTGCACCCGTGTTTCCCCGTGTTTCCCCAGCAGTCCCCTCTCACCTGTCCCACCCCTCTCACCTGCCCCGTGTTTCCCCAGAAGTCCCCAGCCAAGAAGCTGTCCCAGGCCATCAGCCGCTCCCTGGGCTGCGTGCCCAGCCGGGACCCGCCCCGCCCGCTGTTCCCCGAGCAGCCCGAGCGGCCCCTGGACCTGGCGCACATCGTGTGAGTACCTGGGAGACCCTGGGACCCCCCTGAGACCCCCTGAGACCCCCCGAGAACCCCCCTGAGCCCCCCTGGACCTGGCCCACATCGTGTGAGTACCTGGGACCCCTGAGAGCCCCTGGGACCCCTCTGAACCCCCCCTGAACCCCCCTGAACCCCCCCTGAGACCCCCCCTGAACCCGCCCTGAACCCCCCTGGACCTGGCGCACATCGTGTGAGTACCTGAGAGACCCTGGGACCCCCTGAGACCCCCCTGAACCCCCCTGAGACCCCCCCTGGACCTGGCGCACATCGTGTGAGTACCTGAGACCCCCTAAAACCCCCCCTGAACCCCCCCTGAGACCCCCTGAACCCCCCTGAGCCCCCCTGGACCTGGCGCACATCGTGTGAGTACCTGAGACCCCTGAGAGCCCCTGGGACCCCTCTGAACCCCCCCCTGAACCCCCCTGAACCCGCCCTGAACCCCCCTGGACCTGGCGCACATCGTGTGAGTACCTGGGAGACCCTGGGACCCCTCTGAACCCCCCCTGAACCCCCCTGGACCTGGCCCACATCGTGTGAGTACCTGGGACCCCTGAGAGCCCCTGGGACCCCTGAGACCCCCCCTGAACCCCCCTGAGACCCCTCTGAACCCCCCTGAACCCCCCCTGAACCCCCCTGGACCTGGCGCACATCGTGTGAGTACCTGGGAGACCCTGGGACCCCTGGGACCCCCTGAGACCCCCTGGGCATGGCCCACATCGTGTGAGTACCCCTGGGACCCCTGAGACCCCCCCTGAACCCCCCCTGAGACCCCCTGGGCATGGCCCACATCGTGTGAGTACCTGGGAGACCCTGGGACCCCCTGGGACCCCTCTGAACCCCCCCTGAACCCCCCTGGACCTGGCCCACATCGTGTGAGTACCCCTGGGACCCCTGAACCCTCTCCTGAGACCCCTCTGAACCCCCCTGGGCATGGCCCACATCGTGTGAGTACCTGAGAGCCCCCTGAGACCCCCCTGAAGCCCCCTGAGACCCCCTGGACCTGGCGCACATCGTGTGAGTCCCCCTGAGCCCCCTCCCCAGCCCTGGGCTCGGGGCAGGGAGCAGCCCTGGGGCTGCAGAGGGTTTCAGGTGTTTTTTTGCTGTGTTGGTGTCAATGTTTCAGGTTTTTCTCTGCTGTGTTGGTGTCAATGTTTCAGGGTTTTCATTGCTGTGTTGGTGTCAGTGTTTCAGGTTTTTCATTTCTGTGTCAGTGTCAATGTTTCAGGTTCTTCATTGCTGTGTTGGTGTCAATGTTTCAGGTTTTTCTCTGCTGTGTCAGTGTCAATGTTTCAGGTTTTCCTCTGCTGTGTTGGTGTCAATGTTTGAGATTTTTCTCTGCTGTATTTGTGTCAGTATTTCTCTGGAGACCCTTCTGGGGCTGTTCTTGTGAGGGGTTTGGTGCAGCTGCAGCCAGGCCTGGCTGTGTCCTGCCTGTCACCTCCCTGTCCCCACCAGTGGCACCTCTCACTGCTCCCTGTGTTGGGTCAGGCTGTGATTTATCATTTATTGTAAATGAAATTATCTAAACAGCCCCTGGTGCTTGGCCTCACGTCCCTGTCCCCTGTCCATGGCACTGTTGTCACCCTGCTGTTGGAGGGATGGGTGGGTGGAAAATCTCTGCTCTGGTGCTGGTTTGGACAGCCTGAGGCCTCTCTGCTTCCCCACCTTCCCACATCTCACCCCCAAAGTACAAACTGAGACAGAGACCCACCCAAGCTGCAGTCAGTCTGCAGATAAACCTCAGTGTCCTCCAGGGGCTGGGGGAAAACTGCTCCCATCTGCAGGAGAGGGTGAGAGGAGCAGCCCTGGGATCCAATTCCCAGCCTGGAACTGCCTTTACTTTCTGACCTATCACTGCCTTTCCCTCCCAGCCTGGAATTGCCTTTCCCTCCTGATCCATCCCTGCCTTTCTTTCCTGATCCATCCCTGCCTTTCCTTCCCAGCCTGGAACTGCCTTTCCCTCCTGATCCATCCCTGCCTTTTCCTCCTGATCCATCTCTGCCTCTCCCTCCTGATCCATCCCTGCCTTTTCCTCCTGATCCATTCCTGCCTTTCCTTCCTGATCCATCCCTGCCTCTCCCTCCTGATCCATCCCTGCCTCTCCCTCCTGATCCATCCCTGCCTTTCCCTCCTGATCCATCCCTGCCTTTCCTTCCTGATCCATCCCTGCCTTTCCTTCCTGATCCATCCCTGCCTTTCCTTTCTGATCCATCCCTGCCTTTCCTTCCCAGCCCATCCCTGCCTTTCCTTCCCAGCCTGGAACTGCCTTTCCCTCCTGATCCATCCCTGCCTTTTCCTCCTGATCCATCTCTGCCTCTCCCTCCTGATCCATCCCTGCCTTTCCCTCCTGATCCATCCCTGCCTTTCCTTCCTGATCCATCCCTGCCTTTCCTTCCTGATCCATCCCTGCCTTTCCTTTCTGATCCATCCCTGCCTTTCCTTCCCAGCCCATCCCTGCCTTTCCTTCCCAGCCTGGAACTGCCTTTCCCTCCTGATCCATCCCTGCCTTTTCCTCCTGATCCATCTCTGCCTCTCCCTCCTGATCCATCCCTGCCTTTCCCTCCTGATCCATCCCTGCCTTTCCCTCCTGATCCATCCCTGCCTTTCCTTCCCAACCTGGAATTGCCTTTTCATTCCCAACCCATTCCTACCTTTCCCTCCTGATCCATCACTGCTTTTCCTTCCCAACCTGGCATTTCCTTCTCCTTCCCAGCCTGGCACTGCCTCTCCCTTCCCAACCCATTCCTGCCTTTCCTTCCCAGCCCATCACTGCTTTTCCCTCCTGATCCATCCCTGCCTTTCCCTTCCCATCTTTCCTTCTCCTTCCCAGCCCATCCCTGCCTTTCCCTTCCCATCTGGCATTTCCTTCTCCTTCCCCATCCCTGCCTCTCCATTCCCCCTGGCCTTGCCCTGGCCAGGAGCTCCCTGTAGCCCTAAGTCTGGGTTTAGGGGAGGGCCCAGCTCAGCCTCACCACAAACACCTTTTGTCTGCAGTCCCATCGATTGGAACCCACTCGTGGTTTTCTCTATAGGCTGGGCACGTCCTGCAAGGACAGGGCTGGGACAGGGACAGGGGACAGGGGACATGGGGACAGGGCTGGGACAGGGACAGGAGACAGGACTGGGACATGGGGACAGGGCTGGGACAGGGACATGGGGACAGGGACATGGGGACAGGGCTGGAACTGGGACATGAGGACAGGACTGGGACATGGGGACAGGGCAGGGACTGGGACAGGGGACAGGGCTGGAACTGGGACATGAGGACAGGACTGGGACATGGGGACAGGGCTGGGACTGGGACAGGGGACAGGGCTGGGACAGGGACATGGGGACAGGGCTGGACATCAACAGGGACAGGGGACAGGGCTGGGACAGGGACATGGAGACAGGGCTGGGACTGGGACATGAGGACAGGACTGGAACAGGGACATGGGGACAGGGCTGGGACTGGGACATGGGGACAGGACTGGGACATGGGGACAGGGCTGGGCACCTGCTGCAGGGACAGGGACATGGGGACAGGGACATGGACACAGGGCTGGACACCTCCTATAGGGACAGTGGGAACAGGGACATGGGGACAGGGACATGGGGACAGGGACAGTGGGGACAGGGCTGGACACCTCCTGTAGGGACAGTGGGGACAGGGACATGAGGACAGGGCTGGAACATGGGGACAGGGACAGTGGGACAGGGCTGGACACCTGCAGGGACATGGGGACAGGGCTGGGCACCTCCTGCAAGGACAGGGACAGTGGGGACAAGGCTGGAGAGCTCCTGCAGGGACAGTGGGGACAGGGACATGGGGACAGGACTGGGACAGGGACATGGGGACAGGGCTGGGACAGGGACATGGGGACAGGGCTGGACAGCTCCTGCAGTGAGGACATGTCACACCTCCTGCAGGGACAGGGACATGGGGACAGGGACATGGGCACAGGGACAGCTGCCCAGCCACTCCTGGCAGCAGCTCAGAGGCATCTGCTGCGTGCTGCCAGCTTTAATTAAATGTAAAGCCAATGCCCTGAAAAGCAAAGGATGGGGACACGGGGCCTGCTGGCCCAAGGACAGCTCTGGACAGCACTGCAGGAACCCTGGGAGCAGGGCATTGACATCCCAGGGACATCCCAGGGACAGAAGGGACCCACTGGGGTCTGTGTGAGGGACACGAGGCCTTTGGGCTGCTGTGGCACCGCTGAAAGAACAAAAATAGCAAAACAACAAAAATAGCAATAAAGCCCCCTGGCTGAGGGGCTGTAGGCAGGGGAGGGTCTCTGCTGGAGCCCAGCTCCAAGCAGGAATTGCTGCAGCCCCCAGGGAGTCATTTTTGGGGTGCCCAGGGCTTGGTTGTGTTTGGTTTGGGTGAGGGAATCTGCAGCAGCATCAGCACCCACAGATCAACAGGGGGAGAGGCTGCAGAGAAGCTGAGCTCTGCTGCAGCTGAGTAAATAAAGAATGAAATATTAATAACATGGGGAGTTCAACAGTGCTTGGCCAAAGGTTCCAGGGAAAACAAGGCTTGGAAGGGGAGAAAAACCCAGCTGTGCTCTCTGAGGGAGGGAGGAGACACAAAAGTGGGTAAAAGGAATGTAAACAGTGAGTTAGGAGCTGGTGAGAGTGGTTTGGCACAGGGGCAGCGAGCTGAGAGGGAACAGAGCTGGGGAGGGAATGGAGCCCCAGGAGGGGCTGAGGGAGCTGGGAAGGGAATGGAGCCCCAGGAGGGGCTGAGGGAGCTGGGAAGGGGCTCAGCCTGGAGAAAAGGAGGCTCAGGGGGCCCTTGTGGCTCTGCACAAGTCCCTGCCAGGAGGGGACAGCCAGGGGGGTCGGGCTGTGCTCCCAGGGAACAGGGACAGGACAAGGGGAAACGGCCTCAGGCTGGGCCAGGGCAGGCTCAGGGTGGGCATCAGGAGGAATTTCTGCATGGAAAGGGGGCTCAGGCCTTGGCAGGGGCTGCCCAGGGAGCTTTGGAGCATCCAGGGAATTCCTGAGTGCCCTGGGCTGGGGACAAGGTGGGGATGGGGCACAGCTTGGGCTGGGAAGGATTTCCCTTTTTCCTTTTCCTTTTCATTTCCCTTTTCCTTGTTCTTTTCCTTTTCATTGTCCTTTTCCTTTTCTCTTTTTCCTTTTTCCTTTTCCTTGTCCTTTTCATTTTCTTTGTCCTTGTCCTTTTCCTTTTCCTTTTTTTTCTTTTCCTTTTTCCCTTTCCCTTTTCCTTTCCTTTCTCCTTCTCCTTCTCCTTCTCCTTCTCCTTCTCCTTCTCCTCCTCCTCCTCCTCCTCCTCCTCCTCCTCCTCCTCCTTCCCCAGGATTCTGTGTCTGGTGGCAGTTTCCTGGCTGTTGCAGGATGATCCCATGCAGATCGTGGTTGGGTTTAGGTGCCAGCTCAGGGTTGCCCTTTTTCTGGCTGGCAGAGTGTGGGATGGGCACTGGTGGCACCTGGAGGGTGGGTGTGCCTGGTAGGTGCTGTTGGCATGGGTCACTTCTTCTGGGAGGAATCACTCAAAGTGCTCCATCACCTCTGTGGGGCTTGGGACCTGACTCCAGACTCACATAATGCAAATTTCTGACGTTAAATATTTGGTTTTAAAGTGTAATGGAGGTGGCACAGCCACCCCGTGGCAGGGCTGGATGGGAATTGGGATTTGGGAATTGGGAATTGTTCCCTGGCACAGGGTGCCCACCCTGGATCCCTGGCAGTGCCCAAGGCCAGGCTGGACACTGGCACACCCTGGCACAGTGGCAGTGTCCCTGCCATGGCAGGAGCAACCTCTGGGCTTGGTTTTTCCAGGAGTTTTTTTCTGCTGTTCCACTGCAGAGCTGGGGCAGGAGCAGGAGTAGGGACAGGATTTGGGAGCAGGATCTGGGATCTGGAGCAGGATCTGGGACAGGATCTGGGATCTGGAGCAGGATCTGGGACAGGATCAGGATCTGTAGCAGGATCTGGAGCAGGATCTGGGATTTGGAGCAGGATCTGGGATAGGATCCAGGATCTGGAGCAGGATCTGGGACAGGATCTGGGACAGGATCTGGAGCAGGATCTGGAGCAGGATGTGGGAGCAGGATCAGGATCTGTAGCAGGATCTGGAGCAGATCTGGGACAGGATCTGGGATCTGGAGCAGGATCAGGATCTATAGCAGGATGTGGGACAGGGTCTGGGATCTGGAGCAGAATCTGTAGCAGGATCTGGGATCTGGACCTGGATGTGTAGTAGGATCTGGGATCTGGAGCAGGATCAGGATCTGGATCAGGATCTGGGACAGGATCTGGGATCTGGAGCAGATCTGGGACAGGATCTGGGATCTGGAGCAGGATCAGGATCTATAGCAGGATGTGGGACAGGATCTGGGATCTGGAGCAGGATCAGGATCTATAGCAGGATGTGGGACAGGATCTGGGATCTGGAGCAGGATCTGGGACAGGATCTGGGATCTGGAGCAGAATCTGTAGCAGGATCTGGGATCTTGACCTGGATGTGTAGTAGGATCTGGGATCTGGAGCAGGATCAGGATCTGGATCAGGATCTGGGACAGGATCTGGGATCCCTAGCAGAATCTGGGAGCAGGATCTGGGATCTGTGGCAGGATCTGGATCAGGATCTGGGACAGGAACTGGGATCTATAGCAGAATGTGGGACAGGATCTGGGATCTGTGGCAGTATATGTAGCCAGATCTGGGATCTGGAGCAGGATCAGGATCTGGAGCAGGATCTGGAGCAGGATCTGGGAACAGGAGCAGGATCTGGAGCAGGATCTGGGATCTGTGGCCTGTGCCAGAATGTGGGACAGGATCTGGGATCTGTGGCAGGATCTGTAGCAGATCTGGGACAGGATCCAGGATTTGGAGCAGGATCTGGGACAGAGTCTGTGACATGATCTGGGCTCTGTGGCAGGATGTGGGGCAGGATGTGGGATCTGTGGCAGGATCTGTGGCAGATCTGGGACAGAATCTGTGCCATGGTCTGGGATGTAGGGCAGGATGTGGGGCAGGATGTGGGATCTGGAGCAGGATCAGGATCTGGAGCAGGATCTGGAGCAGGAACAGGAGCAGGCTGTGTGTCAGGAGCTGTGTGCAGCTGTCCCTGCCTGTCCCTGCCCCAGCACACCTGGCACACCTGAGCTCCTTCCCTGGCTCTCCAGGGCTGGCACTGGGCACAGCGAGGGAGGGAGGGCAGCTGGGGTATGGGATAGGGGATATGGGAAATGGGATATGGGATATGGGAAATGGGATATGGGATATTGCAATATGGGGTATGGGATAGGGGATATGGGAAATAGGATATGGGATATGGGATATTGCAATATGGGGTATGGGATATTGCAATATGGGGTATGGGATATAGGATAGGGATATGGGATATAGGATAGGGATATGGGATATGGGATATTGCAATATGGGGTATGGGATATGGGGTATGGGATAGGGGATATGGGAAATAGGAGATGGGATATGGGATATTGCAATATGGGGTATGGGGTATGGGGTATGGGATATAGGATAGGGATATGGGATAGGGGATATGGGATATGGGATATGGAATATTGGATAGTGGGATATTGGAATATGGGGTATGGGATATAGGATAGGGATATGGGATATGGGATAGGGGATATGGAATATGGAATATTGGATAGTGGGATATTGGAATATGGGGTATGGGATATAGGATAGGGATATGGGATAGGGGATAGGGGATATGGAATATGGAATATTGGATAGTGGGATATTGGAATATGGGATATGGGATACGGGATATAGGGTATGGGATATTGGGGTATGGGGTATGGGATATTGGACATGAGGTATGGTATATAGGGATATTGGGATACTGGGATATTGGATATTGAGGCAGTGGATACTGGGATACTGGGATATTGGGATATGGGATATTGGGATATGGGATATGGGATATAGGGTATGGGATATTGGATATTGGAATATGAGGTATGATATATAGGGATATTGGGATATGGGATATTGGGATATGGGATATTGGGATATGGGATATTGGAGGATGGGATATGGGATATAGGGTATGGGATATTGGATATTGGAATATGAGGTATGATATATAGGGATATTGGGATACTGGGATATTGGGATTTGGGATATTGGGATATGGGATATTGCAATATTGGGACACCAGAATATTGGGACACTGGGATAGGGGATACTGGATATTGGATATTAGGATACTGGATATTGGGAATGAGATATTGAATATTGGGATACTGGATACTGGGATACTGGATATTGGAATATTGGATATTGGGATATTGAGATATTGGATATTGGGATATTGGGTACTGGGATATTGAATATTGGGATATTGTATCCTGGGATATTGAGATATTGGGTACTGGGATACTGGGTATGGTATACTGGGATATTGGATATGGGATACTGGGGTATTTAATGTTGGGATAGTGGGATATCGAGATACAGGATATTGGGGTATTGGATATTGGGATATTGGATATTGAACATTGGGATATTGAGCTATTGGGGTATTGGATATTGGATACCATGATATTGGGATATTGGATATTTGATATTGGGATATTGAATATGGGATATTGAATATTGGGATATTGGATATTGAATATTGGGATATTGGATACTGTGCTATTGAGCTATTGGGATATTGGATATTGGGATATTGGATATTGAATATTGGGATATTGGATACTGTGCTATTGAGCTATTGGGATATTGGATATTGGGATATTGGATATTGAATATTGGGATATTGGATACTGTGCTATTGAGCTATTGGGATATTGGATATTGGGGTGTAGGATATTGAATATTGGGATATTGGATATTGAATATTGGGATATTGGATACTGTGCTATTGAGCTATTGGGATATTGGATATTGGGGTGTAGGATATTGAATATTGGGATATTGGATATTGAATATTGGGATATTGGATACTGTGCTATTGAGCTATTGGGATATTGGATATTGGGGTGTAGGATATTGAATATTGGGATATTGGATACTGTGCTATTAAGCTATTGGGATATTGGATATTGGGATATCACCCAGCAGAAGAAACAGGGACCCCCAGCTCTGGGATTTCACTCTGAGGGGTTTATTTCGGATTTCTGAGGGTTTATTTTAACTCTGAGGGGTTTATTTCGGATTTCTGAGTGTTTATTTTAACTCGGAGGGGTTTATTTTGGATTTCTGAGGGTTTAATTTAATTTGAGGGGTTTATTTCCGATTTCTTTTCAATTCTCCTGATGGCACAGAATGCCCAGAGTGGTCCTGGCAGTGCCCAGGGCTGGGCTGGGGCACTGGGAGGAATCCATGGGCAGGGATTTTGTATTTTATATTAATTTATTTTAAATTAACTGATCCCTGGCAGTGCCCAGGGCTGGGCTGGGGCACTGGGAGGAATCCATGGGCAGGGATTTTGTATTTTATATTAATTTATTTTAAAGTAATTGATCCCTGGCAGTGCCCAGGGCTGGGCCAGAGCACCGGGAGGAATCCATGGGCAGGGATTTTGTATTTTATATTAATTTATTTTAAATTAACTGATCCCTGGCAGTGCCCAGGGCCGGGCTGGGGCACTGAGGAATCCATGGGCAGGGATTTTGTATTTTATATTAATTTATTTTAAATTAACTGATTCCTGGCAGTGCCCAGGGCCGGGCTGGGGCACTGAGGAATCCATGGGCAGGGATTTTGTATTTTATATTAATTTATTTTAAATTAACTGATCCCTGGCAGTGCCCAGGGCCGGGCTGGGGCAGTGGAAGGAATCCATGGGCAGGGATTTTGTATTTTATATTAATTTATTTTAAATTAACTGATCCCTGGCAGTGCCCAAGGCCAGGCTGGGGCACTGGGAGGAATCCCTGCCCATGGCAGGGGTAGCACTGGATGATAATTTTGTACTTTAATTTTAATTTATTTTAAATTAACTCATTCAGGGGCAGGATGGAGTGAAATGAGCAGGAGATCAGGTTGGACTCGGTGAGCTTGGGGGTCTCTTCCAGGCTGTTTTTGCATTTTATGATTTTCTTTTTTAATTTCTTTATTTGTTAAATAACTCCCCACAGGTGGCTGTGGGCTGTTTCCCCTCCCTCTAACAGAGCAATGTGGGGTAGGTTTAGAAAATATTTGTAGAAAATGAAAATTTAAAAAATTAAAATTAAAACTAAAACTAAAAATTGAAAAAATAATAAATAATATTATTAAGACATATTTTAAGGCAGCTGCTGGGAAAATTTAAAAAGCAGGAAAATTAAAACTAAAAAAAAAAAATTGAAATAATAATTTTTAAAAATTGACATATTTTGAGGCAGTTGCTGCGAAAACTTAGAAAGCAGGGAAATTAAAACTAATTTTTTTTAAAATTGAAAATTTTAAAACTAATTTTAATAATAATTTTAGTAATAATAATAATAATCCATATTTTGAGGCAGTTGCTGCAAAAACTTAGAAAGCAGGAAAATTAAAACTAAAATTTTTTAAAAATTGAAATTTTAAAAAATAATTTTAATAATAATTTTAGTAATAATAATTTTAGTAATAACAATGTTAGTAATAATAATAATAATAATAATAATAATAATAATAATCCATATTTTGAGGCAGTTGCTGCGAAAACTTAAAAAGCAGGAAAATTAAAACTAAAATATTTTTTAAATTGAAAATTTAAAAAAATAATTTTAGTCATAATTTTAGTAATAATAATTGTATTAATAATAATTTTAGTAACAATAATTTTAGTAATAATGATAATAATAATAATAATAATAATAATAATAATAATAATAATCCATATTTTGAGGCAGTTGCTGCGAAAACTTAAAAAGCAGGAAAATTTAAATTAAAACAAAAGAAAAAAAAGAAAAAATAATTTCAAACCCCAATCAACAGCAGCAATAATCCGCATTTCGAGCCCGGCTCCCCCCGAGCCGGGCCGTGCGCGCTCCCGCGGCGGCCCCGTTGCCATGGAGACAGCGCGGGGGGCGCGCGCAGCCCCGGGATGGAGCCGGGCCGGGATGAGCGGCGGCGGCAGCAGCGGGCACCGGGCAGGGCAGGTGGGTGCCCGGGACCGGGATGGCAGCAGCGGGCACCGGGCGGGGCAGGTGGGTGCCCGGGACCGGGATGGCAGCAGCGGGCACCGGGCGGGGCAGGTGGGTGCCCGGGACCGGGATGGCAGCAGCGGGCACCGGGCGGGGCAGGTGGGTGCCCGGGGCCGGGATGGCAGCAGCGGGCACCGGGCGGGGCAGGTGGGTGCCCGGGATGGCAGCAGCGGGCACCGGGCAGGGCAGGTGGGTGCCCCGGGCCTGGCCCGGTCCCTCCGGGGGGCTCCGGGGCCGCTCCGGTTCCTCCCGCCGGGCTCGGCCAGGGGAGCGGCGGGACCGGCCCGGAGCGGGTCCGGCTGCTGGGAACGGCCCTGGAGCGGCTCCCGGGGCCGGGGACAGCGCTCGGGGCTGTGGAGGGGCGGCTCCGAGCTTTGTAGGGTGAGCTCTGAACCGTGTAGGGTTGGTTCTCCGAGCTTTGTAGGCTCCGAGCTTTGTAGGGTCGGCTCTGAGCTTTGTGGGATCGGCTCCAAGCCGTGTAGGATCAGCTCTGAACCGTGTAGGATCGGTTCTCTGAGCTTTGTAGGGTCGGCTCCCTGTGCTTTGTAGGATCGGTTCTCCAAGCCCTGTAGGGTCGGCTCTGAGCTGTGTGGGATCGGCTCCTCGCGGTTTGTAGGGTCGGCTCCGCGCGTTTTGTGGCATCGGCTCCAAGAGCTTTGTAGGATCGGTTGTCTGAGCCTTGTAGGATCGTCTCCCAGAGCTTTGTAGGATCGGCTCCCTGTGCTTTCTCGAATCGGTTCTCTGAGCTTTGTAAGATCGGCTCCTCGCTTTGTAGGATCAGCTCCGAGCTTTGTGGGGTCGGTTCTCTGAGCTTTGCGGGATCGGCTCCCCGAGCCTTGTAGGGTCGGCTCCGAGGGACGCAGGAGGATCCCCCCAGGCAGGAGCGCAGGAACAGCTCGGAGGGACGGGGGAGCCAGCGGGAAAGGGACGGAGGGGCTGGGGGGGATGGAGGGGGGCTCGGACAGGGGTGAGCTCGGGTGTGCTCAGGGTGAGCTCAGGGTGGGCTCAGAGTGAGCTCGGGGTGGTTTTGGGGTGAGCTCAGGGCGTGTTTGGGGTGAGCTCGGGGTGGTTTTGGGGTGTTCTGGGGGTGTTCTCGGGGTGTGCTCAGGGTGAGCTCGGGGTGGTTTTGGGGTGTGCTCGGGTTGTGTTTGGGGTGTGCCCGGGGTCTTCTCGGGCTGTTCTCAGGGTGTGCTCAGGGTATTTTTGGGGTATTTTTCGGGGTGAATTCGGGCTGTTCTTGGGGTGTTCTCGGGGTGAGCTCTGGCTGTGCTCAGGTTGGTTTTGGGGTGTGCTCGGGGTGTGCTCAGGTTGGTTTCGGGGTGTGCTCGGGGTGTGCTCAGGCGATGTTTGGGATGTTTTTGGGATGTGCTCAGGGGGAATTCGGGCTGTTCTTGGGGTGTTCTCAGGGTGAACTCAGGGTGTTCTTGGGGTGTTTTTGGGGTGAGCTCAGGGTGTGCTTGAGGTGTTCTTGGTGTGGTTTTGGGGTGAGCTCAGGGTATGTTTGGGGTGTTCCTGAGGTGTGCTCGGGCTGTTCTCATGCTGTTCCTGGGGTGTGCTCGGGGTGTGTTTGGGATGTGCTCAGGGTGTTTTTGGGGTGTTCTCAGGGTATGTTTGGGATGTGCTCAGGGTGTTCTTGGGGTGTTTTTGGGGTGTGCTCGGGGTGTGTTTGGGATGTGCTCAGGGTGTTCTTGGGGTGTTTTTGGGGTGTGCTCGGGATGTGTTCAGGCTGTTCTCATGCTGTGCTCGGGGTGTGCCCAGGGTATGTTTGGGGTGTTCTCGAGTTGTTCTTGGGTCCCTGTCGGGGCAGCCCAGCACAGGGAACACCCCAAACGTTCCCTTTCCCTTTCCCATTCCCTGTTCCCCAGCTCAGAGCAGGGCAGGGCAGAGCCCCCTCCCCAGGGTGGGCAGGGCAGAGCCCCCTCCCCAGCTCCGAGCAGGGAGCCTGAATTTTCCTTGCCAACCCCTGATTTTCCCTTTCCAACCCCTGATTTTTCCTTCCCCATCCCTGATTTTCCTTACCCATCCCTGATTTTCCCTTGCCCATCCCTGATTTTCCCTTGCCCATCCCTGATTTTCCCTTGCCCATCCCTGATTTTCCCTTGCCCATCCCTGATTTTCCCTTGCCCATCCCTGATTTTTCCTTGCCAACCCCTGATTCTTTCTTTGCCAAATCCTGATTTTCCCTTCCCCATCCCTGATTTTTCCTTCCCCATCCCTGATTTTTCCTTCCCCATTCCTGATTTTTCCTTCCCCATTCCTGATTTTTTCTTTGCCAGTCCCTGATTTTCCCTTGCCCATCCCTGATTTTCCCTTCCCCATCCCTGATTTTTCCTTCCCCATTCCTGATTTTTTCTTTGCCAGTCCCTGATTTTTCCTTGCCCATCCCTGATTTTTCCTTTGCCCATCCCTGATTTTTCCTTCCCCATTCCTGATTTTTTCTTTGCCAAATCCTGATTTTTCCTTGCCAATCCCTGATTTTTTCTTTGCCAGTCCCTGATTTTTCCTTCCCCATTCCTGATTTTCCCTTGCCCATCCCTGATTTTTCCTTCCCCATCCTGATTTTTCCTTCCCCATTCCTGATTTTTTCTTTGCCAAATCCTGATTTTTCCTTGCCCATCCCTGATTTTCCTTTGCCCATCCCTGATTTTTTCTTTGCCAGTCCCTGATTTTTCCTTCCCCATCCCTGATTTTTCCTTGCCAATCCCTGATTTTTTCTTTGCCAAATCCTGATTTTTCCTTCCCCATTCCTGATTTTCCCTTGCCCATTCCTGATTTTCCCTTGCCCATCCCTGATTTTTCCTTCCCCATTCCTGATTTTTTCTTTGTCAAATCCTGATTTTTCCTTCCCCATTCCTGATTTTCCCTTGCCAATGCCTGATTTTTCCTTCCCCATTCCTGATTTTTCCTTCCCCATCCCTGATTTTTCCTTCCCCATCCCTGATTTTTCCTTGCCAATCCCTGAGCCCCCTCCCCAGCTGTGAGGTCAAACCCAGCAGAGGTTTGGTGATAAAACAGCTCAGAAACTCGGCAATAAATTACAATAAATTACAATAATTGCAATAAATTAAATAATTACTCATGCAGTAAATCGTAGTGATCATCACCAGGTGTTGCAGTAGCCCTCAGGGATTGATTTTCCTCATTCTCATCTGTAAAATCCCAATTATCTGTTTATACTCTCAGGTTTGTGATTGTTCTTTAACTTCTCTTTAATTTATTTCTGACCACCCGAACAGAATCACCTTCAACTCTCTTTAAAATCACTACAAACCCAGTGAAATTCACACTGAAATTTGTCATTCCTGCTGCTGGAACCCCTGGATTTGCAGTTTCCCAAGGACAGAGATCAATCCCTGGTGCTCCAGCCCAGGCACACGGAGCAGGCAGGTAGAGAGGAGGCACTGCCAGGTCCCAGCAGCTGGAAATGTTTCCCTTTGGCAAAATCTGAGGCTGCTATTTTGGGATGAGACGTCTCTAACCTACATTGTGGCTGGATCAGAAGTTGTTTGTGATTTTTCTCTGCCTCCCTTTGTGGGGTGGCTTTGGGCTGAGTGGCACCAGGAGCACAGAGAACAGGGAAAGGCACCTGGGGAGCTCAGAGCTGAGCCCAGGGGTGCCCAGGGGTGCCCAGGGGTGCCTGGGGTGGCAGCAGGGCCAGGGCAGTGCCCGTCCCCTGTGCTGGCACTGCTGGGGCACCTCCAGTGCTGGGGGCAGCTCTGGGCCCCTCCTGCCAGGAGAGACCTGGAGGGGCTGGAGCGTGTCCAGGGAAGGGAACGGAGCTGGGAAGGGAATGGAGCCCCAGGAGGGGCTGAGGGAGCTGGGAAGGGAATGGAGCCCCAGGAGGGGCTGAGGGAGCTGGGAAGGGAATGGAGCCCCAGGAGGGGCTGAGGGAGCTGGGCAGGGGCTCAGCCTGGAGCAAAGGAGGCTCAGGGGGGCCCTTGTGGCTCTGCACAAGTCCCTGCCAGGAGGGGACAGCCAGGGGGGTCGGGCTGTGCTCCCAGGGAACAGGGACAGGACAAGGGGAAACGGCCTCAGGCTGGGCCAGGGCAGGCTCAGGGTGGGCATCAGGAGGAATTTCCCCATGGAAAGGGGGCTCAGGCCTTGGAACTGCCCAGGCAGGTTGGCAGTGCCCATCCCTGGAGGGGTTTACCAGCTCTGTGGATGTGACACTTGGGGACTTTCTGTATTGGTGCTGAAAGTAAAAACATTTTCAGTGGTCTGTGGGGATGGTCTGTGCTTGGCTGAGCTCTCAGGGTCATGGTGACACCTCTGCCAAGCCTGGCTCTGGCTGTCCCATACCCAGGGCTGAGGCAGGGATGGTCTCAAGCTCTGATCATTCTCCTTTTCTTGCTGGTTCAAGCTTTGAGTGGTTTGAGCTGTTCTGCATCCCTGTGGAAGCTCAGGGAAGCTGTTGGACACCAGGAGGAATTTCTGCATGGAAAGGGGGCTCAGGCCTTGGCAGGGGCTGCTCAGAGAGGTTTGCAGTGCCCATCCCTGCAGGTGCCACCTGGATGTGGCACTGAGGGGACAAGGTGGGCACTGGGCACAGCTGGGCTGGATGGGCTGCAGGGATTTTCCAGCCTCAGGGACTCTGGATTTTGGGACTGTCCAGGGCAGCAGAGCCACATTTCTCACTCCCAGGCCCCTGCTGAACAAAGTGCAGGATTTGGCTGCTTCCCACTGTGGGACAGAGCAGGGATGGATCTGCCCCATTCCCATATTCCCATTATTCCATATTTCCCATTCCCATATTCCCATTCCCATATTCCCATTATTCCACATTCCCCTATTTCCATATTCCCATATTTCAATTCCAGTTTTCCTGGAAGTTGCTTCTAGGATTTTCCCATATTCTGCCCAATTTCCACATTCCCACATTCCCGTGTTCCCACATCTTTCCCACATTCCCACATTATTTCCACATTCCCAAAATTCCATACTCCCATATTCCCAAATTCCCATATTCCCATATTCCCACATTTCCATATTCCCGTATTTCAATTCCAGTTTTCCTGCAAGTTGCTCCCAGGATTTCCCCATATTCCCATATTCTGCCCCATTCCCACATTCCTACATTCCCATATTTCCATATTCCCATATTCCCATATTATCCCATATTCCCACAGTCCCATATTTCCATATTCCCATATTCCCATATTCTGCCCCATTCCCACATTCCCATATTTCCATATTCTCATATTCCCATATTATCCCCACATTCCCACATTCCTACATTCCCATATTTCCATATTCCCATATTCCCATATTATCCCATATTCCCACATCATTTCAATTTCAGTTTTCCTGGAAGTTGCTCCCAGGATTTTCCCTTTTTCCCATGTTCTACCCAATTCCCACATTTCTCTATTCCCACATTCCCATATTATTCCCATATTCTCATATTCCCAAACTCCCATATTCCCATATTTCCATTTCAGTTTTCCTGGAAGCTTCTCCCAGGATTTCACCATATTCCCAAATTCCCATATTATTCCCACATTCCCATATTTCTATATTCCCACATTCCCATATTATTCCCATATTCTCATATTCCCAAATTCCCATATTCCCATATTCCCATATTTCCATTTCAGTTTTCCTGGAAGCTTCTCCCAGGATTTCCCCATATTCCCAAATTCCCATATTATCCCCACATTCCCATATTCCTGTATTATCCCCACATTATTCCCACATTCCCATTTCATTTTTCTGGAAGTTTCTCCCGGGGTTTGCCCTGGATGAGGTGATGCTCTCCAGCTGATCCCCTCAGTTTTTATCCCATTTTTAGGGAGCTGCTGCTGCCTCAGCCCTGCCCATGGCCCTGCCTGCCCCTGCTGCTGTCCCTGCAGGAGGCTGGATGCTGCTTTTAATCCATCCCTGATTTATCCTTATCCATCCCTGATTTTATCCTTATCCATCCCTGATTTATCCTTACCCATCCCTGATTTTATCCTTATCCATCCCTGATTTTATCCTTATCCATCCCTGATTTTATCCTTATCCATCCCTCATTTTATCCTTATCAATCCCTCATTTATCCTTATCCATCCCTGATTTATCCTTATCAATCCCTGATTTATCCTTACCCATCCCTGATTTTATCCTTATCCATCCCTGATATTATCCTTACCCATCCCTGATTTATCCTTATCCATCCCTGATTTATCCTTATCAATCCCTGATTTATCCTTATCCATCCCTGATATTATCTTTACCCATCCCTGATTTTTCTATGCCAATCCCTGACCTTTTCCTTCCCAATCTCTAATTTTCCTTTACCCATCCCTGATTTTTCCATACCAATCCCTGATTTTTTTCTTTACCAATCCTTGATTTTTTTCCTTACCTATCCCTGCTTTTATCCTTACAAATATCTGATTTTATCCTTACCAATCCCTGATTTTATCCTTTCTCATCCCTGATTTTATCCTTACCAATCCCTGATTTCCTTTTACCAATCCCTGATTTTTTCCTTCCCATCCCTGATTTTTCCATACCAATCCCTGATTTTCTTTTACCAATCCCTGATTTTTCCCCTTCCCAATCCCTGATTTTTCCTTATCCATCCCTGATTTTCCTTTACCAATCCCTGATTTTCTTTTACCAATCCCTGATTATTTCCCCTTCCCATCCCTGATTTTTCTTTACCCATCCCCGATTTTTCCTTACCAATCCCTGATTTTCCTTTACCAATCTCTCATTTTCCTTTATCAATCCCTGATTTTTCTTTACCAATCCTGATTTTCCTTTACCAAACTATGGGAGGAATTTTCATTAATTAATTCCTCCTTTAATTCATTAAATTCCTCCCGTGTCCAAACTGTGAATATTCAAATTCCCCCTCGCCCTGGGGTGGTGGCTGGAGCAGAGGCTCTGCAGGGCCTTTGTCACCTGCTCCCAAAACACCTTTCCCTCCTCAGCCTCGTCCCATTTGCAGAATGAATTAATGAATTAGTGAATTAATGAATTAATTGCTTTGCACAGCCTGGGAAATGAGGTTACCCCAGTTTCCAGGCAGGGAGGGGTTTGTGGCTGGCTCAGGGGGGAAACCGAGGCAGCTCTGGGCTGGATTTTGTTTAAAAATCTCTTTTTATGGAGCTGCAGGAGGAACAGGGAACAGATCCCCCCCTTTTTCCTGGAGCTTTTGGGGGATTTTAGCAGATCTCAGAGGGGAGGGCTGAGCTCCAGGCTGGCCCCAACAGTGTGCAGGGAATTCATCTGGGATCCAGGGATGTCCTGGAGGGAGGGGATCCACCAGAATCTCCCCAAAGTGTGCAGGGAATTCATCTGGGATCCAGGGATCCACCAGGATCTGCACAGTGTGCAGGGATAACAGGGGAATTCATCTGGGGATCCTGGGATCCAGCAGGAATCTGCACAGTGTGCAGGGATAACAGGGAATTTATCTGGGATCCAGGGATGTCCTGGAGGGGAGGGGATCCAGCAGGATCTCCCCAAGATGTGCAGGGAATTTATCTGGGATCCTGGGATGTCCTGGGGGAGAAGGGATCCACCAGGATCTCCCCAAGATGTGCAGGGATAACAGGGAATTCATCTGGGATCCTGGGATGTCCGGGAGGGGAAGGGATCCAGCAGGCTCTGCACAGTGTGCAGGGATAACAGGGATTTTATCTGGGGTCCTGGGATGTCCTGGGAGAAGGGATCCAGCAGGATTTCCTCAAAGTGTGCAGGGATAACAGGGGAATTTATCTGGGATCCTGGGATGTCCTGGGGAGAAGGGAACCAGCAGGCTCTGCACAGTGTGCAGGGAATTTATCTGGGATCCAGAGATGTCCTGGAGGGAAGGGATCCACCAGGATCTCCCCAAAATGTGCAGGGATAACAGGGAATTTATCTGGGATCCTGGGATGTCCTGGGGAGAAGGGATCCAGCAGGGTCCTGCACAGTGTGCAGGGAATTTATCTGGGATCCTGGAACATTCTGTGCATAATAAATATTCCTCCAAAAATATCCATTCTGCAAATATATGATCCTCTCACTGACCATTCCCTGCTGACCATTCCTGCTGACCATTCTCTGCTGACCATTCCCTGCTGACCATTCCCTCACTGACCATTCCCTCACTGACCATTCCCTGCTGACCACTCCCTGCTGACCATTCCCTGCTGACCATTCCCTCACTGACCATTCCCTCACTGACCATTCCCTCACTGACCATTCCCTGGCAGTGCTGGGCTGTCCCTGGTGGTTTTCCTGCTCTCTGACAGGATCCCTGTCTGTTTCCTTTGGTATTTCCTGCCCTCTAACAGATCCCTGTCTGTGTTGGATTGTTCCTGATGGTTTTCCTGCTCTCTGACAGGATCCCTGTCTGCTTCCATTTGTATTTTCTCCTCTCTAACAGGGATCCCTGTCCATGTTGGGTTGTTCCTGTTGGTTTTCCTGCTCTCTGGCAGAATCCCTGTCCATGTTGGGTTATTTCCTTTTGTATTTTCCCTGTTTATCCTGAGTTGTTTTCCTGCCCTCTCACAGGATCCCTGTCTGTCTGGAGTGGTTTCTCTGCTCTCTCAGGATCCCTGTCTGTGTTGGGCTGTTCCTGATGGTTTTCCTGCTCTCTGACAGGATCCCTGTTTATCCTGGGCTGTTTCATGTTGTATTTCTGCTCTCTGACAGGATCCCTGTCTGCTTCCAGTTGTATTTTCCCCTCTCTGGCAGGATCCCTGTCTGCTTCCTTTGGAATTTCCTGCCCCTCTAACAGCATCCCTGTCCATGTGGGGCTGTTTCCTTTTGTATTTTCTCCTCTCTAACAGGATCCCTGTCCATGCTGGGTTGTTTCCTTTTGTATTTTCTGCCCTCTCAGGGTCCCTGGCACTGCTGGGCTGTCCCTGGTATTTTTCCTGCTCTCTGACAGGATCCCTGTTTGTCTTGGGTTGTTTTCCTGCTCTCTGACAGGATCCCTGTTTATCCTGGGCTGTTTCCCTGTTGTTTTTCCTGCCCTCTAACAGGATCCCTGGCTGTTTCCATTTGTGTTTCCTACTCTCTAACAGGATCCCTGTATATCCTGGGTTGTTTCTTTTTGTATTTCCTGCTCTCTAACAGATCCCTGTCTGATTCCTTCTTGGTTTCTCTGCTCTCTGACAGGATCCCTGTTTGTCCTGGGTTGTTTTCCTCCTCTCTAACAGGATCCCTGGCTGTTTCCATTTGTGTTTCCTACTCTCTGACAGGATCCCTGTCCATGTTGAGTTGTTTCCTTGTTGGTTTTCCTGCTCTCTAACAGGATCCCTGTATATCCTGGGTTGTTTCCTTGTGTATTTCCTGCCCTCTAACAGGATCCCTGTCTGTTTTGGGTTGTTTCCTTTTCTATTTTCTCCTCTCTAACAGGATCCCCGTTTGTCCTGGGTTGTTTTCCTGCCCTCCAACAGGATCTCTGTCTGTTTCTTTGTGTATTTTCTGCTCTCTAACAAGATCCCTGTTTGTTTTGGGTTGTTTTTCTCCTCTCTAACAGGATCCCTGTCCATGTTGGGTTGTTTCTGTCCTCTCTCACAATCTCCCTGTGTGTTTTTGGCTGTTCCAGTTGTATTTTCCCTCTCTCACAGTCTCCCTGTCAGTTTTTGGCTGTTCCCATGTGCATTTTCCTCTCTCACAGGTTCCCTGTGTGTTTTTTGGTTGTTCCCAGTTGTATTTTCTGTCTCTCACAGGTTCCCTGTCAGTTTTCGCCTGTTCCAGTTGTATTTTCTCTCCTATAACAATCTCCCTGTGTGTTTTTGCCTGTTCCAGTTGGATTTTCTCTCTCTCACAGTCTCCCGTGTGTGTTTTTGTTTGTTCCCCTGTGCATTTTCCCTCTCTCACAGTCTCCCTGTCAGTTTTTGGCTGTTCCAGTTGTATTTTCAGTCCTCTCACAGTCTCCTTGTCAGTGTTTGGCTGTTCCCATGTGCATTTCTCTCTCTCACAGTCTCCCCGTGTGTTTTTGGCTGTTCCAGGTGTATTTTCAGTCTCTCACAGGTTCCCTGTCAGTGTTTGTCTGTTCCCAGTTGTATTTTCCCTCTCTCAGTGTCCCGTGTGTTTTTGTTTGTCCCCAGTTGTATTTTCAGTCTCTCTCAGTCTCCCTGTCAGTGGTTTGTTTGTTCCCAGTTGCATTTCCCTCTCTCAGTCTCCCCGTGTGTTTTCAGCTGTTCCAGGTGTATTTTCTCTCCTGTAACAATCTCCCTGTGTGTTTTTGTCTGTCCCCAGTTGTATTTTCCCTCTCTCACTCTCCCGTGTGTGTTTTTGTTTGTTTGTTCCATGTGTATTTTCCCTCTCTCACTCTCCCGTGTGTTTTTGTTTGTCCCCAGTTGTATTTTCAGTCTCTCTCAGTCTCCCCGTGTGTTTCTGGTTGTTCCAGGTGTATTTTCTCTCCTGTAACAATCACTCTGTGTGTTTTCAGCTGTCCCCAGTTGTATTTTCAGTCTCTCTCAGTCTCCCTGTCAGTGTTTGTTTTGTCCCAGTTGTATTTTCTCTCTCACTCTCCCGTGTGTGTTTCTGTCTGTTCCAGTTGTATTTTCTCTCTCACTCTCCGTGTGTGTTTTCAGCTGTTCCCAGTTGTATTTTCCCTCTCTCACTCTCCCTGTGTGTTTTGTTTGTTCCAGTTGTATTTTCAGTCTCTCTCACTCTCCCTGTGTGTTTCTGTCTGTTCCAGTTGTATTTTCTCTCTCACTCTCCGTGTGTGTGTTTCTGGCTGTATTTCCAGTTGTATTTTCTCTCTCACTCTCCCTGTGTGTTTCTGGCTGTATTTTCCAGTTGTATTTTCTCTCTGACTCTCCGTGTGTGTTTCTGGCTGTATTTCCAGTTGTATTTTCTCTCTGACTCTCCGTGTGTGTTTCTGTTTGTCCCAGTTGTATTTTCTCTCTCACTCTCCCTGTGTGTTTCTGGCTGTCTGTTCCAGTTGTATTTTCTCTCTGACTCTCCGTGTGTGTTTCTGTTTGTCCCCAGGTGTATTTTCAGTCTCTCACAGGTTCCCTGTCAGTGTTTTTCAGCTGTTCCAGTTGTATTTTCTCTCTGACTCTCGGTGTGGTTGCAGCCCCCCCCGGCCCGTGGTTGCCATGACCGAGGCTCTGCTGCCCCGCGCGCCCTCGGCAGCACCCACGCCGACCAAAAGGTACCAAAGGGGCTGCCCTGGGCACACTGCTGGGCACGGGGTGCCAGGGGGTGCCAGCTGGGGAAGGGGGGTGCCAGGAGTGCCGGGGGTGCCAGGGGTGTCAGGGGTGCCAGGAGGGACAGGGGGTGCAGGTGTGCCAAGGGTGCCAGGTGTGCCAGCTGTGCCAGCTATGCCAGCTGTGCAAGGGACAGGGGGGTGCCAGGTGTGCCAGGTGAGCAAGGGACAGGAGTGCCAGGTGTGCCAGGGGGGGTGCCAGATGTGCCAGCAGGGACAGGGGGTGCAGGTATGCCAAGGGTGCCAGGAGTGCCAGTTATGCCAGGTGTGCCAGCTGTGCCAGGTGTGCCAGGGGGGTGCCAGGGTGTGCCAGAGCTGTGCAAGGGACAGGGGGTGCCAGGTGTGCCAGGGGCTGCCAGGTGTGCCAGCAGGGACAGGGGGTGCCAGGTGTGCCAGCTGGGCAGGAAGGGTGCCAGGTGTGCCAGCTGGGAAGAGACAGGGGGTGCCAGGGATGCCAGAGGTGCCAGGGATACCAGGAGTGCCAGGTGGGCATGGAGGTGCTAGCTTTGCCAGCTGAGGCAGGGACAGAGGGTGTCAGGTGTGCCAGGTGTGCCAGCTGGGCAAGGAGGAGTTCCAGGTGTGCCAGGTGTGCCAGCCCTGCTGAGTCCCCCAGGTCAGCTGGGAAAGGGGGAGTGCCAGCTGTGCCAGCTGGGCAGGGACAGGGGGTGCCAGCTGTGCCAGCTCTCTGGCAGGATGCCCTGCAGGAGGTGCCCTCTCCAGGGGTTTCTGTGCCCGAGCTGGTGGCACCTGGCTGTGCCAGGGAGCTCCTGAGTTTTGCCTTTCCCAGCTGGTTTTGTGTGGCCAGGTGCCCCCTGCCAGCTGTGCCAGGGCCTGTCCCTGTCCCTGTGCCAGGCCCTGTCCCTGTCCCTGTCCCTGTGCCAGGCTCTGTCCCTGTGCCCCCCTCCCAGCTGTGGCCAGGCCCTGTCCCTGTCCCTGTGCCACCTCCCAGCTGTGCCAAGCATAGCCTGCCCCTCGCTGCTTGGCAGGAATATTTATCATAATATAATATAATATAATATAATATAATATAATATAATATAATATTAATATAATATAATATAATATAATATAATATATATTTTTATTCTATAATAAATAAATAAAAATTAATAAATAAATATAGTAATGTAAATAAATTATAGAATGATAATATTACTCTATAATTGTAAATATTTAAATTCTATAATGTTATAAATAAATTATAGAATAATGATATTGTTCTATAATTATAATAAATATAATATTATATTATATTATATTATATTATATTATATTATATTATATTATATTATATTATATTATATTATATTATGATAAATA
>JANCRA010000105.1:667500-698813 GCA_024362935.1 Setophaga petechia | reverse complement strand
CCTGTTGAGTATTCACACAGCTCATCCATGGTGCAGAAATTCCATTCAAACTCAGGATTCTGGCTGGGCAGTGTCAGCTCCTTCCTCTAAAGCATCTCCAGGGCTGAGCAAGGCAGGAAGAATTTCATTTCTTTTGATAAAGGAGCAATAAATTCTCTTTCTCTGAAAGATTTGGGTGTCCTGTGGCTGCTGTCTCAGTGAGTGCCTCATTCCTCTCTTTAAAAAAGTATCTTACACAGCACAGTTTCTATTTTAACATTATCTTATAACCTAAAACCAGATTTAACACACTACTTAAAAAAATTAATGCAGCATAACTTTCTAACACATCACATATAACATTCATTTGAGTATTTGCCAAAAGCCAACCATAAAATACACATTTTTCACACTCCTGCAGCCTTTCCTGCCCTCCCTTTTCCCTCTCTCTGCTCCCAAAGCTGCTCCTGCTCTGCCTGGGCTCTGCAGGATGATGCTCAGGGACAGAAATGCTCTGCTCTGATGCTCAGGGACACAAAAAGTGGATTTTTCTCTGCTGCTGCCATGGCTGGGGGGACAGAGGGAATTGTGCCCTCCAGTGCTGGGACCAGGGTGACTTTCACAGAGGAGAATTCCCTTCCTGGAGAGCTCTGAGTT
The DNA here is from genome assembly GCA_024362935.1 of Setophaga petechia. Taxonomy (NCBI): domain Eukaryota; kingdom Metazoa; phylum Chordata; class Aves; order Passeriformes; family Parulidae; genus Setophaga; species Setophaga petechia. The sequence goes on along the minus strand of JANCRA010000105.1, from coordinate 698,177 downwards.
TGTCTCTCCTCTGTCCCCCAAAGCTCCTCCTGCTCTGGGCTCTGCAGGATGCTCAGGGACAGAAAAATGTGGATATGAATCCACAGAAAAGTGGATTTTTCCCCTGCCATGGGGAACTGTCCCCTCCAGGTTTTGGTGCTGAACTTCCCTGCAGGTGTTTAAAATGAGAGAAGGACAGTGCTGGGACCAGGGTGACTTTCACAGAGAAGAATTCCCTTCCTGGGGAGCTCTGAGTTTGCCTCTCCTCTCTCTCCCAGAGCTCCTCCTGCTCTGGGCTCTGCAGGATGCCAGGTTTTGATGCTCACAGGCAGAAAAAATGGATTTTTCTCTGCTGCTGAACAGGGCTTGGGGGACAGAAGGAATTGTCCCCTCCAGTGCTCAGAGCCAGGGTGACTTTCACAGAGGAGAATTCCCTGGAGAGCTCTGAGTTTGTCTCTCCTCTGTCCCCCAAAGCTCCTCCTGCTCAATCTGAGCTCTGCAGGATGCTCAGAGACAGAAAAATGTGGATATGCATCCATAGAAAAGTGGATTTTTCTCTGCTGCCATGGGGAATTGTCCCCTCCAGGTTTTGGGGCTGAGCTTCCCTGCAGGAGAAGGGGACAGTGCTGGGACCAGGGTGACTTTGACAGAGGAGAATTCCCTGCCTGGCAGCCCTGGCACAGCCTGAGTTTGTCTCTCCTCTCTCCCCCATGTCCCTGGCACAGGCAGAGGAAGGATGAGCTGGAGCAGAGGATGTCAGCCCTGCAGGAGAGCAGGAGGGAGCTGATGGTGCAGCTGGAGGGGCTGATGAAGCTGCTCAAAGTAAGGAGCCAAAGGCACAACATCCATCCCTGCCTCCCTCCCTCCCTCCTTCCTTCCCTGGGTGCTCTGGGCTTTGCTGCCACTCCCTAAAACCCTCCCTGAGTTTGCCAAAAAAAATCATTTCCATGCCAAAAGGAGGAGTTTGCCAAAAGCAGGAGTTTGCCCAAAGCAGGAGTTTGCCAAAAGCAGGAGTTTGCCAAAAGCCATTTCCGTGCCAAAATCCATTTCCATGCCAGCTCTGTGTGGGGTGCAGGGGGTGAAAGTTTCTCCAGGTTTTTGTGGGTAAAACCTGCAGAATCCCAGATCTGGGGAGGTTTGATGGAATTTGACCTTGGTACCTGGGGCTCAGCACTCCCCAGTGTGGTTTTTGTGGATATAAAACCTGCAGAACCCCAGATCTGGAGGGGTTTGAAGGAATTTGGGTTGGGAGCTGGGCTCAGGTTGGCGCCTTTCTCCAGGCTGGGGTGGGTAAAACCTGTAGGACCTGAGATCTGGAGAGGTTTGATGGAGTTTGGGGTTGGTACCTGGGCTCAGCACTCCCCACTGAGGTTTTTGTGGATAAAACCTGCAGAACCCCAGATCTGGGGGGGTTTGATGGAGTTTGGGGTTGGTACCTGGGCTCAGCACTCCCCAGTGTGGTTTTTGTGGATAAAACCTGCAGAACCCCAGATCTGGAGGGGTTTGAAGGAGTTTAGGTTGGATGAGGGTCTCAGCATGTTGGGTGAGAGCAGGAGGGAGCTGATGGTGCAGCTGGAGGGGCTGATGAAGCTGCTCAAAGTAAAGAACCAAAGGCACAACATCCCTCCATCCTTCCCTCCTTCCTTCCCTGGGTGCTCTGGGCTTTGCTGCCACTCCCTAAAACCCTCCCTGAGTTTGCCAAAAAAAACCATTTCCATGCCAAAAGGAGGAGTTTGCCAAAAGCAGGAGTTTTGCCAAAAGCAGGAGTTTGCCAAAATCCATTTCCATGCCAGCTCTGTGTGGGGTGCAGGGGGTGAAGGTTCCTCCAGGTTTCTGTGGGTAAAACCTGCAGAATCCCAGATCTGGAGAGGTTTGAGGGAGTTTGGGGTTTGTACCTGGGCTCAGCACTCCCCAGTGTGGTTTTTGAGGGTGTAACCTGCAGACCCCCAGATCTGGAGGGGTTTGAGGGAATTTGGGTTGGTACCTGGGCTCAGGTTGGCACCTTTCTCCAGGCTGGGGTGGGTAAAACCTACAAAACCCCAGATCTGGAGGGGTTTCAGGGAATTTGGGTTGGTACCTGGGCTCAGGTTGGCACCTTTCTCCAGGCTCGGGTGGGTAAAACCTGCAGAATCCCAGATCTGGAGAGGTTTGATGGAATTTGGGGTTTTTGCCTGGGCTCAGCACTCCCCAGTGGCACTGGGAAATAACCAGGGAGCAGACCAGGGGGTGAGTGAGGGTCCCAGTTGTGGGATTCTCTGGGTCTGGATTGAAGGCAGGAATTCCAGCCCTGTGTCCATCCTGAGCAGGAATTCCATCCCTGTCCCCATCCTGAGCAGGAATTCCAGCCCCTGTCTCCATCCTGGGCAGGGATTCCAGCCCCTGTCTCCATCCTGAGCAGGAATTGCAGCCCTTCCCTCCATCCTGAGCAGGAATTCCAGCCCTGTCCCCATCCTGAGCAGGAATTCCAGCCCTGTCCCCATCCTGAGCAGCAATTCCAGCCCTGTCTCCATCCTGAGCAGCAATTCCAGCCCCTGTCCCCATCCTGAGCAGGGATTCCAGCCCTGTCCCCATCCTGAGCAGGAATTCCAGCCCTTCCCTCCATCCTGAGCAGGAATTCCAGCCCCTGTGTCCATCCTGGGCAGGAATTCCAGCCCTGTCCCCATCCTGAGCAGGAATTCCAGCCCTCCCCTCCATCCTGAGCAGGAATTCCAGCCCTTCCCTCCATCCTGGGCAGGAATTCCAGCCCTGTCCCCATCCTGAGCAGGAATTCCAGCCCTGTTCCCATCCTGAGCAGGAATTCCAGCCCTTTCCCCCATCCTGAGCAGGAATTCCAGCCCTGTCCCCATCCTGAGCAGGAATTCCAGCCCTCCCCTCCATCCTGAGCAGGAATTCCAGCCCTTCCCTCCATCCTGAGCAGGAATTCCAGCCCTGTCCCCATCCTGAGCAGGAATTCCAGCCCTGTTCCCATCCTGAGCAGGAATTCCAGCCCTGTCCCCCATCCTGAGCAGGAATTCCAGCCCTGTCCCCATCCTGAGCAGGAATTCCAGCCCTTCCCTCCATCCTGAGCAGGAATTCCAGCCCTTCCCTCCATCCTGAGCAGGAATTCCAGCCCTGTCCCCATCCTGAGCAGGAATTCCAGCCCTGTCCCCATCCTGAGCAGGAATTCCAGCCCTGTCCCCATCCTGAGCAGGAATTCCAGCCCTGTCTCCATCCTGAGCAGGAATTCCAGCCCTGTCCCCATCCTGAGCAGGAATTCCAGCCCTGTCCCCATCCTGAGCAGGAATTCCAGCCCTTCCCTCCATCCTGAGCAGGAATTCCAGCCCTCCCCTCCATCCTGAGCAGGAATTCCAGCCCTGTTCCCATCCTGAGCAGGAATTCCAGCCCTTCCCTCCATCCTGAGCAGGAATTCCAACCCTGTTCCCATCCTGAGCAGGAATTCCAGCCCTTCCCTCCATCCTGAGCAGGAATTCCAGCCCTGTCCCCATCCTGAGCAGGAATTCCAGCCCTTTCCCCCATCCTGAGCAGGAATTCCAGCCCTGTCCCCATCCTGAGCAGGAATTCCAGCCCTCCCCTCCATCCTGAGCAGGAATTCCAGCCCTTCCCTCCATCCTGAGCAGGAATTCCAGCCCTGTCCCCATCCTGAGCAGGAATTCCAGCCCTGTTCCCATCCTGAGCAGGAATTCCAGCCCTGTCCCCCATCCTGAGCAGGAATTCCAGCCCTGTCCCCATCCTGAGCAGGAATTCCAGCCCTTCCCTCCATCCTGAGCAGGAATTCCAGCCCTTCCCTCCATCCTGAGCAGGAATTCCAGCCCTGTCCCCATCCTGAGCAGGAATTCCAGCCCTGTCCCCATCCTGAGCAGGAATTCCAGCCCTGTCCCCATCCTGAGCAGGAATTCCAGCCCTGTCTCCATCCTGAGCAGGAATTCCAGCCCTGTCCCCATCCTGAGCAGGAATTCCAGCCCTGTCCCCATCCTGAGCAGGAATTCCAGCCCTTCCCTCCATCCTGAGCAGGAATTCCAGCCCTCCCCTCCATCCTGAGCAGGAATTCCAGCCCTGTTCCCATCCTGAGCAGGAATTCCAGCCCTTCCCTCCATCCTGAGCAGGAATTCCAACCCTGTTCCCATCCTGAGCAGGAATTCCAGCCCTTCCCTCCATCCTGAGCAGGAATTCCAGCCCTGTCCCCATCCTGAGCAGGAATTCCAGCCCTTCCCTCCATCCTGAGCAGGGATTCCAGCCCCTTCCCTCCATCCTGAGCAGGAATTCCAGCCCTTCCCTCCATCCTGAGCAGGAATTCCAGCCCTGTCCCCATCCTGGACAGGAATTCCAGCCCTGTCTCCATCCTGAGCAGGAATTCCAGCCCCTGTCCCCATCCTGAGCAGGAATTCCAGCCCCTGTCTCTATCCTGAGCAGGAATTCCAGCCCTTCCCTCCATCCTGAGCAGGAATTCCAGCCCTGTCTCCATCCTGAGCAGGAATTCCAGCCCTTCCCTCCATCCTGAGCAGGAATTCCAGCCCTTCCCTCCATCCTGAGCAGGAATTCCAGCCCTGTCCCCATCCTGAGCAGGAATTCCAGCCCTGTCCCCATCCTGAGCAGGAATTCCAGCCCTTCCCTCCATCCTGAGCAGGAATTCCAGCCCCTGTCTCCATCCTGAGCAGGAATTCCAGCCCTTCCCTCCATCCTGGGCAGGAATTCCAGCCCTGTCCCCATCCTGAGCAGGAATTCCAGCCCTTCCCTCCATCCTGAGCAGGAATTCCAGCCCCTGTCCCCATCCTGAGCAGGAATTCCAGCCCTGTCCCCATCCTGAGCAGGAATTCCAGCCCTTCCCTCCATCCTGAGCAGGAATTCCAGCCCTGTCCCCATCCTGAGCAGGAATTCCAGCCCTTCCCTCCATCCTGAGCAGGAATTCCAGCCCTTCCCTATATCCTGAGCAGGAATTCCAGCCCCTGTGTCCATCCTGAGCAGGAATTCCAGCCCCTGTCCCCATCCTGAGCAGGAATTCCAGCCCCTGTGTCCATCCTGAGCAGGAATTCCAGCCCTGTCCCCATCCTGAGCAGGAATTCCAGCCCCTGTCTCCATCCTGAGCAGGAATTCCAGCCCCTGTCCCCATCCTGAGCAGGAATTCCAGCCCTTCCCTCCATTCTGGGCAGGAATTCCAGCCCTGTCCCCATCCTGAGCAGGAATTCCAGCCCTTCCCTCCATCCTGGGCAGGAATTCCAGCCCCTGTCCCCATCCTGACCAGGAATTCCAGCCCTGTCTCCATCCTGAGCAGGAATTCCAGCCCTTCCCTCCATCCTGAGCAGGAATTCCAGCCCTGTCCCCATCCTGTCCCACACCTGAGCACAACACATTGGCCAAGCTTGGGAATTCTTCTTTTCCTGAAGCCACTCACTGGCCAAGTTTGGAATTCTGCTTTTTTTGAAGCTGGTCACTGGCCAAGTTTGGGAATTCTGCTTTTCCTGAAGCCACTCATTGACCAAATTTGGAATTCTGGTTTTTTTCCTGAAGCCAGTGCTTCTGCTCTTTGTTTTTCCTGCTCAGCCCATTAATGTCTGAATTAAAAAATCACAGAAATCTTGGAATCTCAGCCTGGTTTGGGTGGGAAGTGACCTCAAAACCCACCCAGTGCCACCCCTGCCATGGCAGGGACACCTCCCACTGTGCCAGGGTGTGCCAGTGTCCAGCCTGGCCTTGGGCACTGCCAGGGATGGAGGGTGGGCACCCTGTGCCAGGGCCTGCCCACCCTCACAGGGAACAATTCCCAATTCCCAATCTCCCATCCAGCCCTGCCAGGACACAATTCCTGATTCCCAGCATCCCACCCCAATCCCCTTTTCCCCTCTGGAGCCATTCCCTGGTCCTGTCCCTCCACCCTTGTCCCCCTGGCAGATGAAATCTCCTCCAGAGGAACATCTGCTCTGCAGCTGGGGAATCCAGAGTGCACAATCCCCTGCCAGAGCAGATTTGCCTGAACATCAGGAATTTCTGGTTTTCTGGGTGAGCTGCGTTTGCCCCCTTTGCTCTCCTCCCTCAAACCCAGCTACAAATTGAGCTGCAGTAGAAATGTTGGGAATGGGCAAAATGTCACCCAGAAAATGACCCAGAATGTCACCCAGAATGTCACCCAGGACATCACCCAGAACATCACCCAGAATGTCACCCAGAATGTCACCCAGAACATCACCCAGAAAATCACCCAGAATGTCACCCAGAATGTCACCCAGAATGTCACCCAGAACGTCACCCCAAACATCATCCAGAACACCACCCAGAATGTCACCCAGGACATCACCCAGAATGTCACCCCCAACATCACCCAGAATGTCACCCAGAAAGTCACCCAGAATGTCACCCCGAATGTCACCCAGAATGTCACCCCGAATGTCACCCAGAATGTCACCCCAAATGTCACCCCAAACATCACCCAGAGCATCACCCAGAACATCACCCAGAGCATCACCCAGAATGTCACCCAGAGCGTCACCCAGAATGTCACCCAGAAAGTCACCCAGAACATCACCCAGAACGTCACCCAGGCCAGCCCTGTCCCCTCCTGTGCCCTCAGACCCTCCCGAGCCCAGCTCTGCTCCTCAGGGCTGTACAAACCCCTCAAAGGGGAATTTGTGCCTTAAACAGGCACAGCTGGGCCCCACAGCCCCTGCTCCGCTCTGTGCCCTGCCCAGATTGTTAATGGAAATTATTTATATTCATTTTTATTTTTATTATTTGGGAAAGCAAGCTGGAGGTTGAGTTCCTGCCTTTTTTTTTTTAATTTTTATTTTTTATTTTTTAATTTTTAATTTTCAATTTTATTTTTATTTAATATTTATATTTTTATATCCAGAAAGGCAAGCTGGAGGTTGAGTTCCTGCCTATATTTATATTTATATTTATATTTATATTTATATTTATATTTATATTAATATTATTTATATTTATTATTCATATTTATTTAATTTCATTATATTTATATTCCCAAATTTATTTTTATTTAATATATATTATATTATATTTATATATTTATATATTATATTTATATTTATATATGATATATTATATATTATATATCACATATCCTATATTATATATGCTATTATATATATGATATATAATATATAATATATATTATATGATATATAATATATAATATATAATAGATCATATATAATATATCATATATAATATATCATATATAATATATATTAATAGTTTTATTTTTATTTATTTATTTCCTGCTGTGCTGACAGGCTGCTGAGGATGCTGTGGGTAACCCCCCTGCCCTGCAGATTTCCTGTGTCTTTGCCCTCCCAAACCACCTTTGGCATTCATTCAAAGAATGAATTATTTAAAAATTATTTTCATTATTTTAAGGGATTGTAATTACTTTTTTTTAATTTATTAATTTATTTCAATTTATTTTAGTTTAATTTCTTTTAAAATTTTAATCATATTTCAATTCTTTTTTAATTTTTAAAATTCTTTTAGGGGAATTATTTTAATCTTCTAGTCCCCCAGCCTGCTGAGCTAAAACCACCATTTCTCCCGGGTGCTTTGACACCTTTTTGTCAGGGTTGGTGTCAGAGCTGCTGCTGCAGGAGGGGAGGAGGCAGAGCCGGGTCCTGCCCTGCTGCCCCCGGCTCTGCCCCGTCCATTCCCAGCTCTGCCCCGTCCATTCCCAGCTCTGCCCCGTCCATTCCCAGCTCTGCCCCGTCCATTCCCAGCTCTGCCCCATCCATTCCCAGCTCTGCCCCATCCCTCCATTCCCAGCTCTGCCCCATCCCTCCATTCCCAGCTCTGCCCCATCCCTCCATTCCCAGCTCTGCCCCGTCCATTCCCAGCTCTGCCCCGTCCATTCCCAGCTCTGCCCCATCCCTCCATTCCCAGCTCTGCCCCGTCCATTCCCAGCTCTGCCCCGTCCATTCCCAGCTCTGCCCCGTCCATTCCCAGCTCTGCCCCATCCATTCCCAGCTCTGCCCCGTCCATTCCCAGCTCTGCCCCATCCCTCCATTCCCAGCTCTGCCCCGTCCATTCCCAGCTCTGCCCCATCCCTCCCTTCCCAGCTCTGCCCCATCCCTCCATTCCCAGCTCTGCCCCGTCCATTCCCAGCTCTGCCCCATCCCTCCATTCCCAGCTCTGCCCCATCCCTCCATTCCCAGCTCTGCCCCATCCCTCCATTCCCAGCTCTGCCCCGTCCATTCCCAGCTCTGCCCCGTCCATTCCCAGCTCTGCCCCGTCCCTCCATTCCCAGCTCTGCCCCGTCCATTCCCGGCTCTGCCCCGTCCATTCCCAGCTCTGCCCCGTCCATTCCCAGCTCTGCCCCATCCATTCCCGGCTCTGCCCCATCCCTCCATTCCCAGCTCTGCCCCGTCCATTCCCAGCTCTGCCCCATCCCTCCATTCCCAGCTCTCTCATTTTCAGTGCCTTCAGCCCTGCCAGACACGATTTTCCCCTCCAGGTTTTAGTTTCTCTCATCACTTGGAGCTCCTCTTCATGTATAATTTACAGCAGCTGTTCAGCTGTTATGGGGATTTTTTTCCCCATTTTCTTTTGCAGTGTTTTTTACATTTTTAATGCTGCCTCCATTTCACCGTTTAGGGCTGGATTCGGCTCTCCCAGCCCCGCTTGCTCAGAGTTTGGGGCCTCAAATCCCTCTCTGGAGGGAAGGAGGGTGAAGAAAGGTGCTGGAGGTCAAGGGGCAGCTCTGACCCTGATCTCTGGGACAGGGACAGGGCCCAGGGAAGGGCTGGGCCGGGGGATTTGGGGTGAATTTTGGGAAAAGTTCATCCCCAGAGGGGCTGGCACTGCCCAGGCTGCCCTGGGCACAGCCCCAGCCCTGCAGAGCTCCAGGAGGGTTTGGGCAGCACAGCCAGGGATGCCAGGGTGGGATCCTGGGAAATATCCAGAATATTCCACGGCTCCATCTGTGCCAGGCCACCCAGGGCTGTCCCTGAGTTCAGCCATTGTCCCCACGCTGTGCTGGTGGCACTCAGGGCAGGGGGAGGCCCTGGACGAGGTCCCTTCCAGCCAAACCAGTCCTGGATCTGTGATTTCTGAGCATTCTGTGATTTCTGAGTGTTCTGTGATTTCTGACATTCTGTGATTTCTGAGCGTTCTGTGATTTCTGAGAATTCTGTGATTTCTGACTCTTCTGGTTCTGTAATTTCTGACCATTCCAGTTCTGTGATTTCTGACCATTCTGTGATTTCTCACCATCCCCATTCTGTGATTTCTAAGAATTCTGTGATTTCTGATAGTTCCCATCCCGTGATTTCTGACCATTCTGTGATTTCTCACCATTGCCATTCTGTGATTTCTGACCATTCTGTGATTTCTGACTGTTCCCATTCTGTGATTTCTGACCATTCTGTGATTTCTGACTGTTCTGGTTCTGTAATTTCTGACCATTCCAGTTCTGTGATTTCTGACCATTTTGTGATTTCTGACTGTTCCCATTCTGTGATTTTTGATCATCCCCATTCTGTGATTTCTGACCATTCCAGTTCTGCTGTTTCTGACCATTCTTTGATTTCTAACTGTTCCCATTCTGTGATATCTGACTATTTCTGGTTCTGTGGTTTCTGATCATCCCCATTCTGTGATTTCTCACCATTGCCATTCTGTGATTTCTGACCATTCTGTGATTTCTGACTGTTCTGGTTCTGTAATTTCTGACCATTCCAGTTCTGTGATTTCTGACCATTTTGTGATTTCTGACTGTCCCCATTCTGTGATTTCTGACCACTCTGTGATTTCTCACTATTGCCATTCTGTGATTTCTGACTGTTCCGGTTCTGGAATTTCTGACAGTTCCTATTCTCCGATTTCTGACCATTCCCATTCTGTGGTTTCTGACCATTCCAGTTCTGTCATTTCTGACCATTTTGTGATTTCTGACAGTTCCCATTCTGTGATTTTTGACCATTCTGTGATTTCTGGCTGTTCCCATTCTGTGATTTCTGACCATCCCGTGATTTTGACCATCCTGTGATTTCTGACCATCCTGTGATTTCTGACCATGCTGTGATTCTGACCATGCTGTCATTTCTGACCGTGCTGTCATTCCTGACCATGCTGTTGTTTGTCAGGTTTAGGGTGAATTCACCCCCCTGGGTCCTGCCCTGCCGTTCCTGGCCCCTCAAGGGCCCTCCCCAGGCTCTGCAATCGGGGCAGGATTGGGATTTCTGAGTGTCCCCACAAATCCTCCCTGGCAGCGCTGACCCTTCCAGGTCTGGGGATCTCTGCAATCCCAGGCTGGGCAGGGAGGGAAGGAGGAGAATCTGGGGCTGCCCCATCCATGGCCAGGGCTGGAGCCCCTGGGATGGTGTCCCCAGGTGGGATCTCAGGGATCTCAGGGATCTCCCCACCTGAGCCGTCCTGGGGCTGTGGCTCCATCCCTCATTCCCTCATTCCCTCATTCCCTCATTCCCTCATTCCCTCATTCCCTCATTCCCTCATTCCCTGACCCCACAGCCCCCCTGGCTGTTCTGAGGGTCCCTGGGGACCCCTGGGTGCTCCTCCCAGGGCTTCCTCTGCCAGCTCCATGGAAATGCAGCACACAGATCCCATTTCCCATTAATTTCCTCTGATTTATCCTGCACACAGATCCCATTTCCCATTCATTTCCTCTGATTTATCCTGCACACAGATCCCATTTCCCATTCATTTCCTCTGATTTATCCTGCACACAGATCCCATTTCCCATTCATTTCCTCCCTGGTCATTTCCTCTGATTTATCCTGCACACAGATCCCATTTCCCATTCATTTCCTCTGATTTATCCAGCACACAGATCCCATTCCCTGCTGCATTTCCTCTGATTTATCCAGCACACAGATCCCATTCCCTGCTGCATTTCCTCTGTGATTTATCCAGCACACAGATCCCATTTCCTGCTGCATTTCCTCTGATTTATCCAGCACACAGATCCCATTTCCTGCTGCATTTCCTCTGATTTATCCTGCACACAGATCCCATTTCCTGCTGCATTTCCTCTGATTTATCCAGCAGACAGATCCCATTTCCCATTCATTTCCTCCCTGGCCATTTCCTCTGTGATTTATCCAGCAGACAGATCCCATTCCCTGCTGCACTTCCTCTGATTTGTCCTGCACACAGATCCCATTCCCTGCTGCACTTCTTCTGATTTATCCAGCACACAGATCCCATTCCCTGCTGCATTTCCTCTGATTTGTCCTGCACACAGATCCCATTCCCTGCTGCATTTCCTCTGTGATTTGTCCAGCACACAGATCCCATTTCCTGCTGCACTTCTTCTGATTTATCCAGCACACAGATCCCATTCCCTGCTGCATTTCCTCTGATTTGTCCTGCACACAGATCCCATTCCCTGCTGCATTTCCTCTGTGATTTATCCAGCACACAGATCCCATTTCCTGCTGCATTTCCTCTGATTTATCCAGCACACAGATCCCATTCCCTGCTGCATTTCCTCTGATTTATCCAGCACACAGATCCCATTTCCTGCTGCATTTCCTCTGATTTATCCAGCACACAGATCCCATTCCCTGCTGCACTTCTTCTGATTTATCCAGCACACAGATCCCATTCCCTGCTGCATTTCCTCTGATTTATCCTGCACACAGATCCCATTTCCTGCTGCATTTCCTCTGATTTATCCAGCAGACAGATCCCATTTCCCATTCATTTCCTCCCTGGCCATTTCCTCTGTGATTTATCCAGCAGACAGATCCCATTTCCCTCCTGCATTTCCTCTGATTTATCCAGCACACAGATCCCATTTCCTGCTGCACTTCCTCTGTAATTTATCCTGCAGACAGATCCCATTTCCCATTCATTTCCTCCCTGGCCATCTCCTCTGATTTATCCAGCAGACAGATCCCATTTCCCTGCTGCATTTCCTCCCTGGCCATTTGCTCTGTGATTTATCCAGATCCCATTTCCCATTCATTTCCTCCCTGGCCATCTCCTCTGTGATTTATCCTGCACTGCTCAGCCCCAGCCCTGCTCACAGAGGGATTTTCACATCTGTGCTCAATGCCAGGGCGTTTTTCAAAGTAACAATTCTCTTTTTTCTTGTGGTGTGGAGGTGATTGAAGATCTTTTCCCTGGGCTGGGTCCCCATCTGGTGCTGGTGGGAGGCACCAGGGGGAATTTGGGATGTGGGGAGGGCCAGGCCCCACACCTGCCAAACAACACCAAGGACACACCTAAAGGAACCCCAAATCTTGGCAAAAAACCCCAAAATTTCTTCTCAAAGCCTCAGAACTGTCCCCCAGGCTGGGTGGGGAAGCAGCTCCCAGTGGTCAGCAGGAGAAGCTGCTTTAAGTGAAGGGAGAGGTTCTGGTTAATCCTGCTCAGATGGGATCAGCAGGGGCAGGTGCTAAATGGGTTCAACATTTCCAGGCCAGAAGGAGATTTTATCCCGGGGTTTAATCCCATGACCTGGATTTCTGGGGTGCAGCAGGAGCAGGGCTGGGAGTGGGAGGGCCAGGGCAGTGTCACCCTCAGGGTCACAGCCCCTCCTCAGCCCCTGTGTCACCCCCGGGGTCACAGCCCCTGTGTCACCCCCGGGGTCACAGCCCCTGTGTCACCCCCAGGGTCACAGCCCCTCCTGCAGCCCCTGTGTCACCCCCGGGGTCACAGCCCCTGTGTCACCCTCAGGTCACAGCCCCTGTGTCACCCCCGGGGTCACAGCCCCTGTGTCACCCTCAGGTCACAGCCCCTGTGTCACCCCGATGGGGTCACAGCCCCTGTGTCACCCCCGATGGGGTCACAGCCCCTGTGTCACCCCCAGGGTCACAGCCCCTGTGTCACCCCCGGGTCACAGCCCCTGTGTCACCCCCAGGGTCACAACCCCTGTGTCACCCCCGGGTCACAGCCCCTGTGTCACCCTCAGGGTCACAGCCCCTGTGTCACCCCCGGGTCACAGCCCCTGTGTCACCCCCGGGGTCACAGCCCCTGTGTCACCCTCAGGTCACAGCCCCTGTGTCACCCCCGATGGGGTCACAGCCCCTGTGTCACCCCCGATGGGGTCACAGCCCCTGTGTCACCCCCGGGGTCACAGCCCCTGTGTCACCCTCAGGTCACAGCCCCTGTGTCACCCCCGATGGGGTCACAGCCCCTGTGTCACCCTCAGGTCACAGCCCCTGTGTCACCCCCGGGGTCGCAGCCCCTGTGTCACCCCCGATGGGGTCACAGCCCCTCCTCAGCCCCTGTGTCACCCCCAGGGTCACAGCCCCTGTGTCACCCCCAGGGTCACAGCCCCTCCTCAGCCCCTGTGTCACCCCCAGGGTCACAGCCCCTGTGTCACCCCCAGGGTCACAGCCCCTGTGTCACCCCCGATGGGGTCACAGCCCCTGTGTCACCCCGGGGTCACAGCCCCTGTGTCACCCCCGGGGTCACAGCCCCTGTGTCACCCCCAGGGTCACAGCCCCTGTGTCACCCCCGGGGTCACAGCCCCTGTGTCACCCCCAGGGTCACAACCCCTGTGTCACCCCGGGGTCACAGCCCCTGTGTCACCCTCAGGTCACAGCCCCTGTGTCACCCCCAGGGTCACAGCCCCTGTGTCACCCCCAGGGTCACAGCCCCTGTGTCACCCTCAGGGTCACAGCCCCTGTGTCACCCCCAGGGTCACAGCCCCTGTGTCACCCCCGGGGTCACAGCCCCTGTGTCACCCCCGGGTCACAGCCCCTGTGTCACCCTCAGGGTCACAGCCCCTGTGTCACCCTCAGGGTCACAGCCCTGTGTCACCCTCAGGGTCACAGCCCCTGTGTCACCCCCGATGGGGTCACAGCCCCTGTGTCACCCTCAGGTCACAGCCCCTGTGTCACCCTCAGGTCACAGCCCCTGTGTCACCCCCGGGGTCACAGCCCCTGTGTCACCCCCGATGGGGTCACAGCCCCTGTGTCACCCTCAGGGGTCACAGCCCCTGTGTCACCCCCGGGGTCACAGCCCCTGTGTCACCCCGATGGGGTCACAGCCCCTGTGTCACCCCCGATGGGGTCACAGCCCCTGTGTCACCCCCGGGGTCACAGCCCCTGTGTCACCCCCAGGGTCACAGCCCCTGTGTCACCCCCGATGGGGTCACAGCCCCTGTGTCACCCCCGATGGGGTCACAGCCCCGCTGCCTCTCGTCTGTCAGAGCACAGAATCCACGGAAATGCCTGAATTCCCAGGGCAGCTCTGGCCCGGGTGGCATTTGGCTCATTCCCAGCAGTTCTGCTGCAGCTGAGGGCAGGAGGTGCCTCCACCAGCCCAGGCTGGTCACCATGGACATCCCCTGCTTCCAAAGGGGACAAATTCACCTGAATTTCACCTTTTTTTTTGTACTGAGACATTCCTGCAGTGCAGGTGCTGCTTTTTCCCTGCTCAGCATCCCTGCTCCTTTTTAATTTTAATTAATTTTAAATTATATTTTAATTATTTTAAGGGAATGTTATTTTATTTTAATTTATTTTTATTTTTATTTTTATTTTATTTTATTCCATTTTATTTTATTTTAATTTATTTTTTTATTTTTATTTTATTTTATTTTATTTTATTTTATTTTATTTTATTTATTTTTATTTTATTTATTTTTATTTTATTTTTATTTAATTTTTTATTTTATTTTATTTTATTTTATTTTATTTTAGTTATTTTTATTTTAGTTATTTTTATTTTATTTTATTTTATTTTCTTTTATTAAATTTTATTTTATTTTAATTTATTTTTTTATTTTAATTTAATTTAATTTTATTTTATTTTATTTTTATTTTATTTTATTTTATTTTATTTTTTCAAATTTTATTTTATTTTAATTTATTTTTTTATTTTTATTTTATTTTATTTTATTTTATTTTAGTTATTTTTATTTTATTTTTTATTTTATTTTATTTTATTTTATTTTATTTTATTTTAGTTATTTTTATTTTAGTTTTTTTTTAATTTTTATTTTCTTTTATTAAATTTTATTTTATTTTAATTTATTTTTTTATTTTAATTTAATTTAATTTTATTTTTATTTTATTTTATTTTATTTTATTTTATTTTATTTTATTTTATTTTATTTTATTTTATTTTATTTTTATTTTATTTATTTTTATTTTATTTTATTTTTTAAGTTTTATTTTATTATTTTATTTTATTTTATTTTATTTTATTGTATTGTATTTTATTTTATATTTTATTTTATTCCTGTGCCCTGCCAGCCCTGGCTCCTCTGCCCTTGGCAGTGCCAGGGGAGCTGGCCCAGGGGATGTTGTGCTGCTGGGGCTCTGTGCTGCCACTTGTGTGTGTTTGGACTCTCCCAGGGGCAGCTCCAGACTTTATGGGGTGGATTTGGGGGCTGCTGGCCTCAGGTCTGGAGCAGGATTTGGGGATGGGGAGGGACCTCAAACCCACCCAGCTGCCCCTGGCACGGGCAGGGCACCTTCCCTGTGCCTGGTTTGGGTGGGGAGGGACCTCAAACCCACCCAGCTGCCCCTGGCACGGGCAGGGCACCTTCCCTGTGCCAGGCTGAGCCCGGGAATCCCTGCCCAAAGCAGCAGGAACAGCCCCGGGCGCCCTCCCTGCAGCCAGGGAGCCCTGCTGGCACCCGAGGGGGACAGGGGGACAGGGGGACAGTGGGACAGGGGGACAATGGGACAGTGGGACAGTGGGACAGTGGGACAAATGGGATAAATGGGACAGTGGGACAGTGGGACAGTGGGACAGTGGGACAGTGGGACAATGGGACAAATGGGACAGTGGGACAGGGGGACAATGGGACAGTGGGACAGTGGGACAGTGGGACAAATAAGACAAATGTCACCCGTGCTGCCCCTCAGGGCTCGTGTCCTGCCCTGCTGGCACCGTGTCCTGTCCTTTCCCCGGGTGTTCTGGGTGAAATCATCATTTTCACACCATAATTGACCTTTCCTCTCTCTCTCTCTCCTTTTCCCCCGTCTCTAGGAAGAAGAACAAAAGCAGGCAGTAAGTTCACTCCACCTTGGAGGTGATCTCACTTTTTTATCCTCTCTTTCCTGCATGAAATCCATTTTCTATTAATTGCCTTGTATGCAAATGAACCCTGGGGATGGGTGGGGGGCTTTTTCTGCCTGGGATGTGGGGCAGAGCCCCCCTGAGCTCACAGCAGAAATGGTTTGGGTGTATTTGTGTGTGTGTTTGTGTGTGTGTGTGTGTGTGTGTGTGTGTGTGTGTGTGTTTGTGTTTAGTTTTATTTTATTTTATTTGTAGGGTTCTGTGTGTGTCCCAGAGTTATCCCCTCTCCCTTTCCAGGGAGTTTTATCCATCCCCCCGGGGCTGTGCTGCTGAGGTTTTTGTGGCACCCTGGCTCGGGGCAGGCGTTCTGAATCCTGGGAGGGCTCAGGGAGCTCCCCTGCCTCTCCAGGAATCCTCTCATTCGCTCCCTGCCGCGCACCAGCCCGCGCAGGAGCGCTAATTACATTAATGATGAATATTCCGGGCAGGGCTCCGTGGCCCGGGCAGGGCTCGGGCAGGGCTCGGGCAGGGCTCGGGCAGGGCTCGGGCAGGGCTCCGTGGCCCGGGCAGGGCTCGGGCAGGGCTCGGGCAGGGCCCGGGCAGGGCTCGGGCAGGGCTCGGGCAGGGCTCGGGCAGGGCCCGGGCAGGGCTCGGGCAGGGCTCGGGCAGGGCCCGGGCAGGGCTCCGTGGCTCGGGCAGGGCTCGGGCAGGTCCCGGGCAGGGCTCCGTGGCTCGGGCAGGGCTCGGGCAGCGCTCGGGCAGGTCCCGGGCAGGGCTCCGTGGCCCGGGCAGGGCTCGGGCAGGGCTCGGGCAGGGCTCCGTGGCTCGGGCAGGGCTCGGGCAGGGCTCGGGCAGGGCTCCGTGGCCCGGGCAGGGCTCGGGCAGGGCCCGCGGCTGTGGCGCTCCCGGCTCGGGCTGCGCTGCAGAGGGAGCCCCGCGCCCGTGCGAGCGCCGGGAGCGGCAGCGGCTCCGCAGCGGCTCCGAGCCGGCCCTGGCGCCCCAAGGCTCTGCTGAGGCTCATCCGTGTGCTGGTGCTCAGGGACACAGCTGCTGCTGGGATGTATGGGCAGGTTTTCACACAGACGTGAAATTCAGTGTTGGATATATTGGCAGTTTTTATCCATGTTGGATATATTGGCAATTTTTTCTCACAGACACGGAATTGCATGTTGGATATATTGGCAGTCTTTATCCATGTTGGATATATTGGCAATTCTTTCTCACAGACATGAAATTCCATGTGGCAGTTTTTTCTCACATACATGAAATTCCATGTTGGATATATTGGCAGTTTTTATCCATGTTGGATATATTGGCAATTTTTCCTCACAGACATGAAATTCCATGTTGGATATATTGACAATTTTTTCTCACAGACATGGAATTCCATGTTGGATATATTGGCAGTTTTTTCTCACAGACATGAAATTGCATGTTGGATATATTGGCAGTTTTTATCCATGTTGGATATATTGGCAATTTTTTCTCACAGACATGGAATTGCATGTTGGGCAATTTTTTCTCACACACATGAAATTCCATGTTGGATATATTGGCAGTTTTTTCTTACAAATGTGGAATTGCATGTTGAATATATTGGCAATTTATTCTTACAGACATAGAATTCCATGTTGGATATATTGGCAGCTTTTTCTTACAAATGTGGAATTCCATGTTGGATATATTGGCAATTCTTTCTCACAGACATGAACTTCCATGTGGCAGCTTTTTCTCACAGACATAGAATTCCATGTTGGATATATTGGCAGTTTTTATCCATGTTGGATATATTGGCAGTTTTTATCCATGTTGGATATATTGGCAGGTTTTTCTCAGACATGAAATTCCATGTTGGATATATTGGCAGTTTTTAACCATGTTGGATATATTGGCAGTTTTTATCCATGTTGGATATATTGGCAATTTTTTCTCACAGACATGGAATTCCATGTTGGATATATTGGCAGTTTTTATCCATGTTGGATATATTGGCAGGTTTTATCCATGTTGGATATATTGGCAGGTTTTTCTCACAGACATGGAATTCCTTGTTGGATATATTGGCAGTTTTTATCCATGTTGGATATATTGGCAGTCTTTATCCATGTTGGATATATTGGCAGTTTTTATCCATGTTGGATATATTGGCAGTTTTTATCCTTGTTGGATATATTGGCAGGTTTTATCCATGTTGGATATATTGGCAGTTTTTCCTCACAGACATGAAATTCCTTGTTGGATATATTGGCAGTTTTTATCCATGTTGGATATATTGGCAGTTTTTATCCATGTTGGATATATTGGCAGTTTTTATCCATGTTGGATATATTGGCAGTTTTTATCCATGTTGGATATATTGGCAGTTTTTATCCATGTTGGATATATTGGCAGTTTTTATCCATGTTGGATATATTGGCAGTTTTTATCCACGTTGGATATATTGGCAGGTTTTTCTCACAGACATGCAATTCCATGTTGGACACAGGGATTGGCAGTTTTTGGGGCTCGTTTTTTGGGGAATTTGACATTTTGGGGCAGCGCCTGTTGCTGGGATCACTTCATTTTCAGGTGTGCTGGAAGTGGCCGTGGTGACTCCAGGGGGGTTTGTGGTGCTGGGTGGGGAAATTTCCCCTGGGGCCAGCTCAGCCTGGGGGAATCCTGGAATATTTGGGTGGGAACCTCCCCCATGCCAGCCCTGCCCTGGCAGGGACATTCCCACTGTGCCAGGTGCCCCAAACCCTGCCCAGGCTGGCACTGCCAGGGATGCTCTGGGAACTGCAGCCCAGCCCTGCCAGGGCAGGGACATTCCCACTGTGCCAGGGGCTCCAAACCCTGCCCAGCTGGCACTGCCAGGGATGCTCTGGGAACTGCAGCCCAGCCCTGCCCACCCTGCCAGGGCAGGATTTGTCCTGTGTGCCCCCCAAAGCCCTCCCGGGTGTGGGGTTTTCTGGGGTCCCCATTGGTGGAAGGAAAAAAGGAATCTGACTCCATGGCCTTAGAAGATAATATAATATAATATAATATAATATAATATAATATAATATAATATAATATAATATAATATAATATAATATAATATAATATAATGTAATATAATATAATGTAATATAATATAATGATATAATATAATATAATATAATATAATATAATATAATATAATATAATATAATATAATATAATATAATACAACATAATATAATATAATATAATACAATATAATATCATACAATATAATATCATACAATATAATATGTAATATATAATTATATGACATAATATTATAAAATATAATATAATATGTAATTTATATATTATATTATAATCGAAATTTTACCTATAATTTTAATTATTGAATACTATTAAATTAATTTATTTTTATTGATTTATTAAATTAAATAATATATTATAATATTATAACTTATTTTAATAATTTAGTATTTATAAATATAGAATTATATAAATATATAATATTATATTTATATATGATATAATCGAAACTTTATGTATTATTATAGAATATATAATTATAGATATGTTATTATATAATATGATATATAATTTATGTTATATAAATTTATTTTATATTAATTTTTATATATTGATTTATATATACTCTATTTTTATATTATTTTTATATATTTTATATTATATTTTTATATTAATTATTTTATATATTATTTTTATATATAATATATACATTAATTTTATATATATTATATAACTTAAATTATATAAAATTATCTTATATAATATATAATTATAGATATATTATTATGTAATATGATATATAATTTATATTATATTAATTTATTTTATATTAATTTTTATATATATTAATATATATATTCTATTTTTATATTATTTTATATATTTTATATATTATATTTTTATATTATTTATTTAATTTATATATTATTTATATATATAATATATACATTAATTCTACATCTATTATATAACTTATATTATATAAATTTATATTATATAATATATAACTATATATATATTATTATGTAATATGATATATAATTTATATTATATTAATTTATTTTATATTAATTTTATATATTAATTTTTATATTATTTTATATATTTTATATATTATATTTTTATATTATTATGTAATATGATATATAATTTATATTATATTTTATTATATTTATTATATTATATTATACTGATACTTACAGAAGCCTACAAAGAATGATAATTAAAAGCCCATGACTCTGCAGAGTCTGACACAGCCTGACCCTGGTTGGTGATTAATTAAAAACAATTCCCATGGCACTGATGAACAATCCCGTGTTGGACAATCTGAACCCTCATTGCAAAGCAGCCAAACCCCGCAGGAGCTCTGAGAGAATCTCGGTTTCCTTTTCTCTGAGGCTTCTCAACTTCCCAGGAGAGAAATCCTGGGCAGGGGATTTCAGAGGATGGGCTGGTGCCCCCCGGGTGCACTGGGGCTCCTGGCAGGGGGGTTTGGGTCAGGATTTGGGCTGGGATTTGGGTCAGGATTTGGGCTGGGATTTGGGCTGGGATTTGGGCTGGGATTTGGGTCAGGATTTGGGTCAGGATTTGGGCTGGGATTTGGGTCAGGATTTGGGCTGGGATTTGGGCTGGGATTTGGGCTGGGATTTGGGTCAGGATTTGGGCCGGGATTTGGGTCAGGATTTGGGTCAGGATTTGGGTCAGGATTTGGGTCAGGATTTGGGCTGGGATTTGGGCTGGGATTTGGGCTGGGATTTGGGTCAGGATTTGGGCCGGGATTTGGGTCAGGATTTGGGTCAGGATTTGGGTCAGGATTTGGGCTGGGATTTGGGCTGGGATTTGGGCTGGGATTTGGGTCAGGATTTGGGTCAGGATTTGGGCTGGGATTTGGGCTGGGATTTGGGTCAGGATTTGGGCTGGGATTTGGGCTGGGATTTGGGTCAGGATTTGGGCTGGGATTTGGGCTGGGATTTGGGTCAGGATTTGGGCTGGGATTTGGGTCAGGATTTGGGTCAGGATTTGGGCTGGGATTTGGGTCAGGATTTGGGTCAGGATTTGGGTCAGGATTTGGGTCAGGATTTGGGTCAGGATTTGGGCTGGGATTTGGGCTGGGATTTGGGTCAGGATTTGGGTCGGGATTTGGGTCAGGATTTGGGCTGGGATTTGGGCTGGGATTTGGGCTGGGATTTGGGTCAGGATTTTGGGTCAGGATTTGGGTCAGGATTTGGGTTGGGATTTGGGTCAGGATTTGGGTCAGGATTTGGGTCAGGATTTGGGTTGGGATTTGGGTCAGGATTTGGGTCAGGATTTGGGCTGGGATTTGGGTCAGGATTTGGGCTGGCATTTGGGTCAGGATTTGGGCTGGCATTTGGGTCAGGATTTGGGCTGGGATTTAGGCTGGGATTTAGGCTGGGATTTGGGCTGGGATTTGGGTTGGGATTTGGGTCAGGATTTGGGCTGGGATTTGGGTTGGGATTTGGGCTGGGATTTGGGTCAGGATTTGGGCTGGGATTTGGGTCAGGATTTGGGCTGGGATTTGGGTCAGGATTCGGGTCAGGATTTAGGCTGGGATTTGGGCTGGGATTTGGGCTGGGATTTAGGCTGGGATTTGGGCTGGGATTTGGGCTGGGATTTGGGTCAGGATTTTGGGTCAGGATTTGGGTCAGGATTTGGGTTGGGATTTGGGTCAGGATTTGGGCTGGGATTTGGGCTGGGATTTGGGCTGGGATTTGGGCTGGGATTTGGGTCAGGATTTGGGTCGGGATTTGGGTCGGGATTTGGGTCGGGATTTGGGCTGGGATTCGGGCTGGGATTTGGGTCAGGATTTGGGCTGGCATTTGGGCTGGCATTTGGGTTTTTGAAGGATCTCTGCAGGGAAGGGCAGGGTTCGTGTCAGCCCCGTTCTCCTCTGGATTTTGGGGGTGGGAAAAGGGTAAATGTGAGATCAGGGAACACGCTGAGCAGTTTTAAATCCCTTTTTCCCCTGGAGCACCGTGTCAGGAGGAGGAGGATGAAAACCCAAATAACAGCAGTGACATTCCATCCGGCCCAGCCCTCTGCAGCCAGGAATGCAGGAGCCAAAGTTGGTTTGGGGCCCAAGAAAGGCAAATTTGGGGCAATAAAAGGGCACAGTCCTGGTCTGCAGGAGTGGAAATTTGACATCCTGCCCTTGCATGGCCTGGAGTGCCTTGAGCTGCTCCCACCTGGCTGGGAAGGTGCAGCCTGGGAGGGTTGGGAATGCCAGGACAGGCTGGGAAATCCTAGGAGAGGCTGGGAAATCCCAGGAAAGGCTGAGAAATCCCAGGACAGGCTGGGAAATCCCAGGACAGGCTGGGAAATCCCTGGAAAAACTGAGAATCCCAGGACAGGCTGGGAAATCCCAGGAAAAACTGAGAATCCCAGGACAGGCTGGGAAATCCCAGGAGAAGCTGGGAAATCCCAGGAAAGGCTGAGAAATCCCAGGACAGACTGGGAATTCCAGGAAAGGCTGAGAAATCCAGGAAAGGCTGAGAATCCCCCCTGGCTGGGAAGGTACAGCCTGGAAAGACTGGGAAATCCCAGGACAGGCTGAGAAATGCCTCCTGGATGTGAAGGGAATGTTGGGAAGGCTGGGAATCCCCCCTGGATGGGAAGGGAATGTTGGGAATGTTGGGAATCCCCTCTGTCTATGAAGGGAGTGTTGGGAAGGTTGGGAATCCCAGGAAAGACTGGGAAATCCCCTCTGTCTATGAAGGGAATGTTGGAGAGGTTGGGAATCTGAGGAAAGGCTGGAAATCCCCCCTGGCTGGGAAGGTACAGCCTGGAAAGGTTGGAAGTCCCAGGACAGGCTGGGAATCCCAGGAAAGGCTGAGAAATCCCAGGAAAGGCTGGAAATCCCTCCTGAGTGGGAAGGGAAGGTTGGGAATCCCCCCTGGATGTGAATGGAGTGTTGGGAAGGTTGGGAATCCCAGGACAGGCTGGAAATGCCTCCTGGATCTGAAGGGAATGTTGGGGAGGTTGGGAATCTGAGGAAAGGTTGGAAATCCCCCCTGGCTGGGAAGGTGCAGCCTGGGAAGGTTGGGAATCCCAGGAAAGACTGGGAAATCCCCTCTGTCTATGAAGGGAATGTTGGGAAGGTTGGGAATCCCAGGAAAGGTTGGGAAATCCCAGGACAGGCTGAGAAATCCCAGGAAAGGCTGGAAATCCCAGAAAAGGCTGAGAAATGCCTTCTGGATCTGAAGGGAATGTTGGGGAGGTTGGGAATCTGAGGAAAGGCTGGAAATTTATTCGAATTTTTAATTATTTTTAATTATTTTTTAATGCTGTAGTGAAATAAAGGGGTTTTCTTATAGTTTTATAAGGGGGTTTTAGTTTTAAGATTAAAGTTTTTGGGAGTTTTTTTAATTGATTTTTTAATTGAGTTTTTATATTTTTATGTTGTTTTTTATATGTTTGTATTTTGGGTTTTTTTATTTGAGGTACGATTGAAGTATTTAAATGTTTTGTTTGGGGTTTGTAGATGGTTACTTGTTGTATTTATATTTACTTGTAGGGTTATGTTTGAGGTGGGAATTGTGGTTGGGGTTGGGTTAGGATTGGTGGTAGGGCTGGTTTTTGGCTTTTGTTATATTTAATTTTAGTTGCAGGGTTATGTTTATTTATTATATGTTTATTATTATATGTAGGGTTATTGTGGTGGGAATTCCTGTGATGGTGTTAGGATTGGTTGTAGGGCTGGTTTTGGGGTTTTTTGTATTTAATTTTAGCTGTAGGGTTATGTTTATTTGGTGTTTGTGGTGTGAATTGTGTTAGCATTGGTTGTAGGGCTGGTTTTTGTGGTTTTGCTGTATTTAATTATAATTGTGGGGTTATTTTTTATTTGGTGTTTGTGGTGGGAATTGTGGTTGGGTGGTGTTAGGATCGGTTTTAGGGCTGGTTTTTGTGGTTTTGCTGTATTTAATTTTAATTGTAGGGTTGTGTTTATTTGGTGTTTGTGGTGGGAATTGTGGTTGGGTTGTGTCAGGATTGGTTGTAGGGTTGATTTTGGGGTTTTTTATATTTAATTTTAGTTGTAGGGTTATGTTTATTTGGTGTTTGTGGTGTGAATTGTGTTAGGATTGGTTTTAGGGCTGGTTTTGGGGTTTTTTATATTTAATTTTAGCTGTAGGGTTGTGTTTATTTGGTGTTTGTGGTTGGGGCGGTGTCAGGATTGGTTGCAGGGTTGGGTTTTGGATTTTTTGTATTTAATTGTAGTTGTAGGATCATGTTCTATTTGGTGTTTCTGGTGGGAATTGTGGTTGGGTTGTGTTAGGATTGGTTTGGGTGTTGGTTTTTGGGTTTTGTTGTATTTATATTTCCTTGTAGGGTTGTGTTTTATTCAGTGTTTGTGGTGGGAATTTTTGGGGTGGTTTAGGGCTGGTTTGGGGTTTTGCTGTATTTAATTTTAGTTGTAGGGTTATGTTTTATTCGGTGCCTGTGGTTGGGATTGTGGCTGTGTTAGGATTGGTTGTGGGGTTGCTTTTTGGGGTTTTTTGCATTTAATTTTAATTGTAGGACTGTGTTTCCTTTGGTGTTTGAGGTGAGAATTGTGGTTGTGTTAGGATTGGTTGTAGGGTTGCTTTTTGGTTTTGTTTTATTTAATTTTAATTGTAGGGTTATGAGTTATTCAGTGTTTGTGGTGGGAATTGTTGGGATTGTTAGGATTTGTTGTAGGGTTGGTTTTGTGGTTTTGTTTTATTTAATTTTAGTTTTAGGGTTATGTTTTATTTGGTGGTTGTGGTTGGGGTTGTGTTAGGATTGGTTGTAGGGTTGGGTTTTGGGTTTTGTTTTATTTAATTTTAGTTTTAGGGTTATGTTTTATTTGGTGTTTGTGGTTGGGGTTGGGTCAGGATTGGTTCTAGGGCTGGTTTTGGGTTTTGTTTTATTTAATTTTAGTTGAAGGGTTATATTTTATTCAGTGTTTGTGGTGGTGTTAGGATTGGTTGTAGGGTTGGTTTTTGGGTTTTGCTGTATTTAATTTTACTTGTAGGGTTTTGTTTATTTGGTGTTTGTGGTTGGGGTTGTTAGGATTGGTTGTAGGGTTGGTTTTTGGGTTTTGTTTTATTTAATTTTAGTTGAAGGGTTATATTTTATTCAGTGTTTGTGGTTGTGTTAGGATTTGTTGTAGGGTTGGTTTTGTGGTTTTGTTGTATTTATATTTACTTGTAGGGTTTTGTTTATTTGGTGTTTGTGGTTGGGGCTGTTAGGATTGGTTGTAGGGCTGGTTTGGGGTTTTGTTTTATTTCATTTTAGTTGAAGGGTTGTGTTTTATTCAGTGTTTGTGGTGGTGTTAGGATTGGTTGTAGGGTTGGTTTGTGGAGTTTTGCTGTATTTAATTTTACTTGTAGGGTTATGTTTATTTGGTGTTTGTGGTTGGGGTTGTGTTAGGATTGGTTGTAGGGCTGGTTTTGGGGTTTTGTTTTATTTAATTTTAGTTGAAGGGTTGTGTTTTATTCAGTTCCTGGTGGGATCTGTGGTAGGGGTGGTGTCAGGATTGGTTGTAGGTTTGGGTTCTGTTTTTTTCAAGTTTAGTTTTAGCTGTGGGGTTATGTTCATTTGGTGTTTGTGGGATTGGTTGTAGGGCTGGTTTTGGGGTTTTGCTGTATTTAATTTTACTTGTGGGGTTATGTTCATTTGGTGTTTGTGGTTGGGGCTGTCAGGGTTGGTTGTGGGGTTGGGTTTGTGTTTTGCTGTGTTTAGTTTTAGCTCTGGGGTTATTCAGTGGGGTCCCAGGGCTGGTTTGGGGTTTCTGTAGGGTTTGTGTGCTGCCTGTGCTGGGGTGAGGGTTTGGTGCCCCTCGGTCAGAGCTGAGCTCCCATCGGGGCTGGGGCGGGTCCAGCTCTGACCTGGGAGCCTGGAGTGACGTCATAGCCCCGGAGTGACGTCATAGCCTGGATGTGATGTCATAGCCTGCAGTGACGTCATAGCCTGGATGTGACGTCATAGCCTGGAGTAATGTCACAGCCTGGATGTGACATCATAGCCTGGAGTGATGTCATAACCCCAGAGTGACGTCATACCCTGGATGTGACGTCATAGCCTGGATGTGATGTCATAGCCTGGTGTGATGTCATAACCCTGGTGTGATGTCATAGCCTGGATATGATGTCATAGACCTGGATGTGATGTCATAGACCTGGAGTGGTGTCATAGCCTGGAGTGATGTCATAGCCTGCAGTGATGTCATAACCCTGGAGTGATGTCATGGCCTGGATGTGATGTCATAGCCTGGAGTGATGTCATAGCCTGGAGTGATATCATAGCCTGGATGTGATGTCAGAATGCTGGAGTGATGTCATAGACCCGGAGTGATGTCATAGCCTGGATGTGATGTCACAGCACTGGGGTTGCTGTCACAGCCCGGATGTGATGTCACAACCCTGATGTGATGTCATATCCTGGATGTGATGTCATAGCCTGGATGTGATGTCACAGCCCGGATGTGATGTCACAGCCTTGGTGTGGTGTCATAGCCTTGGTGTGATGTCACGGCCCTGGAGTGTCAGAGCCCTGGTATGATGTCATAGCTCTGGAGGAACAGAGCCTGCAGTGATGTCATAGCCTGGATGTGATGTCACAGTCCTGGTATGATGTCATAGCCCTGGAGTGATGTCATAGCCCTGGAGTGATGTCACAGCCCTGGTGTGATGTCATAGACTGGATGTGATGTCATAGCCCTGGAGTGATGTCACAGCCCTGGTGTGATGTCATAGCCCTGGAGTGATGTCATAGCCCTGGAGTGATGTCACAGCCCTGGTGTGATGTCATAGCCCTGGAGTGATGTCATAGCCCTGGAGTGATGTCACAGCCCTGGAGTGATGTCACAGCCCTGGTGTGATGTCACAGCCCTGGTGTGATGTCATAGCCCTGGTGTGATGTCACAGCCCTGGAGTGATGTCACAGCCCTGGTGTGATGTCATAGCCCTGGTGTGATGTCACAGCCCTGGAGTGATGTCACAGCCCTGGTGTGATGTCACAGCCCTGGAGTGATGTCATAGCCCGGGTGTGATGTCACAGCCTGGGCTGCAGCATTCCCAGGGTCCCAGGGCTGTGCCGGGTGCTGGGGGTGCCCTGAGCCCCTGAGCTGGGCAGAGAGCCCCGGGGGGTTAAACTGGGATGGGTTAAACTGGGATGGGTTAAACTGGGATGGGTTAAACTGGGATGGGTTAAACTGGGATGGGTTAAACTGGGATGGGTTAAACTGACCTGGGTTAAACTGGGATGGGTTAAACTGACCTGGGTTAAACTGGGATGGGTTAAACTGGGATGGGTTAAACTGACCTGGGTTAAACTGGGATGGGTTAAACTGGCCTGGGTTAAACTGGGATGGGTTAAACTGGCCTGGGTTAAACTGGGATGGGTTAAACTGGGATGGGTTAAACTGGGATGGGTTAAACTGACCTGGTTAAACTGGGATGGGTTAAACTGGGATGGGTTAAACTGACCTGGGTTAAACTGGCCTGGGTTAAACTGGGATGGGTTAAACTGACCTGGGTTAAACTGGGATGGGTTAGTGCTGACCTGGGTTAAACTGACCTGGGTTAAACTGGGATGGGTTAAACTGACCTGGGTTAAACTGGGATGGGTTAGTCCTGACCTGGTTAAACTGGGATGGGTTAAACTGACCTGGGTTAAACTGGGATGGGTTAGTCCTGACCTGGGTTAAACTGGGATGGGTTAGTCCTGCTCTGGGTTAAACTGGGATGGGTTAGTCCTGCTCTGGATTAAGCTGGGATGGGTTAGTCCTGCTCTGGATTAAGCTGGGATGGGTTTAATCTTGCTCTGAAACAGCAGAGAACCCTGGCTTAGATTTAATCCTGCTCTGGAGCAGCAGACAGCTCTGGTTTAGATTTAATCCTGCCCTGGAGCAGCAGAGGGCCCTGGTTTGGGTTTAACCCAGCCCTGCAGCAGCAGAGCAGGTTTCCAGCCTGGCAGAGCTCTCAGGCCCTGCCTCTCCCAGGCTGGGCAGGAGCCAGCCCAGCCCAGCCCAGCCCAGCCCAGCCCAGCCCGGCCCAGCCCAGCCCAGCCCAGCCCAGCCCATCCCAGCCTGACCCAGCCCGGCCCAGCCCAGCCCAGCCCAGCCCAGCCCATCCCAGCCCATCCCAGCCCATCCCATCCCAGCCCAGCCCAGCCCATCCCATCCCATCCCAGCCCATCCCAGCCCGGCCCAGCCCAGCCCGGCCCAGCCCAGCCCAGCCCGGCCCGGCCCAGCCCAGCCCAGCCCAGCCCGGCCCAGCCCAGCCCGGCCCAGCCCTGCTCCCCTGGCCCTGCCCTGGATCCCATTGCTGGCCCTGAGTCAGCCCTGGATCCTCCTCAAACAGGCTGAGACTGTTCCTGCCCTGTCTGAACCCTGCCAGGGGCACAGAGCTCAGCCTAACCCTGCCAGGGGCACAGAGCTCAGCCTAACCCAGCCAGGGCACAGAGCCCAGCCTAACCCTGCCAGGGGCACAGAGCCCAGCCTAACCCAGCCAGGGCACAGAGCCCAGCCTAACCCTGCCAGGGCACAGAGCCCAGCCTAACCCTGCCAGGGGCACAGAGCTCAGCCTAACCCTGCCAGGGGCACAGAGCCCAGCCTAACCCAGCCAGGGGCACAGAGCCCAGCCTAACCCTGCCAGGGGCACAGAGCTCAGCCTAACCCTGCCAGGGCACAGAGCCCAGCCTAACCCAGCCAGGAATGTCCCAGAGCAGAGCAGGAATGTCCCAAGGAATGTCCCAGAGCAGAACAGCAGGAATGTCCCAGAACAGCAGGAATGTCCCAGGACAGAGCAGGAATGTCCCAGAACAGCAGGAATGTCCCAGGACAGCAGGAATGTCCCACAACTGCAGGAATGTCCCAGAACAGCAGGAATGGCCCAAGGAATGTCCCACAACTGCAGGAATGTCCCAGAGCAGCAGGAATGTCCCAAGGAATGTCCCAGGACAGCAGGAATGTCCCAAGGAATGTCCCAGAGCAGAGCAGGAATGTCCCAGAGCAGCAGGAATGTCCCAGGACAGCAGGAATGTCCCAGGACAGAGCAGGAATGTCCCAGAACAGCAGGAATGTTCCAGAGCAGCAGGAATGTCCCAGGACAGAGCAGGAATGTCCCAAGGAATGTTCCAGAACAGCAGGAATGTCCCAGGACAGAAGGAATGTCCCAGGACAGCAGGAATGTCCCAGAACAGCAGGAATGTCCCAGAACAGCAGGAATGTCCCAGAACAGCAGGAATGTCCCAGAGCAGAGCAGGAATGTCCCAGAACAGCAGGAATGTCCCAGAGCAGCAGGAATGTCCCAAGGAATGTCCCAGAACAGAGCAGGAATGTCCCAAGGAATGTCCCAGAGCAGCTGGAATGTCCCAGAGCAGCTGGAATGTCCCAGAACAGCAGGAATGTCCCAGGACAGAGCAGGAATGTCCCAGAGCAGAGCAGGAATGTCCCAGAACAGCAGGAATGTCCCAGAGCAGCAGGAATGTCCCAGGACAGAGCAGGAATGTCCCAGGACAGAGCAGGAATGTCCCAGGACAGCAGGAATGTCCCAGGACAGCAGGAATGTCCCAGAGCAGAGCAGGAATGTCCCAGGACAGAAGGAATGTCCCAGGACAGAGCAGGAATGTCCCAGGACAGAGCAGGAATGTCCCAGAGCAGAACAGCAGGAATGGCCCAGGACAGAGCAGGAATGTCCCAAGGAATGTCCCAGGACAGCAGGAATGTCCCAGGACAGCAGGAATGTCCCAAGGAATGTCCCAGAACAGAGCAGGAATGTCCCAGAGCAGAGCAGGAATGTCCCAGGACAGCAGGAATGTCCCAAGGAATGTCCCAGGGCAGCAGGAATGTCCCAGAACAGAGCAGGAATGTCCCAAGGAATGTCCCAGGACAGCAGGAATGTCCCAGGACAGCAGGAATGTCCCAAGGAATGTCCCAGAACAGAGCAGGAATGTCCCAGAACAGAGCAGGAATGTCCCAGAACAGAGCAGGAATGTCCCAAGGAATGTCCCAGGGCAGCAGGAATGTCCCCGAGATCAGAGTGGCATTTTCCTTGCAGACCCTCCCTCACTCTGTGGGTGCTGTCACCCTTTGTCCCCTGCTCCTGGGGGTCTCTGGGCTGTGTTGGTGGCATTCCTCCCTTCCCTTCCACGTTCCACAGATGTTCTGGTGCCACTTTTGGGGACAGATGAGGCTGTGGCAGTTGTGTTTCCATCGTGGGGAGATCCCTGCCATGGCTGCAGAGATGTTCCAGCAGGATCTGCATTGCTTTAGGCAGGGCCTGCCTGTCCTTGCTGCCTGTTTGGTCCCTGGGAATGGTGATGCTGAGTTGGGCAGGGCAGAATTCCAGAATGTTCTCCCTGGGAATGGTGATGCTGAGTTGGACAGGGCAGAATTCCAGAATGTTCTCCCTGGGAATGGTGATGCTGCTGCTGAGTCGGGCAGGGCAGAATTCCAGAATGTTCTCCCTGGGAATGGTGATGCTGCTGCTGAGTTGGGCAGGGCAGAATTCCAGAATGTTCTCCCTGGGAATGGTGATGCTGCTGCTGAGTTGGGCAGGGCCCAGGGCAGAATTCCAGAATGTTCTCCCCTGACTTCTTTCCTCTGGGCACGGGCTGGAAGTGGTTAAAGGAGCAGCCTTGTGGAGTGCAGGATGTGAAATATTTATAATAATTTATTGCTTCCCTGCTGGATTTCACAGCCCTGCAGGCTCTGGTGAGGCAGTGCTGGCTTCAGGGGCTCCAAGGGCTCCAAGTGTGGGCAGGGCTCGGTGTGACCCAGCACAACCTGCTGA
>JANCRA010000104.1:1365501-1761232 GCA_024362935.1 Setophaga petechia | reverse complement strand
AATTGCTGGCAATGTGTACCTCCAAGCCAAAAGCCATGACAACAACCTTCTTCTTGGCCTAATCATCTTATGTTGATAAAGGCCTCTAAAGTATTGTTCCTTCAAAAGACATTGTGCACAACAAAGCCTGGGAATTGCTACTAGAAGCCTTGGTCTTTAAGAATATCCTAAATTCTAAACTCCATGATATCCTGAATAAAGGACAACTACCACTAGGCTTCTAGTATACAAAGAAAAGAACATGCAGGTTTGGAATGCATCATAGGTATTTCACAAGCCTTAATCTTTAGGAATATCCTAAATTCTAAACTCCATGATATCCTGAATAAAGGACTGCTACCACTAGGCTTCTAGAATAGAAAGGAAAGAACATGCAGGTCTGGAATGCATCATAGGTATTTCACAGTGAACACTTGCTATCCAGAGCTCAGAAAATCTGGGAAGCAGGACACAAGCCCAGGTTTTCCTACTTGCAAATAAGCATCCTCACACCTAGTCAAGTCTTCTCCTATCTTGGGGCATTCTATACTTAAAACAGTCCATTTTGCACTTCTATTACATTTTTGCTGAAAGTCTTACCCACGGTATATGAAACATCATGTTTTAATTGCTAGACTGAAGACAACCTAGGTATTAATAACCCCTATCATAATTTCCTTAACTCTGTAAAATAATGTCACATTAAAAGAATCTAACACATAACTTGTTTTTTTCTTTTTGAATTAATAATGATCCTGATGCCTTACATTTAAATTGAATTTGCACTAAATCAGCTCAAAACTTTAAGTCAGGTGTGCATATTTATTATTACAGTGACACCCTACAGACAGATCCAAGAGAAATATTTTCCTGAGAGTAATAATCCCAACAAGGGCAAGCAATTCACAGGCACTAGATTTCTCCACTGTGAGAATTATTATGCAGAGTTACAGCTGTGACAGATAGAGCTAGGAGACATGCTGAGAACAAACCAGACAGTCCTGAATGAGGAGCCACACTGGACACACCATTGGAGCAACTCCTGTGCTTGGAAACATCCTCAAGGCATCATTTTACCTTTAGGAAAGAGACATTAGGAAGAAGCTGCTTGTAGGTTAAAGGCTACTGGTTTTTCTGAGCTGGTTTCCCAGTGGAGGGAGAGAAGAGGAAAAAAAAGGGGAACTGTATCAGAAGATGGAAGTTTGCACTGCCCACAAGAAAACCCAAAATAGTGAATATACAGGATTCACCTGTGCTCTAAGTAGTTCTCTGTCAGCCCTGAACACACAGGAAGGAAGGAGGTTCCCCAGTACAATCATGCCAACCAGATTCCCATTTTGATTTAAAGCAGCAAGAATTTATTTCTCTTTTATTGACTTTTGTCAAGACCTCAATAGACAGTGAAATTGCATCCCCCCTCTCAAGTTTCACACTTAGTTGCTATAAATGTTTTCCTACATCAAAAAACTAGTAAAATAATATAATGCTGGTAAGATATGTTTTTCAAAGTATGCTTCTAACAGTTACTGAAGTAGTATTTATGCCATTGGCATAGCTGTGTCCTTTACTAGAGGCAGCTGCATATATTACCATCTTTTAATGCAAGAAGTTTCCATGTTTATGATATTTTATGCAAGACATTTCATAGTTATGGAATGCAATCAGTAGGCTTCTTCCTTAAAAGGCTTTTTAAAAACTGTATATGCCTCAGAAGAAATTATTCTGTATCTTGTAACAGATTTATGCAACATTATGGTAGCAACCACTTAATACCCATAAAGATACACCTCCCTTAATATCCACGAGCAAAATATAAAAGTTAAAAATTCCAGTGCCAAGGAAAAAAAAAAAGTTCAGTACTTGAACTATGGAGATAAAAAAAAAAACTTCCATCAGATTCATTTTGAACTCGATAAAAGTGTAAAATCTTGAATGGATTACTTCTACCACTGCTCCCCTTATTCTCAGTGGATTTACTAAAAGGGTTTTTCTTTTCAGGCTTCAAATACATACTTAATGTGCAGTCACATTCATCAGAATTCTGGTGTGGAACCTTCAGCTACCCAGTGGTACCAATTCCTTTATCAGTCTCTCCCTCCTGCTGAACCCAAGCAAGCCCAGCTGTTCAGAACTACCTGTAGGGCACAGGAAATCAAACATCAGGTCATGAGTGAATCCTCTTTCTTTGGAAAAACCTCAGAGGAAAAAGGTTTCCACGTGTTGCCTTGCTTGGCTTGAGGAGGGCAGCAGCTGATCTGGAGAATGTTTCCTTCAGCACCAGGTACAAATCAGCTCCCAGCTGCATTTTTAGTTTCCCCTTTTCAAAATCTTTTCCTCCACGTGTCACATCACTCCCAGCCTTCCAAGGCATGGCTGACCAAGCTCCCATCAACCCCATGAGAGATCCACAAATAACAGGCCAAGGTTCATCTGCCCAAAACAGGAAGATAACTGAAAGGGATTTCAGAACCTGAAACAACTGAAAGGTCTTGCACCATGACAGGGGCTGCTTCAGGATGAGCAGTACAGAGCCCAGAGCATTATTTAGAGGCAGGGGGAGCCAGCTGGAAATAAACTCTCAAATACAGGTCATCCCCATGCAACCAACTTGAAAGTCATGGTAAGCACCTAATCAAGCCAGAAATTGCATCCCTGATGTCAGCTCTGATGGAAAAAGATCATCACCCCAAAATAACTAGTTGGAGGTGTATTTCTGCACAATGACATCTTTAAAGCAATACACATACAAGACAGCAGGAGTCCAAAAATTCTGCCCTGCAGGATTTCTCAGAGGACCCTGACTAGACTAGGAAAAAATGCTATCCATAGAATTATGTTTACCACATGAAATGAGGTGAGTATGAGATACTTGGTACATCCTCGAGATACTGAAAACACTATGGGAAACAACATCATGGGAGAAATCAAAGAAAACCAGTTGCAGAGAAAGAGCATTTTCACATGAAACATTAACACATTAAAGACACTTGGAGCTCTGGAAATGTCTGAATCCCAAATGAAACACTTGTGAAAGAACAGGTATACTGTTCAGTAATACTGTAACAGTTAAAAAAGCAATACATTGCTAATCTACATAAGAAAGGGAGTAGAATAAAGTGAAAGATTGCAAAAAGTCATCATGGAAATCAAATTAGTATTCAAGTGGTATATTGTGTTCACTTCAAGGGTCTCCATTTCAAAAGGAACAGATGATACCTGATTATTTCAGAGACAAGCAAAAGATGTGATCAGATGTGCTCAGTCTCTATATCCCAGGCAAGGAATATATATGGCAAGGAATAACTTCTTTAAGAATTATAATAAAATTACTTAAAATATAAATTGTTTAATTCCTACAAACCTTTTCTTGAAAAAGAGGCCCAGTCAGACAAATTTTTTAAAAAAGAAAATTCAAAACTCCTCTTTATCTTCCCTTCTTCCCTTCTATGTAGCAGTTAGTCTGTGAAAGTCATTGCTGCAAGGTTATGACCTAAATAGCAACTGCAGAATACATAAATGCTTAAAGTTAATTTTTGCAATCAGTTAGCAGTAATGACAAACAGCCAAACAGTAACTGGTGAGGTCACCTTTGTCAGCTCATGAATCCAGGGAAGAGAGCTGCTTCTTCTGTCCTTTGGAAGATGTTCTCAAATGTTTCTGAAACCTTCTTCTCCTCTTTCATTTTAGCTTTTCTCTCTTGTTGCCTTTTTAAGCCATATGTGGAGAGAACATATCTTAATACACAAGTTTCAGTAAAGAAGCCCAAACATCACCAAGGAGTTTATTCAGGTTTACTGTTGTCCCAAAAATTTTTAACATCTATACACACACATTGGGTTTATTGATTGCAGACTTCATTATTAAATTTTCTGGGGTGGAAGCAGGATGTCTTCTTTCAAGAGAGCTTTTTTTTCCCCACACAATTATAATTTCATAGTGGGCACTGCTAGGAGATGCTTTTATATAGGAGATGATTTTATATAACATTCATACCAGACACACACTCTTTACTGCACATATTTCTTTTTCCCCAGGGATAATGTCTTTAAGCCTCTCTAAACTTATTTATCTATCCCTGCATAGGAGCCATTCTGTTACAAAATTGAATCCAGAAAACACAGTAACAAAGCTGAATTTTTAAAATGAGAGAGACTGGATTGCACTTCCACTAAAGGAAAGTCTTCATTTACACCTGTTCCAGTGCTTAATTTTGAATTTATCTTCCCTCTTCTCTTCAAAGGAGCATGCTTCACTCATCTCATTACATTGTATTGCCAAATTATCCAACTTTTTTTTTTTCAGTTCAACAGGTTTTTTCAGTTGAAAATGATTATCTGCTTTTTTTTCTTTTCCTGGATGGCTAATTTTTCCCCTAGTTGGCATAACTGACTGAAAGTCCCAAGTTTTGTCTCTGTATGTTTTCAGTGGAAAATAAAAAAGAAAGCATGGGGGAGGAGAAGTGTTCTGAAGGTTTATTCTTGAGGTTCTTTTCTTATTGTTTTTTCCTGTTAATAAAGTTTTTTTTTACCCTTTAAAGTTTGTGCCTGTTTTACCTTCCTTCTCCTGGTGCTTATCTCACAGCAGAAAAATGAGTAAATATATTCCAGTGAGTGCACTGGCATTTAGGCAGCGCTACAAAATTGGTGCATTAGCCAGGAAATCAAACAATTAGCAAACCAAAACCACTACACAAGGCAGTAAAAAACTTTAGGTGTTTTTCACAATTAAAAAATTACTTTTACTGTCAAATGTGTCAAATTGATGAACCTGAAACTGAAGGCTAGTATGTATTTGAACACACAATTTCATATTTACCTAGATTAGACAATTCTACACTTTGCAACATGAGCCTGAGATCTCTGTAATGGCACTGGGTCTCACTTTCACTACATTTTATTTAATATGACAGAGTTCACTTGTTAAGGAGGCAGTTCATATTTCCTCAGTTTTTTCTTCCTATATCCTTCTCAAAGATTGACTTAGACACGGGCTATTGTCTAAAAATAACTCTTCTCCAAATCCCAAAAGCCCAGGCTTTCCACTGCAAAATACTGTTTACAAAATATTTCTGGCACTCTGAAGGAATTAGAGATTCTAATTTAAATTTTATGACACAAAAGCCAGAGGCAACATTAAATTTTTTAGGTCTAGAAGGGACATCCAAATGCCATCACAAATTCTAATCATATGCTGCTGGGACATCTAAATCTTCCATATGCAAGTATCTTTTGGCAAGGAGAAAATCCTTTGAGTAAACATCACAACCTTCTTTTCACTTCTGGCATTTCCAAATGGAGGGTCACTTTTCAGCTCCTCTCAATTTCTGTTTTACCTAAGTTAGATGGAAAATGTAGACGCATCTTAGTCTCCTGACTGGCCAAGAGAAGACAGAGGACAAAATCCTGCCAGACACAAAGATCTCCCATCTCTGATCAACCAAATTTTTAACTGGACAGGAAAATTTCAAGACAAGCTGTGTCTTAAGAGTTGCCTCCATGTCTTGGTTCAGATAAGCATTTCAGCAAGTGCTTAACACCAGCCTTGTCTTTGAAAAGCTGTATTTCTGCATTTTTGTTAAATGTTCAGACTTAAAAAGCAGCACACTCTTCCACACACACATTATTGCCTGGTCACCTAGCAAATTTTGATTTCAACACACAGGTTAATGCTTTCAATTAGATTAGGAATATGCATATACCCAAGAAATCAGCAGGGGGATGCATCTTTACCTGCCAGCTCAGTTACAGGTTTGGGCTGGGGAGTTTCCCTTGCTGGTCATAGGTAAAATAGCAAAAGCAGCAAGAGGAGCACAACTCATCAGTCAGGTCAAGGAGCAGCTCTTCAGCACAACTGTTAATAAACCACTTCTGGATTTCCTCCCTTTTAAAGTGATTCTGCACTGCCATTCAGCTATTATCACCTTAATACAAGAATTCACTTTCTCTCTGCCTGCTGGTTTTAACTGAAAGAGGTCAAATCTACCCTCAGTTTCATTTTTTCAACTCATCTACACCACAGACAAATGTTTCATTCTGCAACATCAAAGACTGACCACAAAAACATCATACTGACCACAACATTTCCTTCACTGTCCTGAAGTCAATTCTTCTTAAAACTCAAGACTTACAGATTTGTCTAGATGTAAGCCAGCACAGCAACCAGCCCCTAGTTTGGTTTTGTCTAGGCAAGAAGAGTAAATATTCCCACAGTCATTCAGGATTTAAGACAAATAGACAACTGAGAGCCTTGTAAACACTCAACATAAATATTTGAGTTTGGATGTTTGAAACAGGTTGTTCTCCAATCACACAGGATGTAGATGAGAAGCTATTGCATAGCTACAGAAATGTGTCATGGACAACTTTCCTAGCACTGTGGCAATTTGAAAAGATTTCCCCTTTCCTCAACACTTTTATGTGGAAGTTAAAAGGATTTCCCCTTTCCTCAGCACATTTATGATTTTTGAACAATAAAGAAAGAATTGTTATGTCCTTCTTTCAGGAGTAATACAAGAAAAAACTTGCCTGCATTTAAATTCTATAAAAAATAATATATTCTATGACTCTCGTTTATTTGTACAATTTTATAGAGTCCTTCCTATGGAAGAATTTACCCAGCAGATATTTTTCTTGTGGTTGGCCTTAGATTAATTTCAGAATAGTTCCTTTTGCATTCCAGCAATTAAAGCTGGAGTCACAAGCTGCTTCTTTGACATCATCATAGCCAAGTGCCTCAGGGTTTTGCTCAGCACCAGCAATACTAGAGGTACTGGGTGCTTCATGGCCAAAAACATTTTCCAGGGTAGTCCAGGGACTTTATATCCAAACCCTCATTTGATTTCTACCATTACCTGTTTAGGTGTGCAAGGAAGCTCAAGGTCTCAAAAGGAAAAAGGGATCCACATCTGAGCCAGACAGCTTTGCCAGGTGTCTCCACGTGTACCACAGTGCCCAGGTGCCAGGCCAGCTTTCCTCCTGCCTCACCATGCAGGCACTCACCCTGTGCCCTCCTCAGACTGTCCCTGCTGCCATGTCTCAGCCCAAGGCAGGACCTTTCCCCAGCTGAATGCTGCTGGAAATCCCTGTGCTCACTTCAATGTCCTCAGCATCCAAAGAGTTCCTCCCATTCAGACCTCTAGAAAACATTGAAATTAAACATTGAAATGTGGGAATCAGAGAGATTGCATACTCGGTCCTACTGAAGAATGAACCACTTCTGAAATCTGTCACTGAGTAATTTAGGCACAAAATTAATTAATGTAATGTGACACTTGATATTGATCTGCATGGTTCATAAGTGACCTGTAATTTATACTCACTATGAATCAATAATTTTTATCCTTTCACTTTCTATTTTCAAGGGTTTGATCAGTTCCAACACTTTTTGCTCATATCAAATGTCAAAACAAATAGTGATTTATCAAACTCTGGAGTCTCTTTTTTTTTTCTTTGTGTCTTTTCTGTTCTTTTTGTTCTTTATACATAAAAACAACATTAACAATTTCTATATAGTACAGATAAACCATCCCTTATTTTCTTTCTTATTATTCTCCT
Organism: Setophaga petechia; assembly: GCA_024362935.1. NCBI lineage: Eukaryota > Metazoa > Chordata > Aves > Passeriformes > Parulidae > Setophaga > Setophaga petechia. Next base: position 1,753,700 of record JANCRA010000104.1, on the reverse strand, counting down.
TCTCTATATATAAAAACTCTTAATTTTTACTTGTCTTTCTAGCATATATACATACATATATATGGATGACATTTTAAACATTAGTTTGAAGTTATATACAGTAGCCAATATTAATGTATTTATTACTGTACCCTTAACTGTGTATTTTAAAAATTCTATACCTATACTATAAATTTAGAGCCTAATTTGTTACAACTGCCCTTCAATACTTAGTGCTCTGAATTTACACCAGTTCTGTAATTTTGCCAGACCCCAAAACATCTTTGTATTTCCTTTGGTACCAAACTCTATTTAAGGAACATGTGCAACTTAAAATATGTAGGTTTTCTGAGTTATCAGTCAGTGTGTGTATTGAAGCATCTTAAAAAAACAAAACAAAATAAACAAAAAAATTAAAAAAAAAAAAAAAACAGTGCACAACTACATGCCTGCATCAGCTGGTTTTGTCCTCAGAATGATGAATTACAGTCTTCAAATTTCATGCTGAGTCAGAGAATATATTTTGATCTCCTACAGTATCCTCTTTTTATGCCCTGGTACACTGAATTTCGTCAGCATTACTCTGTCAGGCAGATGGCTGTGTTTGTGTTTAAAGTGTAGGGAAGTTGCATGTAAATAAATTCCTGATTCATTTTGATTCAGTGGGCTCAAAGGCTGCTGGGGAGTCGTGGCTCCCAGAAAAGCAGGCTCAGGGTTTACATGCAGGACCAGGTTCTCCAAGCACTGAAGGACCTCAGAGCTGCCCTTCACACCACAGCACAAAAACAAATTGGAGGTTCCAAAACAAGACAGGGTGCAAACAAAAAGCTGAGCTCCACTTTGACTGAGAGCATCAAAAGCACCAGACTGTGTCACCAAATTCTCCCCCCAGAAGGAATTACCTGGAACAGACATGGTTATCTCTAATAATACCATAGTATTTATAACAGCTGAAAGCCATATTTGCTTTCAAACACGTTCCTTATTCACATTTCCACACGTGTTGGGAAAGAAAGTTAAAGTTTCTACGGCCAAGTTTAATAAGCAAAGTGCAGTAATCACAACTCTGAAGAGACTTACACAACCTCAGCTCTCAAACAGTCCAAGATGTAATTGCAAACTGAAGGCCTGAAACCAAAACTGTGTCCTTCAACTAAAGTAATGAGGGGAGGAAAAAGAAAACAATGCACCAAAAATACCTATTGAAGCACTGGAACAAATGTTTTCTATCACGTGAAAAACTATTTAAATAAGAATAAAGATATAAGGTACAAACAAGATATTAAAATACTCCCAGAAATGTTAATCAACTCTAGTTTTTGCTTCTTCATTATTAGAGATGCCAATCTCCTTTGTAAGTTCATTATTTTGAAGCAAATAGCAAAACATCACAGCTTTTAGGGTAAGAATTAATCTTATCTTTAAGAGAAGAAAAAGAGCAAACCTCTCAGCTCTCCATAGGCCTGCAAAGATTTGGCAGTCATACCCAAAGGAACAATGTCTCCATGTTTGGAGGTAAGAATTCTTTGGTGGTACTTTGGTAGCAAAAATATTATAACAAGGCAGTTTATAAATACAATAGGGACAGAAACTTGTCCTGAATCAAATCCTCCTTTTCCCCAGTTGAAACTACATCAGTGGTAAATCCCTGCTAGTCCCTTGCCAATCAAGGACTCTGGAAAACAACTGGTAAAACCAAGGCTGACAGCAAGTGCAGATATAACCTGGTGAATCTAAGCAAAAAAACCCCACATTTTTCAAATCCCCTATCTATTTAGTATATGATACTAACATGACTAGCTTGCCAATGATCAATCCAAGTGCCAAAGCAGAGTGGGTTTGGAAAGGTGCTAAGATCATTGTAGATCACTATTGGCAAATCATTCTGTTCTCTTCTGTTCAGGTTGAGATTCATTGGAAAGATCCAATGAAGAACTTGCAGGATGAAGTTCTCACATGAGAAACTCACATTTTAGTTACTCAGCTGCTGGGATTTACCACTTGAAAATAGAGAACTTTGGCCTACATTGGCAAAGCTTACCTATTTTGACCATAATAATCATGTGCTGGCTACTACAATAATATATAAATTATACTTGGTATCATACTATCAAAATAATTAAGAAAACTCAATTAATTTTAAATGGTTCTTCCTGTCAGAAATCCAAGCTCTCTGTTGAAGGCCAAGAATTCATACAAATTAAACTAATTCACATAAAGAATTGACATCAGGCAACAACATGCAATTAATGAATGCATTGCTGGATTAGTGTTTACTGGTGATAATTATTCATTCCTAAAGGAATTAACAATAACTCTGCACTAAATACCAGAGAAACCTCACACTTTGGGATCATAAAATGATACACATTCATCTTTTTAAGATTCTTTTTGGTTTGGGAATTTCCTGTTTATTTATTCTTAACTGATGCCCATCTTTCCTTCAGATCCTTCTGTGAGACCCTGCAAGTGATAGGATACACATCTTTATTTCTTATTACCAAGTAAATTTTCTGAAAAGTGACCATATTACATGAACTCTCAATTTGCTCTCCAATGACATGCAATTTTCAAATATATCCAGTATATAACAAACACAATGGTTTGGTACTTGGTGTTATTTTGAATATTACTTCAGTATATAACATTAACATCACAGTCTGCTAGCAGAATGAGCAGGAAGACTGGTGCAACTACAAATAAATCAGCAGTAACAGTGACCAGTATTGCTGCAACCCCAAAGTCAGAGAAAAGAGAGACCAAATTTTCAAAATTATTAACATTAAACTTGGGCAATCAAAGATCCAGGCAGCTTTGCAAAGAGAAGCCGAAAAATTCATTTTTTCTTAATCTTTCCTTAAAATTCTAGCCAGAGGAAGAAATTCAGGGGTACCTTTTCAGCAAAATAATACTATCATTTATCATTCAGGCTGAGGTGCAAAGTGACACAAGAAATTGAAAATTTAAAACTTGGGGAATAAAATCTTAGACTCCATGAAGTTTCTAACAAAATCTGCATGACAATTCATTGGAGCAAGTTGCAATCAGTGGTCCTTTATCCCAAACACTGTGATTACAAACCTTCAATTTCCAATGAAGTCTCCTAAAATATCAGTGTGTAATTCTTGGAGCTATTTTGACATGTATTCTAAGACTCATTTTCTACAGCACAGATTTTTATTATTACTATTTTTCCCCTCAAAATGAAATATTCAAAATGCTTGATGTTTTTCAATGCGCAACATCTAATGTTAAAGGCTGACATACTTGGTAATTATAAAGTTTGATCAGGTGAAAATGAAATAAGTGGCAATATTTTTAAAATTATAATGACAATTATAATGACAACTATGCCCTGGACAGATCTTTGATCAAAGTCCAAAGGCTAATGAGATGTGCAGGCAAGACACAAGACAGATACGTGGAGAGAACAACTTGGGAGGAGGAGAAGGAATTTTTACCACAAATCTCAAAATGAAAAAGCAAAAAAAAAAATAAAACAGACCCAAAAGACAGAAGATAAGTGGCTTTGTCAAAAGGGAATGAGAAAAAGAAAATGAGAGGTTAATTATTCCTCATGCAAGGTGAGTAGAGGTAAGATGGATGATGAGAGAGATTAAAATCTGGAATGTTAGATGCACAGCTGAGACTTTGAGACTATTAATGAATAAGTGGCTGTAGGAAGCTGGCCAGAGATGAGTGTGAAGTACAGAGGGATAAAGCTGGCACAGCTGTGCTCTGCTGGCTTTGTGAAGAGTGATCTCCAGGCAATGCCACCATCTGCCAGGCAAAGTCAGAGATCAGAAAAGGAAAGCTTCATCAGGTTTTTACATCGTTATTCCTCAACAATCAGACGCTATAAAATTGGTTCGTTTATGATAAAATATTCCCCTGGAAATACAAGAGAGGATTCTGTCAGATGGGGATGGAGGAAATCTGGGTGGCAGTGTTCTCCTGAGCTGTGACAACTGCATGGTCAGCAGGCTGAGAAATGTGAATTTGGGCAACCTATAAGTCTTCATAAAAACATTAACTTTGTACATGCTCCAGTGTGATCTGAGTTAATCTCATTATTTGAGTTCAATTCCCTGAAGAATGAGGCCATTCCAGGCATGCTCCAGGAGCTGCAGGATCTAAGCAGGGCTTCCATGTGTTTTGCATCCTCTGGACCACAATGTCCCTTTGGAATGGCTTTTCTCATGTGGAAATCCACAGAACAGAAGAATTAGTAAGATTTAGAAGGTGAATGAGACAAGACTTTAACATTAACCACAGGAATGTGTGAACAGAACGGAATAAAATGCAGGAAATTTAATAAATGGAATATTTTTTTAAAAAAGGACTAATTAGCAAAGACACTAAAGGCCAAAGCAGTTGGCAGTAGGCACAGGAAACAGGGACCAGCCTGTCAAGAAGATTAAGTCAGCATGAGAAAGGGAGATGGGATGGGACACTACTTTCAAATAATGAAAAACCTAACAAACTGAAATTTGGATGGCATTGACACTTCATGTGAGACATGATAGGTTTTTCTTACTACTAGAAATGTACATGCTGATGAGAATGTTAAAAATAAAAAATAATGATTACATGCTGATTAGTTTGGAAAAAATGAAAATTAGGGGAAATAACACTTAAACTGCAAATAATGCAGTTATTGCACACATGGACACACACACACAGATATTCCTGTAAAATATACACATTGTTGAAATCAACAGGGCTATAGTGAAGAAAGACTTTGGGAAGAAGGAAAAACACCATGCTAAGCAGATAAATTCATATGAACCTTTACAACAGATTTTCAGCCCAATTCAGCATTTAGACAGCAATCAAAACAGCTTAAGATTGCCCTGAGATCATGTCAGACAATGCTAGGATCTCCTAGCTGAAAATAATAATACAAATTTTTTCCCTTTTCATACTTCTCTTCAGCCATGTGGCACTCATGAAGCTGCTATTTTCCACCTCAAAGTAAGCTAATAGCATTTTCAAAATGCAATTAGAATCTTTCAGGAGAAAGCTCAAGTTGTGTTTGCATAAAATGAAGTTAACTCTCTACTACATTTCCCAGACAGGCACACCAAAGCTAATAAATTCTTCTCATGTCTTTAGATTATTAACACACCTACTGGCAATGTCAAGACATTAGTTTAAAGAATTTCAAATATGAAACAGTTCAATAATCTGGTTTAGGACAGCTGACTGACAAAGCTAATTAACTGCCTGGAGAAGATTCTTTATAAATGAAGCAGCTTCTGTCTGAACAGATTTTCAAGAACAACAAAATATTTGTTTTGTCTTTGTCTCTTCTCTCCTATTTTCTCCCTTCCAGCCTTCCCCATCTCATGTAATCTTTGATAAAAGTTTCCTTGATGATATTTATATCTTGCCCTTCCTCTGCCTCGGTGGTTTCTTATTCTCTGTGTCCTTTTATCTTCCTGCTGGAAATTTCTTCTCCTCTCCTCCAGACCTTTTCAGGCCCTCTCCACAGAGCACTTGCAGCTTTTGTGCCTCACATCCCTGTGCTCTGCTCAGCTGCCAGGTTGCTGGTTCAGCACCTCCATCTGCTTCAGACATTTTTCTCATTGAGAGCCTTTCCACCATGCATCATTTCCAAAAAGAAAGGAACCTGTTTGCCTCCAGCTTCAGTTGCACAGAAGGAAAACAGTACTTCAGGATTTCTTTTTCCCCACTGAATATTACAATCTGGGGCAAAATTTATGCAGAGGAAGCTGACACAGGTAGCTCTGATTTCTAATAGCCTTTATTGTCAGAAGGCACTATGATGCATCTCAGTCTTGCCCTGATGAAAGGCATCATTTGGCCCATTAGATGATCTCTCCTTAGTGAGAAAAACCTATTTATTACACCAGATAGTATACCAGTTTCATGAAATGAACAGAGCTAGTGAAATTACCTATTGCATAATATCCATTACAAATTAAGGGCACTGAGAGATTAGAAAATACTTGAAAAATTCAAAATAAAACAACAGCAACAAGAGGAGGAGCTATTTTATGAAGATGGACACTAACAGACTTTTCTTCCCATCAGAGCCCAACTCTGAATGTAAGTATTGCTGCACTACAGGCAGAATAACAGCAGGACTGGAAATACTTCTTTTTAGGCTCTTCCTACATGATGCCTGTGTCACAGACCATCAGCAGCAGATTAACTTTATCCAGGATGTTTCTTTTTTTCATCATAAAATAATTTCAAAAATGTAGACGTTCTTCTTATGCAGCAACATATTCCTCCTTTTTAACACCAAAAAAACAGACTGAAAAAAAAAAGGAAAAAAAAAAACCAGTACATCTCTGGGTAAATATCAAAACAATGGGGGATCAGATTTCCAGCTGGACTTGCAGAAGCATTTGCAAAACTTCTGTTTACAAGTCTGGTTTTGTCTGATCCTGCTCAATCCTCTCAGAATGAGGGGCACCCACTGGAGAGAAGTTTATCCTGTGCCTCCCTGTGTCGTTCACCCCCTGCCCTTTCACTGCTGACTGCCTATGCAGAAAGGAATCAGGATTTCCCACTGAATCATCCCTTTAGCAAATGACCAGCAGCATCAAGGAAGAAAGATGGGTTTAGTCAACTAGAGTATTACTGAGTCCCTTCCCACATCATTTCTCCTCAAGAGGAGTAATTTTGTTGATCTTGCCACATTCCCCCTCTTAGTTTTTTTGTGGAAGGCATACTCACTCTCTTCTAAAGATCTACATCTCCCATCATTCAAAATACAGGAGGGACAAGTGTTTGTGAGTTATTTATAGGAGGCTAAATGAGACATGGAAACCCAGTTGTAATGCTGCAAAATGGAGAGCTGTGTTATTGCCACTGTCCTTCCCCACTCTGCCCTCTGCACAAGCCAGATGCATTCACACTCGAAGCCCTGCTTAGACTCTACACTTAAATTCCTGGAGTGTTTCACTTCAGAATCAGATCTTTTGCAGTTTCAATCAAAAATTAGACTGCCCTTTCTGCTGTCAGATAGGACAGATGTGACAACAATTCTTAACAGATCATCTAGGTGCTAGATTTTGGGGAAATAAAAGCACATGAATGTGTGGTTAAGGATGCACATATTATTAAAGGATAATTGGTAAATAGTTTTCATTAATGAGCTTATCAGACTCAAGCCTGAGAGTCCATCCATAGATGAGTCATTCCTCCCCATCCCTCTTTAAAACTCACTGATTGTGCTTTGCTTTTATAGGGCTTTGCTAGCTAATTAGGGAATTTCAGTAATCTATTTTTAATATGTACCATCTTCTGTTCTGTTTAGTGCAGCCTTAAGATAGACTTTTATCTTTACTGCTGTGCACAGATCATCCGAAAATATAAGTTCTCTGCTACATGACAACTTATAATGAGCCTTAATGAAGCTTGGGAACAGCTGTTAAAAACTCCAGTTGAATAGGTTTGCCCAAGCAGCAGTAGCTTGTAGTGCTTTTTCCTCTTACAGCACTGTTGAGTCATCTCCTACTGTACACAGAATGAGAAAAATCAAAAATGAAACACCAAAGCTGGTTAATCCTTTTTTCCCAGACATTTTATTTTAATCAGAGTTTTAATAAGTACATTATGAACCATCATCTCTTAAGCCTTTCACCTTTTTAATTATATTACTGCTCTGAACATCGACAAAAGCAAATGTTATTATGCAAATTTTGCTCCAAATTCCTGTCCTTACCGAGAGCATAAGAGAGTTCAAACACCATCTTTAATTATACTATAGCTAAATGAGCTGCAAATCATTAAAAATTACAATAAACTCTCATGATTTTACGTGTTCCCTAAGCTAGAAAACAAAAGATTATATATTTTGAGTAGGATAAAGGATTTAGAGAGCTCTGACCGTCAAACATGATTGAAACAAACAAGTTCCCTTTCTTTGTAGCATTTGTCTTACCTTTTTGACCTTTAAATGCTTAGACACTAAACTATCTGGCATAAAGAACACTCAGTGCTTTTGTGTTGCTTTTCTCCTTACCAGGATGTGTAGATTTCCTGAAGCTTCTTCAATTTCCTTTGTAAATACCATTTGCCAGTCATTCATTGAGACCATATGGGAGCAGTTCACTTTCATGTGTCAAATCCAAAGCATACTGCATGAAATATGAAGGTTTTTTTTTTTCTCCCTCCAGTATCCTTGTTAGCTGGTTTTGTTTCTCTAACACCTATGGGCTTAATTCCCACTCTGCATGGTATGGAACAGCTGCAACAAAAAGCAGAGATCAAAAGCACACAGTTTACTCTAGAGCCTGGATAAGAACTAAGAACTCAGATGACAGGAACACAGGAGAAAAAGGAAATAGATGATTGCACTGGACCTGAGAAGCAGAATCCACAAAACACCTAGACTTTTCCCTCTTCTCTTTCCCTCAATCAATATTTTCAAATAGAAATTTTAAAAAAACAGGACTTGTTGATGCTGCCAACATTTTGAATGATTCATACCAACCCAACAGGGCCAAAAACTAAACATGCATGGGGTTTCACTTCATTAGTTAATATTTCTGAGCATTGAATATTTCATTATGAAATGTTCAGTTGTACTGTAGGAAAACTGCAAGAGACAGAGGATTCTTACTCCTTCTGTAAATGTTGAGTTTTGTATTTGCTGGGTGCCCCATGGCAGGAAGGAATGCTGAATCTGACTCCATGTTCTTAGATGGCTAATTTATTATTTTATCATACTATATTATATTAAAGAATACTAAACTATACTAAAGAATACAGAAAGGATACTTGGGCTAAAAAGATAATAATGAAAACTCCTGACTCTCTCCAGAGTCCTGACACAGCTTGGCCCTGATTGGCCAAAGAGTCAAAACAATTCACATGAAATCAATGAAATAATCACCTGTGGGTGAACAATCTCCAAACACATTCCACATGTGTGCACAACACAGGAGAAGCAAATGAGATCAGAATTGTTTTCCTTTCCTCTGAGGCATCTCAGCTTCCCAGGAAAAAATCCTGGGCGAAGGGATTTTTCAGAGAATGTGAATAGGAGAGTTGAACAAGTGTGCAGACACCCTGGCCCAGGGAAATTTCACTTTCAACTGCAATGGCATTGAAATTTGTTCTTTTCTTCACCAGTTCTGAACTCCAGTGCAATTTGACTGGCTGGCACAAAGACTGTTTGGTTGTGGAAGGAGCATTATTTGCTGAGTTTGAAAAAGTTCCAGTCCCGTGAATTTTCATGCCAGTTACGCCAATGTTTTATTTTCATGATGGTTTGGAGGATATACACAATTACCACAGCCCATGGACAAATAACAAGGACATAACTGGAAAGAAATGGATCTGCACAATCTAGACCTGAGCTGGGCAGCTTATACACTTTCCAAATTGTGACTGTCCTAGGAACACTGCTCTTCTAAGCTCTCTGCAAAAAATATAAAGTACACTACATCTGATAACTCTGCAAAAAGAAAAATAAACACTAAGACCTTGACTCTTAGTTATAAGGAGCTTATCTGAAGGAGTTGCACTGAAAGGAGTGTAAAGCATCATTATCATAATACATGATAAGAAGTGCAGTAACAGTGAAATTTTAGAACAGCACAGAAAAGGGACATATTTTAATTCAAAAGGCATTCACAAGGAAGCTTCTCATGCATGAGAAATGCTACAAAAATAATTCCCACAATTTGGGGAAGAGAAAAATCTTTACATACAATAACAGGGCAAGAGTATAAGTCAGTCCCCAAAAAATGGCATGGAAAACACTGTTTTCCCACACAGATCCCTGTTCAATTTTAGAGACTGTACCAAAGCCATCTCCTGAAACTAAAGAAATATTGATAAAACACAATCTGAACACTATTGGGATGCTCAGGATTTTCAAATAAAAGAGTTGGGCTTTAAAGCTCCAACACAGTTAGCAAATATTCCCTAAGGGAAGAATTAGAAAAAGAAAAAAACTAAAAAATCTTGGCAAGTGAACCTGATTCTACAGCATTCATTAACTGAGATACAGCAGTTGCATGCCCCCAAACCCTAACCATGCTCCCTATGCAAATAACACAGGTTTAGCTTAAAATAATGAGCCAGTTTAAACCTAAATGCACTTGCAGGGAATCAATTAGAGCTAAGCCATTGCTAAATGTGACCCATTGTACACCACTGGTGTAAAATGGTTGTTTTATATGCCTAAACTTCTGATTTCATGCTGACAGTTTGTCAAGCAACCAACTCGGCAAAACTTGAAATAGTCTTTAATGAAAGTTTCAGTCAAACTATGCTCTTCACCAAAACATGTTCGTGCCAAACCATAAACAGAGAAACATCAGCCTCACAAATTCAAGGTACAGCTCCCCAGAGCTATTGCCAAACAACCAAAGTAATGTGAATTTAAAACCATGGCCTCATGAGGAGCTTTTTCCTTGAGAAGGCATGCTGCCAATATGCAGACATAAGACACAAAATGAAGATCTGTTTTCTAGAGCAGACCTTTCCTTCCAACCATAAATGTCAAAAATTTGTGTTTACCAGAATGCATTTTCATAGCTAAGCTCCATAAATTTGCAATGTGATAGAGAGCATTCTGTCAAACAACTCCCAAATAGTTCTCTTGGCTGTGAGGTCTTAATGTGCTATTAAAAGGGAGAGTATGTCAGAAAGGAGGGATCAAAATACTGATAAAGAGCAAACACTTTGGGCTGAATCACCAAAGGATACTAGAAAGCATTTGCTTCACTGTATCAATTAGCAGAGATGGATATGCTAAGCATTGAAAATAAAATATTTGCATTTTGGTACTTCTCTAACTTTTAAAAACTTTGTGAGAAGTGTAAACTTTTTATTTAACTTGCGCCTTTTAAAAAGCAGATAAAAGGTCAGAAGTGTGAATACAGTTTAATTTCTCTGGCTAGTGCACACCTGACAAGAAGATATTTCATCAAAGAAATCTTATTTAAGGGAAATAGAACTAATTCTTTGAGCAGCAATACAGAAAGACCTTTTTTAAATAAAAGAAAAAGACAAATTCTTGCAGCTGGACACTTTCCTTTGTCAGCTGTCATTTCTCTGGTTAAAGTTTGCAGCTATCCCTTGGTTCCCCAAATGCTTAAGGCTCCATGGGCTAAATTTCTCAAAGTAAAGGATGCAGGGTAATGTTTCAAACTCTGGCAGCATTAAAGGGAAAAAGGCAAGGCATTCCCTATTGCACTGCTGTGAGAACATGCTCCAGTAAGTAGCTGCACGCTGTTATTTTAGCACTCTTAAACTGTCATCAGCAGAGATAAAAAAGATTGTTATGTGATTTCAAATTGTATTTTAGGTCATTTATTTTATTTGCTGATACTGACTTTTATCTGCAACAGTGGCATACAAAACAGTCATTTCTGTGATTTAGACACCTGGCCATCTCATTTACACTCTTCATACTCCCAGAAAAAACAAAAAAACTTGCACTTGCAATACTGACAGTTTAAATTCAGCAGAGCTACAACATGACATCTCAATCTGTTGAGATATATCATGCAATTACCACTGTAGGCCACTTCAAAATTATCCTCCTTTCTTTCATAATGCCATGTGGGGAGGGAGACGTGCTGGCTGCTTAAAGTTCCTGCACTTCCTCGCTCGAAAGATCTGCACTGAGTCAAAAGATCTGTCAGTCTGCAGATTACATTGTCATCTCCTTCAACACACTGATTTCCACTGAGACAAAAATCAGGTTTTTTTATTTTTTAAGCTGCCTGATACTTCAACAGAGATGCCAAAGTAGCAGCAAAACTAGACGTGATGCTCTCTAAACAGCCAGGTTTTCTTCATGCTAAATAAATCAGTTTCACTTTCTTCCAAAAGGGTCTTGCCACATTAGATTAGATTACATGTTCCCTCTGCCCTTGCTTCTGCATGTGTTATAATAAATCAAAGAAAACCAAAAAGTGACCTTAGAGAAACAGACCTGTTAACTAGACTTGATGAATTTTCCTCTTCACATACATTTTGTCAGAATTTTTGTCCTTCTAATACACAAAAGCACCTAGGAAAGAACAAGACAACAACTGAAGTATGTGGTATCCACTCAGAAATTAACAGATATCTTTAATTCCATCCTGCTGAATCCATGTCCTCTCAGCACACTCAAAGTCAAGGTGAGACCCAAACATACAGATTTTAAAGAGCAAAAATAAAGCATAGTAGAAAAGGTAGCTTTACAAAATACCATAGGTCAATATATTGATCTCTCTCAAGTGAACATTGGGGAGCTATGAAGCTTCATGAACAGATACAAATTAAGAGCAGAACTATAAAGGGAAGCAGGTAAATGGAAAAAAACCCCAGCTATTTATCTTTAGCTCCTTTCCAGCCTCTGTTAGGAAATGTAAATAGAAGGTGAATTTATATATTCATAGAAAGGGTATAGATAGATATATTTATAGATATTTATAGAGGTATTTATTCTGAGTAAAGCTGGACAGCAAAAACCACCTTGACAGACCAACACATTGCTAGACCAGCAGATTTTCTCTGTTGGATTAATTCATTTCTATCACCAGAAATGCTTGAAAGATCATGTTTTTGATGATATAGGAAGACATGTATGTTAACCAAGCTCTGGATAATGATTTTGCTCATAGGAGTTCTGAACATGCTCTCAAGCAGTACAAAAATTAAATTAAAACTAAAACCCCACATTGAATAAATAGTTGACAACAACACCATGGGCATGTTAAAGAACCATATTGTAAGCATTCCAAACTTGGCTGATATGAAATGTTTCTGTAGTGCACAGAGGACCTCAGTACTGCTTAAGGAGACAAGAATTAAAGAGCTGTCAGACTGCCAAAAAAATGTCATTTTAGGCAGCAGATGTGTATCCTGTCAACAGCTACTTCCACACAACACAGTAAACCAATGGCAGGCCTGCTTTTTGGTTTTGTTATTAACAGATTACTGCAGGGGATGTAAAAAGAGAAACACATTCTTCTGTGACAACTGGAAAGAATAGCATGAGCATAAAATAAAAAAAGAAAAAAAGCAAAGCTAGGTAACCACTTGTTGGTTGGCAAAACAGATACTCAAAATCTGCTTTCTGTATTGCAGACAGAAAATAAATTATTAACAGCTTTGCTACGTGGGCTTCTAAGAGATTAATATGCAAAGACAAATTTTCTATCAGCACAGGTGTTTATCTTTGACATCTGCTGTTAGGTATTAGTAAATCAAATTGGTAATTTACAATTCAGGAGACATCTACAGCAATGTAAGTCCAGAGCAATAGTAAGTCCAGTCCAAAGTAATGCCAAGAGTTCACCAACAAATACCAACACGTCCTCATTTGCTGTGTGCATGATCTGGAATTCACAAAGCCTTGGAGACTTTCAGCTAATGATCACAGTCTTTGATCTCCAGAAAATTGTTATGGCATGTGTGAAAATGAGATTCGTAAGAATTCTCTGAAAAGGGAAATTAATTTAGTGATTATATCACATATTTTAAAAAAATAGGAAAAAAGAAAACAAAAGCACAGTTTAAATTTTAATAAAATAAATTGATCTAAGTACTCATCATCCATATTCAGAACACCATGAAAGACATTCCTGAAGATAAAAGATAGTTCCATGAATGCATTTGCAGCCTGACACACATATTCATTTCAGCATATTGCACCATTAATTATTCCTTTATAAACTCTGCTAAGATCATTTGTCACTCATTTACGTTTCAAGCCTTCTAAAAGTGACAAATCTCCTACGTTTCTAGGTACTATTGAAGGTACTTAAGAAAAAAAGCAGCATTCATTTTTCAAGTTCTTTTATACATATACCACAAAGCAAGAAGATTTTGTCACTGAGTGGCTTGGTAAATTTGTGTTCAGATATTCCCAGTCTTGGTTGAAAGGCTCTGTGTTCACTCAAGGCATCACTAACAATTAACATCATGATTTAATTCTATCTTTCTAAAATGTCCCCTCTGGTGGGTTGAACACTATCAGACCTCAGAATTGCAGCAAGTGCTGGGATCCAACAGGTGGTGACCAAATCCCTTTGCACTCTTATTCCCTGCTTCTACCTCTCTTTACCACATAATTTTCTGTTAAATAAAAATCTGCACTACTGACTTTGCCATGTTGTCTCACTTGTACCTTAATTTGGGCAGAGGTACTGCTGTGAGAATTTTAATAACTGGAGCACAACATTATTAAAACATTTGTTATCTATGTAGTTCAAATTCTCAGGGAGTTTCCCCCCGCTCCCCTCACTTATTTTTCTCTGTATCAGCCAAGCATACAATTCTCAGACAATATCTAATTATAAATATTCTATAATACAGCCCAGAAAAAACAAAACTTATCCATGTCCGCCATATTTCACCTGAAAGAAACATTTTTTGGGAAATTTTGTAAGATTTAAATTGAAGCATATCTGTATGGTTCATTCAGAACTCTAGTTAAGGGTTAGGAACATAACTTGACATTCCTGCTTTCAAAAATACCATCCCCTGAGAGCCTGAGAGTGTTGTTTGGAAATCTGCTGAGAGGAATTTGCTCCTATCTGTATCCTGGATCTGGCCAGGATGGTTTGGAGGAAAACCATTCCTAGACCATGACAATCTAATCCCAGTAACACAGTTTTTCCATGGGGAAAGAGGTCACTGAGAAGTATTGCAATTAATCATTCTCTCCCTAAAGATGTTTCCAGCATCACTAATTCTATTCATGTTCCCATTGATTTTATACTCATTATAAAAATTCTTGATTTTTATTGTTCAGTATGTCTAGGAAAGAGATTGCCTGAGATCAGTGTCATTAGAAGCAGCCTGCTGGATTTGGTATCCTTTTCTTCCCTGCTAAATCACAGCAGCTTCAAGCTGAACAAACATGACTTGGTATTTTGATATCAGCAAAACCCCACCTGTCAAAAAGTTTATTAAAGCTCCTACAACTGGGCACTTCAAATACAATAGCTGAGGGAGATTTCTATAGATTTTAGTACCAGTTTTTTCCCTGGCATGCCCAGTGCTCTCCTTGTGCACAAGCTAAGCCCACCTGCCACATTTTTGTAAATGAGATTTTGCAGCACACCTTCCCTAGCCCTGCACTCTGGGTGCACTGATCTTCCAGGCTCCTCAGCAAGGACCTCCTCTTCTGGTGCTCTCAATTCATCATTTCAGAGGCATATAACACCTGAATCAAACATTACACAAACCATATAGAAGTTTCCAAAAAGTACACTGTGCTTTAAATAGTACAAGAGATAATACAATAGGAACAAGAGATAATACAAGTAAAGAAAGTGATAAAACTCTTCCACACATCCCTTATTTAATATGTGCTGGCACCTAACATGAAAAATCTAAAAGTAACCACATCCAGAAGTCATTCACCTACCCAGCTTGCAGTAAAATCAACAGGATTTAGGTACCTATGTGATTTTGAGAAGTTTATTGTTGTCTTTTCATTCAAGCTGTCTATAAATCACTCATAAACACAGGACTTAGGTAAACAGTGAGTCCTGAATTCTATGTGTAGTGAAATCTGTAAAAGAAGTCAAACCTACCAAAGGGTTTTAGGCAACAAGGGTTAGAAGCTTGTATGACACAGAGTATGGGAACCCAGCTCCATTTAAGCACACAGTTTGTAGGACTCAATAAATAGAAATTTGCCATTTTAGAGGCTGAGACATTCCATTAGAATAAATTATATCTGAGAGCCCTGAACAGGAGATGCCTTTTTTTTTTTTTAATGGCATTACAGACCTACTTTTGGGTGTTACAGAAGGACAAAAGCAAGACTGTGATGCATCCTATTTACACCATGCACTTTGTCTGAAGCTTTTGCATTTCCAGAGTATTTTATACGTAGCCTTTATGTGTAAAACAGACTTTTTTGTACTTATGTCCAAGAAAACTCTCTCAGAAGCTTAAAATTGACCTTGACCATTAAATAAAAATTCAAAGTCACAATATTATCTGCGCTCTAGAAATTATTTCAGTAATATTTAAGGTTACTGAAAATAAGAATTGGAATGGTATAAGAGTTTTTCCACAGTGTGAAGAATGTATGAAGATGAAAATTTTTGCAACACAGGATAGCATTTTCATCAGAAAGTTGTATTTAATGGACTCAAGTGAAATACTGAAATCACATGAGATATCCTATTTTCATATTATTTGACATCAGACCTAATCACTTTGCTTGACTTGATAAATCTTATAGAATTACTGTCAAGCTATATTTGGCTGAGAGATCTGTTTATATGAATATGATTCGTAGTTTTGCTGCTAAGCAAAAAGATAAATCCATCTGCTCTCTTTCATCTCACCTTTTTATGAAAGCTTGCAAGATGAAGCCTGTAGCTTTTTTTTTTTTTAATCTTTCTTTGGCTGTTCCATTTTCAAATATCAAAAGAGGGTTTTTCAACAGCCTACTGAAGCTTCTTTCCACTGAGGTTATAAAACATCATTAATTCTTTGCTGTAAAACTTACACATCCAAGATGGTCACATATTGAAATGCTCAGCAGCCTTCTGCTTCAAACAAAGTGCAAAGAAATGTCATGAGCCAGATTTACTCTATTGAGTTACTTCATTGCAAAGGCCCTAATACTGAGAGCCCAAAAAGAAAGGCAGGAGATTTCACTTCCTTACATCTTAATATTTTCAGTCTCCTAAATATTTGGGAGGCTTGTCTTCCTCTGCTGATACAGTGTGTAAATTCTAGACCAACAAAGTCTTCAAAGAAAGGTTAAACACATTCCATGGAAAGCAGCACCTGTGCAGTGTTCCTGGAGCACAGAGCCACTCACAGGAAATAGACACACTAATGAGATACCCACCTGATCTGCAGCAGGGCATGGTTTCCCACAAACCAGCTTAAGGACAGAAATAAAAGTGAACCAGAAATGTTCATGGGATTAGAGGAAAAGCTCTTTGCCAAGCACAGGAGCAGGCACACAGAAGCTGCTCAGAACAGCAAGCAGAGGAGTTGCTCAGTAGTTACAGGAGATTTACCAATGTTTACAGATCACAAAATAACACCATTGCTCATGCATGCTCCATCTCCCCTTGTCAGTCATCTGGTTCCAGCTGGGCAGACAATGCTAACTGGAAATTCCACCTTTGCTGTTCACTCAGCAGATCACTGACACAGTGACAGATCCCTTCCTGTGAAATTCGGTCACACATCACAGGTTAAAATTTATAATGATGCCTGGCAGTAAGCTGCAGTTTATATTTGATGGTTTTTTTCAGAGAAGTACCTCTGAATGGACAAAGGCTAATGTAGCAGTTCCTTCACTGTATATACCTATATACAGTGAAGTGTATATAGTGCATTTCTTTTCCTGTTTATTGTCCATAAAATATTCAGCAGGAGCACAGGGCCACCTGCAGAGAAGGAAACCAGGCCAGTTCTCATGGATCTCCCTCCTAGAAAATTTAGGAAGCAGCAATTTTTAAATAGAGGGTTGGAGCTGCAGACAAAATATTTGATGACAACCCTAAAATCTTACAGAAACATCTTTTAGAGAAAATTGAGGGGTCATGCATTCACCCCAGCTCTTCCTATGATGTTCCTACATTCACAGTTTCTAGATTCACCTATGGGTGTGCAACACTTGGGATTAAAATGGGAAGACATTTATTTCTGTTTCAAATACTTCAAAAAGCAGCACCCAGGCTGTGCCATGGTAGGGTGCTCAGCTATCACTTTGGGGGTTTTGTTGGTAAGCAGATTTCAAGGCCTACTTAAGTCTCTACTAAAAATCTATGTGTTGAGCTTCATCATTTTCCAGGAGTGACATCTCTCATCATTTTCAAGCCACTTCCTCTGAGATTGTTGGAATTTATAAGAACAATAAGACTCTCACTGGATAAGTTCACATTGCTAGTTTAGAAACTGCTGGTCTATCACTTTAGAAAGTAAGTTTTTCTTCAAGAATGCAAAGATATTTCCAAACTTGCCATGTATCAGAGGGAAAAAATATTGAAATCTTTCATTCATCTGCCTTTTGCCAGAGCTTTCACAAAGCAAAGTCTATAAACAGAAAAAAAATTATATTTAGTTCTGGATGATAACAAAAATACAGTACAGACAGATAGCACTTATGACAAAAAATAAAAGTAATTAGAAGAGAGTTGGCTCTTCTCTTGACCTCTACAAACCTGAGCAGGCTCTCAGCTGGACACAGTAGCTCCAAGAAATTTTCTTCCATTACTCTCTATCTTGTATTTCCATTAGTAGCTAAAAGAATGTATTCCTGACAAGGATCACTTGAAATACAGATTATGGTGCTCAGCAGAGCCATGGGGGATAGCCTGAGGTAACATCAGCTGTGATGTACTAGAACTGTACAGCCACACATGTATTTATCCATGGGCTGTTAATTACCTGTTAGCCTTCAGGATGGTAAAAATTGGATTTGTATTTATTCCTGAAACAAAACAGAACTCCTGCTGCTCTGTTATGCAGTATCCAGTCAGGATTTTTCCACTCACTAGCTCAGGAGATTGGTCTTTGCATGTGACACCTCCTTTGATCCTACCCTTGTCTGTGTGCCATGGCTCACAGAGAAGATAAATTAAGAGCCACATTTACTCAAGTTCATCATTTTACCAGGTGACAGGTCTATTGGCCATATTAGTGATGTCACAGATATTCTTTTTATTTCAGTCATCTAGAGTGGCATTTGGAAAAGGGTATTTTCTACTTAAAATCAATATCTTCTCTAGCTGCTATAATATTTCTTCTTACTTAAAAATGTTACTCAGAATATAAAAGTCATTGATTACAAGCAGAAAATATACTTCCCAATTACCAAAGGAGAGTGGAAAAATAAAAAGTGTTCTCTAGTTCAAGTAGTTCCAGCTGGTGGCACACCACTACTAATCAGCACATGTTTCAAAAGCACCAGGACCTTCTCAAGAAAATGCTTGAGTTTTCTTCTTATAAGGCTGAAGCACAAAGTGTGGTTTGTTCTAGTGGAAACATGAACCCAGATTTTTAATTCTGCATTTCTCAGAGATATGCTTTCACAGCAGCTGAGTCAGAATATACTGTTCTTGACTTATGGTGGTGAAAAAGCAACTTGGCTTTTTTTTCATGCAAGCTTTCCAGACTATTTAACAGAATCTGAACAGGTGAAGAGAGCAGTGAAACAGATTTAAAAGAGTAGAAATGTGTCCTTTCTTCTTTGGGCTGAAGAGAAAGTAATAAATTGTGTACTTGATTTGAGAGGTTGTGATTACCTAAGAATGGTGCTACTAATTACTATACAGTAAAGTATCAAAATCTGGAAACAGCATTGTTCCTTTGTTTGTCCTCTTACCTCCAAACCTGCTGCAACCACTCCAGCATTTGTTTATTTTTCCATTGTGGATGGCTGAAGGAAGTGTCATGGATTTGTGCAATGCTTCTGCTCATGTACTTCTCATTTTCACATTCCCCAGCCATGAATAGGGTGTGCTATATATTATATGATGGAAGGAGAAAAGTCCAAAAATGGGTTACATAGTCTTAAAGATCTTGGTTTAAGGAATAATTTTCAGTGACATTATGATATCTAATACAGAAGTTAAACCACCTAATAAAATATGCAGTAATTTCATAAATTACATCACTCCATACTTACACAGTTTAGTTATTTAAGAAAGTAAAATAAACCCTTTCATAAATTTGTGTCCTCTTTGATAGCCTTGATATATGAGAAACAAATTCCAACTCTCTTCTGAATGTTTCCTCCCTTTTGAGTGTCTATATAGTATAATTTTAGGTACATCCCAGACAGTTACTCAAGTTGTTTTGGAAGAAATGCATTCGTGTGTTTTTGGTATTTTATGAAGTAAAAATATTCTGAAAAAATATTTAGGTACCGGTTTACTTGGCAAATCAGAGATAAAATTTGGCATGATTTTTTAATGTAATCCCTAAAGCCAATAAATGCTTTGGCCCTCATCTTCTCTTCCCAACAAATTCCTTCTTCCTCACCCTGACATTTTACAGTCATTCAAGCAGGCAGAGCCTGTAAGCAGCACTATCAGTGAGTTATTTACACTGTAAAAGGATGTCTTGGAACAATTCCAAATTCCAAGCAATTCTTACATAAAACTCAGTGTCATACCTTAGTCAATACTGAATTCCATTTGACAGAGGATACCTTGACCAGTATGACAACAAGATTGTTAAAAAAGAACTTATTAAAAAAGGTTCATCCTTTCAAAACATTTTCTTCTGTTTATTATGAAACTTTTTTATCACCTGTATGAGTTGCTCAGGTGACAAAGAAACACAGAAAATCAAAACTACTACAAGAAAAAAAAAGTCCAAATACATAAAGTGGCCAAAATAAATTTCCTTTTCCCTTACTGAACTTTGAAAGCATGCATAAATGCAAAAAAAAAAATTTTTTTTCAAGAGATGGAATGCATTTTGCTATGTTTTGATCTGTTTTACAGTCTAGAATTATATTATCTTTTATTACCTAGCAATGATTTCTTCAAAAAAAAAATAAGTGACCCTGACAGATGTAGAAGAAATCTACTCTGCCCCTTGAATAAAAGCCCAGCATTATGTACAAATTTGAGAAAGGAAAATATACAGGGTCCTTGATAAAAAACAAAAGCAGAAAATTAGTTGCATTAATCAGCAAAAGATACTGTATTTTAGTAAATATGAGTAATAAATATGGCTATATGGTCTCAAAAAATTATATGATTTCCCAATTTACATCTGTAGAGCATGAAGCTCTCCTAAACGCATGCAAAACTTCTAATCTAATGAGCAAAACGTTTTAAATTATAAAATCAATCAGACATCTTATGTCTTCTCCAGAATGAATCTTACTCATTAAAAAGAAAACCTGGTGAATATCATCACTCCACAATCCTCCTTTGTACTTGTTGTAATTATTGAAAAGGTTTTCTCTGGGCAATCAGAGTCTTCCTGCTCGGCCTGTTTGTGTTTCAATACTCTCACCACCACTGTGGAACTGGCACCTTTAATCTCCTGCAGAAGTCACCTCATCATCCCACTGGCACTCCTAGGAGCAAAAGGAACATCACAGCATGAGTTTGTTCATCACTTCCAAGGCAAGCAAAGCCCATTTTGCTGTCTTTGTGTTCTGCTGAAGTTTGTCAGTGTCAACTCAAGCCTCTAAGGCAACGTGTCTTCAATTACAGATGTAAAATCCAGGTTTGCATGCAATTGAAATCCTGCAAACTGGCAATCCTCTCATGGAAATCACAATTATTTCCATTCTTATGCATCAGTATTTCTGATCTACCATCATTTTTCTCTAACATGAAGTGATATTTAATTTCCAAGACTGAGCATTTTTGACAGGGGTTTCTGATTTGCCATTCAGTTACCACATTACACTCAGGCTTAACACGGATAGATTTTTAAGCTACAGGAACAAATTCTATTCCTCTCTGCCACTCTCTTGACATAACTCACAGATTCCCACTCCACCTTCACCAAGAACAGTTAGTCTTTTCCCACCCTCTCCACTAAAACAATATAGAACAGATTTATGACCAATTTAAGCTTGAAGAATTTTTAATGCTAAACACTGAAACGTGTGGCCATGTAACCATGGCTGCAGATGTATCTCTTAAACCACCAGAATTCCACAAGAAACACTGAATTTTTATTTAAATAGGTATGGTTGTGTGCATGTGAGGCCATATCTTTGGTTGGTTAAATCAATATATTCCCTTTGCTTTCAGGGAAATTGTGCTTTAGATCCCAAACCAGCACAGCACTGCAATCCCACTGAGGTCTGTAAGAGAAGTTCAACAGCAGCTTTATACTGCTAATATAGTGCTCATGACAATGGATTCCTAAATCACACATTTGCTGTGAGCTACAATAGGAAACTTTTCTTTTGGTTTTCTGAAACAGAGGAAATGTCACAATTCAGAAAAACCTGACACCTGTTCATGTTCTTTAAAGCAGAAATGTTCTGTGTTGCAAAAATGCCAGAATTCTCTTGTGTTCTGATGAGTACTCATTCAAA
The DNA here is from genome assembly GCA_024362935.1 of Setophaga petechia. NCBI lineage: Eukaryota > Metazoa > Chordata > Aves > Passeriformes > Parulidae > Setophaga > Setophaga petechia. The sequence goes on along the minus strand of JANCRA010000104.1, from coordinate 1,731,739 downwards.
ATTAGTGCTCTATTCATTAAAGCTTCCCTTGCCTTTTTTTTGTGGCAGAAAATCAGGACTTCTTTTCCATTTTAAAAAATATACCCAAAATAGTGCAAAAAAGGTAGAATTTTTAAATTTACTGCCTCTTTGTTTTCAATTATTAGACTGTTTAATTTCTCTTTCTCACTTTTTATCCTATTGAATTTATTTGAATTTTATTAATTTTATTCACCCACTTTTTAAAGGCCTCTTTTTATCAAAAATCCTTTTCATTTCTCTCCCTTTTCCTGCAGAATTCTGTCATTCTTGAATCCCTAGAGGACATGGAAGAGTGTCAAATTTGCTAGAGGACTTTGAGGGTCTTCTGTGATTTACTTCAGAAAAAAGAGAGCTCTTTTTGGGAGACAATTCTGAAAGGAAAACTTTTGGAACCTGACATACCTCCTTGTGCAGGGGGTAGAAAAATAAAGAAGCAAAGATGAGCTTTGGGAGATGTGGCAGAACAGGTATTTTAGTAATATTTGTCTTTTTTTTTCTAATGACACTATATAAATTTGCAATAAAATAGACATTTTAGTAATGCATCTGTTAAGGTGTCTAAGGAGGGATATTTAAATAAATAGTTTGTGCTTCTACACACAGAAAACCTGGCTGGAGCCAGGAGGCTCCACCTGCCTCAAAACACCTGGGATCAGGGATGAAAAAACAACGGGATCAGGACCACAGAATCTGCAAAACAACTTGAAGCCAATAGATCTGTCAAAGGCATAGGAACCAAAACAAAACAAAAAAAAAAAATTTCTCTTCACAATTAGCCCACAACCACTTAGCTCTGTGGTCATCAAAACACTTGAGAGAAGACTTGTTGCCAATATAGTCAAGGGCTCTCTTAATTTCATGCACTGTGACTTTGACAATTTATTCATGTCTCATTTTATTTCTCTAAAATTGGCCTCATTTAAAAGAAGGGAAACCACATTTCATGCTCTTCAGTTTCATTAAAGAGATACAAATCCCTTACCAAAAGAGGACTCCTCTAAATTAAACCATTGTAGCAGAAGAAAATATTGATATTTTGAATCTGAAAGGACTCTGACACAATCTATATTCTCTTGCATATCATTCTTTATGTTATTAAAAATAAAAGGAAGAAAAAATCTCCTCCCTTTAAAAAATTATTTTCAAACATTGATGGAATATGTAACACTCAGCTGAGAGTAACACAAATGAACTATCCCAGAGATTTTCTAAAGTTTGTCAAGAAAGAAGGCCACTGATCTCTTCCTCCAGTGTGAGAATACAATATTTCACACTCTGAAACTAAATTGTATCTGTTGACAAGGAAAGTATCACTCCCTTGATTGATACCCATTCCATAGGAAATGTGATACAAATCCTATATGAATTATATAAGATAAATCCAGTCTCATTAAATATGTGGCTCAAAGTGAACTCGATTTCATGAGTAATTGATGAACAGCTCCAAATTCCAATCGTTTTTTATGTTTTCTTGGCTACAGGACATATAAATACATCAAGAGGTTTTTTCCCCACAAGGGTTAAAAACCATTTATTGGGCTGATTGAATGAGATGAAGCTCATTTTTTATTCAAATCTTACTTCATAGTAGATAAGGATCTTCAATTCCCCTTTACATTCACGTTCATTACAGAAAAGAACAGCCTGCTGGTGGTTGCATCATGTGAAAATGACAAAATATTTCCATGAAATTGCCCACTGAAACTTCTTCCCTTCTCTTTTTCAGGTTTGTCTGCAAAACAACAACAACAGGAGAAAAAAAGAAGTCTGTCCTTTCTGTCTTTTAGATGCACCTAAGGAAAAGAAACTCTTCCAAACTTACCAAAAGCCTTTTCCATAAACACCTTCAATCCTTGATGTTCTCCACCTCCATCCTCAAAGCTGAAGTGCTTCAGTCTCCTGTAGGTACAGCTTCCTGAAGAATCACCCTTCAGGGTCCTCCTACATGGCAAAAAAAAAAATAATGTAAGTCCTTTGTGCTTTCCTGATTCCCATTGACCTTACCACAGTAGCCCAATATCCACCAAAACACATAAACAATTTCCAATAACAATAATTACCAATAATCCACTACTATCCTTTTCCAATAATCCTATTTATTAGAGGCAAGACACACCAGGGAGCATATTCCAAGGAACAAAAATGCTGTTTCTTTCACAGCCTGAATAAAAATGGAAGAAATATTTTCCAACTGGAAGGGCAAATTAATTAGTGAGCCTTGTCAAGCTCAAAACCGCCCTTCTATCCAATTAAAGGAAATTAAATATTAATTTTGTTATTTTAAACTCATTTTCCTTACAGTCCACTGTAAATACTGAAATATAAGAAATATCCCATGAACACACATTCATAGCTCAGGTCTATTTCCCTGTTTCCAGGGATCAAGGAGACAAGGAGTGCAAATCCATTACTTACTGACTTTTTGCAGACTTCTTTTTCTTTTAATCATAAATCACTTTTCTACACATCCATGACTGTTTGTATTCCAGAATAAAATGCACATTTTCAGAAAGATTCTGGTCTGAGTGGGTCAAGAGAAGGACCATGAAGAGTCACAAATGGTCATGGCCATAAACCATCCTGGGTTTTATGCATCTGTTAAGGTGGATTGCCTGAAGTGAATCGTGGCCTCAGCTCATAAAGAAAGATTTCATGTTTTAATCCTTGCCACACATCAATACCAATAATTTATAAGCTTGCAGCATATCTATTTCTCTATGTAAAACAGTGGATTCCCCCCTCAATGTGCTGGGTGGGAGAGTGAGTTCCCTAGAACATTGCACACTGGGAAACCGTGGTCTAGCATACCTTGCCAATTTTGCCTGAAGCTGTTTCTGTCTACAATAGAGAAAAGGAACTATCATCTATTTCACTGGATGCTGGCTCAGAGGGAAAGACATTATACACAAAGCTTTAGGGACTGGTTTTGGTCACCCAGGGTTTGGGGGGTTTTTTCGGTTTTTTGTGGGGTTTTTTGTTGTTGGTGGTTTTGTTTGTTTGTTTTTATTATTGCTTGTTTCTGTGTTTCCTGATTTTGCTGAAGTAAAGAGCAGCTGTTCTCACAAGCTTATCAATTCGAAGCTGCAAATACAAAACTTGCATCAAAATTCCCTTTTCCTTTAAGAGTGCAGGATAGATGCTGTCTCATTCAATGGAGAACAGAGCTAAGTTCATAAAAGGGAGAAAGGGGAGTCAGCCTCACAATTCCCCTAACTGTGGGAAAGAGTACCTCCCTGTAAGTATATCTGGAATTTCTTGCTCCCCAATAGAACAGACACTGCATTAACATGGTTCACACGTAGAAAGCTGCTCCCCAAAATCATTCTAGGGTCATTGCAGTCACAACCCTGAGGCCACCTCAGCAAAGCTGGCTTTTTTCCAGGACAATGGGACAAATGTGATTTCTCCACAATGTGCATCCCTTGCACTGCGTTCTGTTGCATTTGCAGATCATTTGCAGACACAGCACAACTGACCTGAATGTGCTCAGTGAACCTGCCCTGCTTTCCTGGGCTCTCAGCAGTCCAAAAATATCATGTTGTCTGCCCCAAATAAACCTTCTGCAAGCTAAGTAGATATGACAAGAGAAACATGAACTCAGAGTAAGAGGGACCACAGAAGCACTTAGATTACATGTGCTGTAAAACCTGCCCAGAAGCTTGGTCAGGTGTCTGCTGTGTGCAGACACATTGCCAAAACAGCCCTGCAGTTCCACAGATGCAGCTCCTACCTGCCAGCTTTCCAACAGCAGGTCTGTCCAGGGAAAACACTGCACCCAGGCAGCAGGATGCATGTTTGCCAGGAAACTGTCTGTCTTTGAACTGGGCTGTGCAAGGCAAACCAAAGAGCAGAACTCTGTGCTCTCTAGCTAGCTCAGGCATCAACAAAACAGCAGCCACTGCCACGATAAAACTTTCCATATGTCCTTCAAGTGGGATAGAGTTTGTAGCTGTAGGAAGAAGAGAGATCCCCGTTTGATCCTCCCTTGGTAACCTCAAGGAAGCAAATTGAGCAAATCTCTGCAGCTGGAGAGCGGAGCTGCTGAGCTTTGGAAACAAAAGGATCCAGCTTGGTGGGGAGGGCAGGCAGACAGTGCACTACACTTCACTGCTGAGAAGAGGTTTGCCTCTCTGACACACCAGAAAACAAGAGAGCAAGACTTCTAGGTGCAGCACTTTGTATGACATCTCCTGCTGTCTCAGACACTGAAATGAGCACTGCTGTAAGTCACTGCCTGCATGCAAGGCAAGTGCAACACGCAGTGTATTTTCCCACACAAGTTAAAGGCCCGTTCAGAACCCCAAATAATCATTTACCCTCAAAAGAATTTGCTCATTATGTGCTTTTCCTGGCCCTCATGGTCTTGCAAAGCCCTCTGAATAGTCAGGCCTGAAATAATCTCCTGCTGCCTGTACCGCTGGCCTTTCTTTCTCTTCATGTAACTGCAAACAGAAACTCCTTATTCACAAAAGAAGAGGTTATTAAACTCAGCAGAGTTATTCTAAAAAAGACAGACATGAACTTTGACTGCAATCTTAAGTGGGAGTCTTGCCTGGAAAGCTGTTTGCCACACAAAAGGCAAGCAGGGAGCACAGATTCGAGGCTGGCCATTTTCATGTGTAGTCACCATTAAGCTGACAAGAGAGTCATCTGCTACCTCACTTTGTTATGAATGGTGTTTTATATTTGTTACTTTTATGGAGGGATGCTTTAAGCTGCATGTTCTCCTGACACAAACCTCCCTGTTTTAAACAAGGCATACATCTCAAAATGATTTAGATGTTTGTGGTTGACACTACTCAGTTGCATCACTTACGCCAGAGTGACTCAGATGAGCAACACGAAGACAGATAAACCTAAGCAGCTGGAGCCCTGTCTGATTAAATCTTTAAATCCACAGTGGTTCACCTGTAAAACAGCATCACAGTCATGACATGAAAACTAAGCTGGTGGTTAGCCAATCAAAGTGCACCACAGACCTCCAAAGGCCAAGATTTAACTCACCTGCTTGTTTTAAACAGGATGATGAATGACAGTGGAAAAGGCACTCAGTCTCCCTTCCTTTAATGCCCTTCTTTGTTTCTTAGCTGGACTGGCCAGCTACAATATTTCTTTTACACACAAAGCTTACTAACTCCACTCCAAACCTGAAGTGTTAAAGCTGTTCTCTCTGCTAACCTTTGCCTGGTGCACAAATTGCCACAACAACCTTGCAGCTCCTGTGATGGAGGTACAATGCCTTGAAAAAAAAAAAGTGGTCTGGAGCTGGTCGGAATGATTATTAGCACCAGCCACACTTGATAATAATAAAAGAGATAATCTGTATTTAACTATCTTGTTGGTAACCATCAAGAAATCAAATGAGCTAATTACTATTTCCTTTCTTTCCCCACTGATCTGCAATCCCTGGATGAATGCTGCGTAAACCAGAAAAATTTTTGTGGCCATCCTTTAGTAATTGACCTTTAGCTCTCCCCATTTCATTTGCCCTAAGTGTTAATTGACTTTGAAAAAGCAGTATATTATCCTTTTAGAAAAGAAAGTCTGATTTGTGCCCGCCAACATCTCACAGCATCAAAGCCCTGTTAAATCATAGAGCAATACAGCTGAAAATGAGTCTCCAGAAGAAAGGGAAAGAGGGTGGGGGAAGGAAGCACAGTTGTTATTGACAGAGCTCCACTGCCATCTAGAGAGAATCTGCACCAGCTAATTTTCTGAAAGAGAGCTTGTTAGTCAAAATATTCCCATTCTGATGTTGGGGGAGGTAGGAACTCCACTCAGATTCACTGTATCTATTAATATTTTAACCAATTTTTAGTAATCTGCACAAAAAGCAGAACATATCCTGGAATATATTCTACCATGAATTCTGTGGAAATCATGGTAGCAAGCTTTAAAGGCTCACTTATAAGCTCCCCAGAAATGATGTACAGTATCTGCACAGTTTTGTTTCAAAGAAGCTTCTTTGAAGAGGTATCTTTGTAGAAAGGTGCTTCACTCCTAAACAATTTACATTTTAAAGGACATGTTATGTCCTTGGCAGCTGCCTTTATGATGTTGCCTGTCAGTAAGAGAGAAAGAAACAATGTGCTATACAGGGTAAGATTTTTATTTTTTTTTACTCCTTCAAGTATATAAAATTTTATTTTCTTATTTTATTTTCTTCCTGTTATATGAGATCAGGAGGCACCCACAGAACACGTTACTAATAAGAGTCTACTTTAGTCTGACTGATTTAATTTACTCAGTCTCTTGAGCAAAAAGCCACAGAACTCCATTCAGTGTATGAGACAGGTCAGCTGCTATAAAAACTCGAGAAGTGTCCCTCACTGGGAGCAGCTAAGCCAATTACAATCTCAGAGCAGCTGACACGACCTGGCTAAGTGCATCTGGAACAAAAGGAATTATTTTAAGGTACAGCCAGCAACGAATTCAACTGTGTCACTAATGAACCTCAAAATGGAGGGTTCATTACTGCTGTGTCACCAAAACACTCACGAGTGACTTGTGGTGCTCTTGGTCTCCACCATTTAGGGATTTACCCTCTGATTAGAGAGCAGTGTGGGGCTTTGAACAGCCATCATCTGTCTACTGACTCTGAACATTTCAAAACCAAGCCCTGTTTGAGGACTGCTAGTCTGCCACTGTTAAAAAGGCAGCCAGGATATTTCTCATATTACAGTGTGCTTTGTGTTTGCTTCCTTTGTGAAATCCTATTGGACTGAAATATCTTCAGATACACAAAGTAAATTAGTTTGTGCTCATTTCCCTTAGCTAGCTGGTTAGATGCTCTGTGGTTGCCTACTTTGGCAGTAGTAATGACTTAATAGTCATTACTATTAGTGATATTAAATTATAATGGTAGAAAATGGCACAGAAAGTTATAATGATAGCTAAACTTTGGTTAAATAGCTGTTAAACATGATACATTATGCAATTATGAGATTATCTGAATTATTTTTAATCTTATTTCCTGAGTAAATACAGCACCTCAAAACAGGTTTATCAGGGAAATTAGATTCATTTTCACTGAAATACACTGAACACAGTTAGGTTTTCTAAGCCAAGAAGTGCTTTCAGTGAGGTGACTGTCAATCTTCTTGTTCCTATCAATGCTGACACTGATGATTCCTGGATGGAAGAACACAGTAGCTGTGAATGATGGGTTTATGAAGAGAGAGAATCCAACACTTCAATCAAATATTAGGAAACAGAGCACAGAATACTGAATCAGATGCCTGACTGGATGGATCTCCCAGCCCAAATGGGATGCAAAACACAGGAGGTGTTTCTGCCTGTGAGCACAGCCAAGAGGTTTGTCCTGAGGAAAAACCCAAGTGCACCTTTAAAAAAAAAAATTACTTTTTTGCTGACAAATACAATTAAGCTGTGCAGTTCAGGGGGAGAATGATAGCCATAAGAATAGTAACTGTGAAATCTGCTGTGCTATACTACAAACACACAGGGCTAGACTGGGCTTTCTGCTGTTTCCCTTGTTTCTTATCTTGTCCAGAGACCTTGAAGACAGTCCTGAAATAATGACAAAGAGTAACAGCTCACCCTACAATAATAATGCATTAAAACTGAATCAGATAAATGTCAAAAATGAGAGTTTTAGACAGAGAACTGCTCCTGGTGAAGCATAAGTACAGGGTGTCTTTGCTTTCTTCTTTTATTAGAGGCAAATAAATTCAGACCATAATGCTTGCAACATGAAAGCCAGCACCTCATCTGGTGTATTTTACACTAGAAGTTCTTTTAGGCATTATTTCCAATAGACAGGCTTGTTGCTATCAGAAAATAAAGTACATCAGCTTGTTATAGATGGGAAGAGAACATCCATATTGTGAAAATTAAAAGATAGCATCTCTTCTGTGTCTAGAATTTATTGTGAAGTTCAAAGGGCATTGTTGAAATTCTGTTTGATTTGTACTTGCAACTGGATATAATAGGATAGGCTTCATGAAGATATGGATCTCTCAGCCTTTTCTGAAGGCTGTCTTAAAATATTATATTTCAAGGGACATAAATAAAACTGCTTTACAGTGTGACTGTAATCAGCTTATGTCACATCTTGATGCTTCCTTCCCCTGGCTTCCAGACTTTCTCTTCTTTTTTACTGAAACTCTTTATTTGTAAGGGCAGACTCTGCCACACTATTTTTTCTTTTTTTTGTAAAATGACTGGTACAATAAGACCAAGAACCCACCTTAAAGGTAACTGTCATGTCAGCATCCAGTCCTTGCTCAAAATGAAATTCCTAGAACATATTCATTCATGCTAGATATTTCCATTCATTTTAGCAAAAAGAAAGGCATACATAAATCTTTCTCCTTCTTTCACAAGCTCTTTTCTCATAGATTCATTCACTGAGAATTTTTATTTGAGCTGGAGCCTGAATTAAGTAGGCTTCATATTAAATGCCAGGTAAAACATGATTACATTGCTGCAACGTAACATTTTATGATTTGTAAGACGTTTATTTCTGTACTGAATTTAAATATCTTGAAGAATAGGCTGGCTCTGCTCTGTAGAAAGCAAAAGCAGCAGTTTGATGTTGTTTGCCTGATTTCTTCAGTGATTAATGCATGGACTAACCACAAGTCTATCACTTACCTGAAGTTAAAAGTTGCCGTTCTCACAGAAATGTCAGGAACCTGCCTTCTTGGTATAGAGTATCTTGACAGAATATCATCATGGAGGCCTTGACAATTGATATTAAAATCAAACCATGACAATTGATATTAAAATCAAAGCATCTTTCTCATGAATAGCCAATATCATCATGCCTTATCATATATGTATATGTATGTACATATAGGCTATACAGAAGAGCCTCATAATATAGAGACAGGAACAAATAAACAGGGAACAGGTATGCTCTTCTCTTCTTTACAAGTAAACTCTAGGGATAACCCTACTAAATTTCTCTGCTTTTTAAAGGGCTGTCACAACCTTTTATTCAGCCTTTTGGAGACCTGACTCTAGGCAGCATCCAGCTTCTCACGATTGCTGCAAATTACTGCCCTGTATTCACTTTAATGTGTGAGACATAAGAGATGAGGTGCTTGGGAGCATAAAAACCAGCAAGCACAAGAGAGCCAGAATGTGCTTATTGACTAGAGGCAGGCCCAAGTGGAAGAAGCTGACTTGTGGAGTACTTGAATATTGGTATTGATTTTGTTTGCTTTATCAACACGAGATGGGGGAAATGCAGCAAAGCGATGAAATGTGCTGATCACACAGAACGGGGGAGTCAACAAATGCACAATGGGCAAGCAATGAAATTCCCATGGATTTGGCTAAGCTAAAATCATGGGCAGATAACTGGCTTACAAAATTCAATTTGAAAAAAGGTGAGATACTGAATCTGTGGATAAAATAACAGGAGAAGGGAACTCTATTTTCAATGGACAGGGAAGTGACTGCTGAAAAGATGTGCTTTTTAGCATTTCAATGGACACAACTGTGTGCAGTAAACTCAGGTTTCTCTAAAAAAGCTGCCCTCCTGCTAGCACTTCTTTTGCAGACAGCAGCCAGAAGAGAGAACAAAAAAGAATATGTGAATTTCTTCAACTTTTATCCAATTGGGTTTTTTCATATTAAAAAAAAGGGAAGAAAAAATATTTAAGAACATAAAAATTAAAGGAGATTATGCTAATACCACACTGGATTAGGTACTATAAAAGTGACATTCAGAATACATGTATCACTGTGATTACAAAAATGAGAGTTGGAAAAGTAGGATGCAAAGAAGACAACAAGGAGATGTATATTGGTTAATGCTAAATACTTACTTAGGCAGTCTGAGGAACAGGGTGTACATTTGGAACACAGTGAAGAAGATTAACCACATCACTCTTACTGGCTTTACAAGAAGAACAAATCCCAAGATATTGTTGTGAATCCTGTAAACATACTGTAAAGAGGGAAAGGGAAAAATAAAATCCAAACCCTGACATCTGAGACAGGATTTACTAAGGAATGCAAAATCCCAGAGCTGTCAGGATTATATCAGCAACTTTTGTACTACTGAGAGCTTCCAAGCACTGGTAACAGCACTTTGACCCCAAACTCTCTGTGCCATGCCAGCAACAGGGAGAATCTGTTATTTCTGAATATTTTACTCCTCAGTAAATAGTTATAACTGTCAGAAGACTGATTTCTGATTAACTTTCCATTGCAGCCTGTCTGCCTCCCCAGTTTTCCCCTCCTTCCTCCAATTGAGAAAGGTTAAAAAGGAAAAATACCTTCCAGAATTCACTAAGAAGAAGAGAACCAACATTTCTCTGGCTGTCAAACCAATAGCAGCAGTCAGAGTAACCACAGAACACATTTCCTCTCTGACACATGCCTCTCCCACTGGAAGAGGCACCAGACAAGACCTGGAATCTCAACAGTGCAACTAAACTGACTTTTAATAGAAATTTAAAAAAATATTAACAAATAAAAGGCCCCAGCAAAGTACCAAAAATTGAAATATTTGGGGAAGAAAGAGCTAATAAAGGCTTTGATCTGTTCTTCAGTTATTTTGGGGAAAAGAGCATTTTTTTCTCCAATGATTTCTAGGTCTCATGCACACACTTTTCATGCAAAGGCAGGTTCTGTTTTTACTTCAAACAATGTAAAGCTTGTTGGGACCAAAAATTCTCTATGAGAACTTACTATTTAATGGCTAAATAGTAGTAGTAATGGTTTGTTGTGGTTTTTGGTTTTTTTTTTCACAAGCCATTACAGTCAAACTGATCCCAAAGTCTACAATGCCATTGTAAAGTCTTCAGCACCACCTGACAGAAAGAGCCAGGGAAACTTGGCCCAAAATGTTGCTCATTTCTTTCACACAGCCAGAAGGCCTTGGCAGCACACACACACACATGGAGTATGGCAAATTTCTTTAAAATTTTGTGGATAATAAGACTACTGCTAGAGGCTGAATACTAATTGCCTGAAATCAAAGTAAAATAAAAAGCAACCCTCACACTGCTGTGAATTTGACAGCTGGCCATTTCCTCAAACCTGAGAGAGAATCCTTAGAACCATAAAAATGCACATTCCTGTAGGAAGCAACACAGCAGCAGGGCTTTGAGGATGGAACCTGGTCTTTATTTAATAGACTGACAGCTTTAGGAGAGAAATCCAGCCCATGTGCAAATGTGCCTGCAGCTAATGAGTGCATGTGCAGCTCAGAGGGGTCACAGATCTCCACACAGAACTGTGATCTAAAGCTAACCCTCGATTTAGAATCTAATGGAGGGGGAGGAGTAATAATGTATAAATAATTCATAAGAGCCTTAATTGGTATTTCTTTTGTGTGGCAAGAGCCCATTAGCATTATAGGTGGTCACCTGTTTTTTTAATCACAAAAATGGTGATTATGGTTGTGCATTATGTCAGCTGCCCAGGCCATGCTACAACAATCCAGGGACTGATTCTGCAGCAGCACTTGCAGATTTGTACAAATAGTACAAATATTTCCACCAGTTACACCAGTAAGGGCATCTTGCCTTACCCAGCAAGAATATGCTGCACAATATCTTAATTCTGAGATAAAATATGCCCACAGTTTTTGCACTCTGAAGTCCATTTGGTTTCCAAACCACTAATTACAGGGTTAGATATGACATAATTATATATACATCACATAATATGATGTAATTCAGTTGATCTTACTGCTTTTTCAAATTAAGATGCTTTCACAGCAACAGGGAAGGAATGGTATGGCAGAGTACATCCACCTCAACATTAAAAAGAGAATTTACTGGGGTTATGAAGCAAGAGAGGCCTCAGAGAAAAGGAAAAGAGATCTCATCTCATTTGCTTCTCCTGTGTTGTGCTCACATGTGGAATGTGTTTGGAGCTGCTTTACCCACAGGTGATTGGTTCATTCTGTGGGTATATTGTAGCCTCTCAGTGTCTGTTTTAAGCCCATATTTAATTTTTTTCTTAACCTTTCAGAAAACACAGAAGTGGTAGTTTAAAGCCAACTAAAGTTACAATGCTAAAGCAGCTCAAAGAGAGGTAAAGCCAAAATAAGCAAGCAAACCTGGACCTTGATTAGGAAGGTTTATTCACTGCTCTCTGATGCTGACCATCTGGTTTCAGAAGCAGCACTTCCATGTAAATAAAATTTCACTCAGAGTGTATAATACACATCACCAGCTTTGCCTCCAGTCTAAAGTCACACCTAGACAGAATGAGAAGTGGCATTAGAAAAAGATTTAATATATCAATATATTCTTCCCCCAAATACAATCATTTGTGTTAATACAGTAACTCTGTGCATCCACAGTGATTGAAGTATGCTGAAGGGTGTGACATTCACATTTTCTGAAAAAAAATTCCTTCACCCAGGGTTTTCTCCTGGGAAGCTGAAAGGCAGCAAGAGAAAAGGAAAAAAATTCTTATCTCATTTGCTTCTCCTGTGTTGTGCTCACATGTGGAATGTGTTTGGGGATTGTTTACCCACAGGTGATTGTTTTATTCAATTCTGCTGTGGGTTATTTTCACTCCTTGGCCAATCAGGGCCAAGCTGTGTCGGGACTCTGGAAAGAGTCTCAAGTTTTCATTATTATCTTTTTAGCATTCTGTAAGTCTTTTCTGTATTCTTTAGTATAATACAGTATTCTTTAACATAATATAGTATTATAAAGTAATAAATTAGCCTTCTGATGAGATGGAGTCAGAGTCATCATTCCTGCCTTCATCAGGACACCTCGTTTACAACAGAAGGGTCATGCAGACCAATTCACAAACAATGCTCCATAAATCTACAGATAACTAAATCCATGAGCATCTCCAGCTCGCTTGCCTGAAGTTGTGTGTGTGCCTAAGAGCTTGTAAGAGCTGCCCTGAACAACAAATCACATTCCTTATGCTCCTGTGGTTGAGCATGGAGCTGTTTCATCCCCAGCCATGGACACAACCCAGCCCCTCAGGCAGGAGAGTGCCTGACCTCACGGTGCCACAGGCAGGAGAGTGCCTGACCTCACGGTGCCACAGGGAGCATTGCAGGTAGGGTGATTAAAATTACTCAGACAGAATGAGTTTTAAAACATGAAGCTTATAAATTATCTAGTCTAGCCAGTGCCGGGGGGCCAGGCTGCACAGCAACTTTCACACACCTGCTCTCAGCTCCACACAGACCCTGCTGGAAGGCAAAAGTTGCAATCTTGGCATCAGGCAGAGGAGAAAGCAGAGGGGTGGACTTCCCTGCCAGCACCTTGAGAATGAGGGCACAGAAGGAAGCAAAACCGTGGGAATTATCAAGCTAAAAAGCATTTCTTTTAGCTACAGTATTCGCTGTATCCAAATTAAAAGGATCATTTGGTCAGCTGACTGCTGGTAGAAGCAAAGTACCCGACTGCCATCTACTGGCACCAGCTGCAACTCAGCCGTGAGGAAACTGCAATTAAATAAATGAATTTTTGGTGGTTCCTGCAGGACTCACAGCTCTCGGTGGTACCATGCCAAAAAACCCACACTGGGCTGCACCACCAAGGCAATTCTGCCTCCAGCAGCTATATTAAAAGGCGTCCAGAAGTACAAAACTCTGACCCTTCCTGATATGTGCTGCAAACATAGCAGGGACAAGCTTAAGTTCTGACAGAAAAGCAAAAGCAGCAGCAAACTGCAGTCACCAATTGTCTGCTGGCATCTGCAAAACTTGAGGCAGGTTCTACCCAGCTAGCACAAAAATCCAGCTGAACAAAATTCTATTAATCAGCCTGAAGAGTATTTTTCTCTCAGAAAAGCAGCATCTTTTAATATACACTCATGCTGTGCATTCTTATGGCATGCATCTCCACAAAAGTTGGTGAAAGCTTCAACTCACTGTTTTCTTCTAAAATTATGAATAAATTCTAAGGCATGTTAACTTAATAAATACTATAAATTCACTGGCTACTTAGGCCCAAAAAAATTTCATGCCAAGAAAATGAAGTACATACATTTTCATCTGTTAATATTCTTCTGGTATTCCCTAGACCTTCCTTAACTATAAAATAATTTATGGCTACAATTGGGCTGTCCAACTGTTCTATTAATTTCTCATCCTCATTACATACTAAAACATCCATTCAGCATTTTTTTCCTCTACTAATGTAACAAAAAGTCATCTGCTCAATGAAATTTACTGCTTGCTTTTTTTTTTTCCCCTGTATATACAAGAAATTGGTGTGCATTTTGTATTAGGTCTTTATTATGTAGTAATGATGACTTGCTAATTAAATTGGGGTTTAATGGCATAGTTAAATTCTAATTTATGTTTTTGGAGCTTTATTTAATTCCTTTAGTTAAAATGTAATCACTTTCTCACTATTATCTGATATTACATAGGATTAAAAAAAAAGAATATGAACTCCTCACATACAGCTGATTTCCTTCTATTAAATCTTGTTACTTTTTTTAACTGAGAAACTTTTTTAACCACTCTAAGTTGATTTGGGGGCAGGGGGAAAAGCTGTGTAATCTCTGTGGATTCAGCTCCTTGCAGGAGTCAACTTCCTGCTGCTCCCTGGGATCCCACTGCACACACAGATTTATTTATTTTTTTGCAACAATTAGCCATGAAAACAGACAAGCAAAGAAAACAGAATAGCTCTTTACATCCTTTCCCTTCTTGGGCTGTGAAAAACTGCCCCAAGCAAATCTGTTTCGAGCAACTTTCCTAGGAGCCACTCTGGGGACTGAAATGGGACTCGAGGAGTGCCTGCAGCCCCAGCTGTGCCTCAGAGGGATGCTCCTCCCTGAATTCTCACCAGAGCACGTTCTGCTCTTCAATCCTGGCTTTTGATGACAGCTTTTCACAGGCAATCCAGCAGAGGTGAAAAGGAAAGTATTTATCCCATGCATTGTGTAAGATACAGTCCAGCTATAAGGAGAAAACTGAGTTGTACAGATGATTTCATCCAGTAATCCATAGAGCATACCTTGAGAAAGTGGTTTAAGTGGGTTAGTCAGACAAACACTGAGGCAAAAAAAAAAAACCTTTGAAAGCTATACATTAAATTTCTGGTAAAAAGTAGATCCTACACTTCCAATATTTGAATTTTGAGTCAGTAAGCTTGTCTGTAGCCTGGTCACACCAACTTTTACTTTTCAGTCTATTGAGAAAGATGGCTCTTTTTTTTTTTTTTTTTTTGCAAACCAATCATTAAATACATGCAAGTCAAATGAAAAGGCACAGATATTTAAACTACCACAAAGTGAGAACTATTGCTCATAAATAATCCTGTTCCACTACAAAGAGTCAAAACTTTTTTGACTTGCAAATTTTAATATTGTTTCATCTCAGCTTTAATACCTTCATTTTTAGAAGCAATCCTCAAACTGGATTAACCCTTTGCAATCTGCTGCTCCTCAGGAGTCAATAAAAGCTCTTTCTGTGTGCATGAGATATGAGAAAAGGCCCTGAAATTCATTCCAGGCCTATATCCACTCTAAGGACAGCTGCAACATGGGCACTGTTGTCTGATTTTACAAGGGCAGCTTCTGTGGTTTCAGACTCATAAGTGTAAATTCAGTTTTGTACGACCCAAAAATAAAAAGCCAAATTATAATTTTTGCTACAGACATGCAGTGCAGAAGACTTAAGGTTTTTATCCTTCTCTTGAGTTATTATTAAAGCTGTTAACATGGGAAGAATTTGCATTTTTTTAGAACTGCATGTCATTCATCTCTAAAATTATCCAAATCCCTCTCAGTGACTGCTTTTAACAATACTAACAATAGATGAAAGCTTATCAATGATCCTTTGCTAGCATTATTTTAAAAGGTAAAATTCTCCCAGGAGCAAGAAAATAGGATCTAATTCTTTAAATATATTTTCAATATTAGAGTAAAATACCTTTTCCTAATATATTTTAATGCATTTTTTAATTTTAAAATTAATTCAATTATATATTTTAGTGTTACATTTTCAATATATAACATATGCACTTTTAAGATGTAGGAGACAACATTAATTTCGTTGGTTTTGACATTTTTAACTCACTTTTAATAGGCATTGTTATTGTCCAGTTGCACACTATGCAGAGAGCATGCAACACTACAAACTCTTCATTTACCTTTTGATAAATGCCAAAATGACTTGGGATTAAATAAGCTGAAATTTTTTCTAGTGCATGGAGGAAAGTTAAACCCAGAACCACAACTGAAGTCCATAAATAAAAGTTTTAGAGAAGAAAAGGGGAAAATACTTTCAGTATTTTAAACAGATGGATTTATCTTGGATTTTCTAGAAGAATTTCTTCCCTCCAAAATTCTCATGGTCCAGTTATGTTACTGGAAGCAGCACAGTGTTAAGGTTTTATACTGCTGCACACAAACAGAAATGCTATTATTTTAATCTTAGTCACATCTACTCTGTAGCAGAAGTGATCTTCATATTCTAGACTTTACCCTATGCCCTTTAAATATTGATAGTTTGCTCAAAAAGGTAGAAACTAAATCTAAAAATGTAGATTTTCTAAATAAAATCTCCCAGACCACTGCAGTGATGTGGTCTGAAATTATCATACCATTAATATCTGAATACCTTCATTTTCTCAGCTCTTCCTGTAAATCATTCCTTTTGAGAGAGAGATTTATTGTCATGCAATGAATGTGCACTACATACAATGAATGTGCACCACATACAATAAATGTGCACTACATACAATGAATGTGCACTACATACAATGAACGTGCACTACATACAATAAACGTGCACTACATACAATAAACGTGCACTACATACAATGAACGTGCACTACATACAATGAACGTGCACTACATACAATAAACGTGCACTACATACAATAAACGTGCACTACATACAATAAACGTGCACTACATACAATGAATGTGCACTACATACAATGAATGTGCACTACATACAATAAATGTGCACTACATACAATAAATGTGCACTACATACAATGAATGTGCACTACATACAATAAACGTGCACTACCTTTGCACTACAAGGGCTGGATTTATGGAGAAAACTTGCTAACAAGGAACAGATAATTTTGTAAACTTCAGAAAAGCATGTTTTAATGTCACATGTTATCCTGGATTCTACACTGCTGTAGCTCAGAACTGAAGTTTGCAGGGAGATTTCTCCACTGGGCAGTGCTGAAACTCAGCCATTACACATTCCCTAACCCAATGTGGATTCTCAGTGCACTGCAGCACAGACTTCTCCAGCCATGGAGTCTGTCTGGCAAAATAAGCAGCTCTGTGTCAGGGCTGAAGTGGAGCTGCACATGGGGAAAAAGAGAAACATAAAAGAGAGTTGCTTCTGAGCTCTTTTATATATATATATATGATGGCAGTTATTCACAATGCTCCATGAAACTGAAAAGCCACTGTAAATCCTGGAGAGAGAGAGATTAAAAGGCAAGTGAAGCAGTCAGGGGCACAAGATAAAGATTCCAAATCCATTTCAGCTCCACATGCATGGAATGGAAACAGATATGGGCTTACATGGCATCTATGTTCACACAGCAGCACTGAAAATTCAGGGGTTTATAAATTAACTGTGATTTGAAGCCAGCAGAATCAGACACACCAACATAATAAAATCCATCCAACTGAACCCAAATAAGCATACAAAAATGCTTATAAGTAATATAATAAATAAGTAATTATAATACAATAAAAGTAATAAGACCAGATGAAGAAGAATTAAAATTAAATGTCATTCGGGGCCATTACAAGGTAGTTATTTTCTGCACTCACCTGTTCTTCTGAGCAATGAGGGAAAGCAAAATGCTGCATTTTCCAAATGTCTAATTACAACTGTTCACAAAGATGATGACAAATTAATAACAGAAGCTCCAGTTTCCCGAAAAATAGGAAATTCATGGACAAGAATGTGATTATTATAGCATGTGGTGCTCATGTGTTATTGGCTGCACTGCCAACATATCACATCTTGCAGAAATCCTACAGAAAATCAGACCTAGAACCAAGCACCTATAGGAAGGGACATCATTTCCTCTACAAGAGACAAAAAAATACATGCTAGAGGAAACAAAATATGTGAACACACCATCAGAAGCAGAAAAAAGAATAATTTATATTGAAATCAGTCCCAGGCTCCACTTGCAATTTTTTCAATTAAAAAAGGGCACATACCTTGGATTCTGTCAGAGTTGTAAATAGCACATGGGTTATCTCAAGCAAAAAATCACACAAACATGACAACAGCAAATGCCATCATAAAATCTAATGCAAGGTTGGTCACCTCATCATTTGCAGAAGAAGAATAATCAGGATTTTAAGACCCAAATCTTACTGAAGTCCCTCTCTCTCCATTTTCCTCTGCCAGCAAAACCCAGGGGAAATCTACTCCTGTACCAAGTTCTTTAACAGCACCAAAGATCACAATGACATTATTATGTGGTTTTAAATAATGTTGAGGATAGTTTCTAAGCCTCTACATATAATATAATAATACATAACAAGCCACTGCCTTTTTTATCCATTCCATGCTCTGCTGTAGAAACTAAAACTCTTTCCACACACAAAAAAAGCTCAAAACATGCAATCACACATTCAAGGATTTTTCAAAAACTGAATTACCATAATAAAAAATAAAAAAGTAAGGAATGATTTTGAAAATGGATGGTACTACTCTTCTAAATCACATTAACAACTAATAAGTGTCAAGGGCCTGCTATAACTTGGTACCAAAAGAGAGTTCTATACAATTGCCTTGGACTAATGGTTATTTTATGCTAAAGGATAACTTCTAATTCTGCTGCAAGAAGCACATACTTGCCATGCACTGCAGACATTAGGAGTGTTGGTTAAGATGTATGAATGGAAACCATCCAAGGGGGGAAAAAAAATCATATAAACTTAAGTGAATCCACACTGGACATTGGAAGTAAAACTGTGAAGTTTCAGGAATAAGCACTAGAACTCAGAGCTAAAGGAAAATAAATTTTGAGTATTTTGACCAGCTTTTTTTTGTGTCTCAGTAAGAGATAGTATTTATAGGGACATGTCAATTCAACCTATCACTACATAAAACAACTCCTAGGAGGGAGCCAGGAAGAATTTTCTCAAAATAGCATCCTAGTTTGTTAAACACAGTATGGCATGACCCCATTCTCATGTAGCCCAGTGAAAAACAGATTCTAGTAGCAGTGGGAGGTATATGGAGTATGAGATTTCCATTTTTTCTGAGAGACTCAATATTAAAAAAAAATGGCATTGGATACACTTGAAAAGGGCAAAGACCATCTTCTTTATTTCCATGCCCCTCCAGGCTCAGCAGTTTTTCAAGTCTTACAAACAATATCTAAAAAGACAGTGAAATTTCCCTTGTGAAATATGGAAAACACAGAAGCTTCTTCTTCACCCCAAGCATGCTCACTGGGATTCAACAGTGCAAGTCCTGAAAGCATGGCTTTGAGTAAAACACCACAAGTAAATAAGGGTGCAGTCAGAGGCTGTGTCTATTAAAATTATATATTTAATCTCCATCCCACGATAAAACATGTCTCTGCACCATCCCTTTTGCATTCCCTATTTCTTCCATTTCCATTCCCTACTCCTCCTCAGCAATTTCCTGCCTTGTTGTTTGGAATTCAAGCATTATTTCACAGCATGCCTGCTTTTACCTGCTGCTGGTTGTGGCACTGCCCTTGCAGGGCTCCAGGTTCTGCAGAAGGGAGGATTGAGGAATTGAGCATGACTGTGCCATTGAAGGGAGGCAGCAGGATGCCCTGCACAGTGCCAAGAGGTCAGGGAGCTGGGGCAAGTGTGGGTTACTCTTCCTGAGACTAGAAATACCAGGAGCTCTGAAAAAGGAGCACAGATTTTATTTAAAAACAAAGAAAATTAGGCCAGGGTTTCAAAATGTCAAAAGGCCACCCCTGTATTAGGATGGACAGACACAGGGTGGGCTGGTAAATCCTTTCCCATCCTCAGCTCTGCCCTCAGCCCCATGGTCAGGCCAAAAAAAGCAAGAAATCTCTGGGTAATGCTCCCAGTCATCCCTCTGAGCCCTGAGGGAAAACCTCTTTCTTTCCATCTTTTCACCCCAGGCTGCCCTCCAGCCTCTGCACACAAATCCTCAACATTTTATCCTTCTTCAGTAACTTGTATTCTGCTTCATATTTATCAATAATCAAACCCTAAAGGAAGGAATATTACCATTTTTCCTCCTTTGTCTAGAAGGGACAGTGCAATTCCTGGTGCTACAAAAACAACAGTAGTGTTCTGATTGCATTATTTTGCCACTATTTGCCTAGAATAGAATCAGCCCCTCGGAAAAATGTTATTTTTTTTGAGGATGGAAGGAACAGAGTGAGTTTTAACCATATTTGATATTGGCCTGCATTGCACATAACATAATTTCAGAAAGCTCTGGATTCAATCTGGGCTAAGGCAATGCTCCCACAGTTGAAGTTTCTCTTGCATAATTCAGAATTTCCTAGGTAAAAGACTTACAGATAAAAACTTTCTTCCATGCATAAGTACTACAGCAATCACTGCTCCCTAAACACCTATTTTTCCAATTTGCTTTTTTTTCCTCACTCAGGGCATATTTTGCCTGGATAGGTGAAAGAGAGAAAGAGAGATGACATTATTGCCATCTCCATCAAAGATGCAAAACCATGCTACAAAGCTGAAATACCTCAGCTCTCCTGTCTGCTGAGTTTCCCATTTGCTAATGGCTGATACAGAAGCAGGTGTGCTCCAAAGCCACAGGAAAGCACTGAGTTTGCCATATGACAGTAATGCAAAGGCCATCATGCAAAGCTGTTCATGAGAGGGGAAGATGGGAAATTAAACACCTGTAATTAATTTCCTTCACAGAACATCCTCTGGCGACATCTGCACAAACCTCCCTGAGTCAGAAACCCATTTGTGATGTTTTGCAGTTGGTTCAGAAGCCAGTTTTGCTCTGCAGACTGACACTGGCAGCAGCAATTAAATGAAGATGGAATGCAAGGTCTTGCTGAGCATCCTCTGCTGGGGGACCAGCCCAGCCACTGTATTTGGGAACTTCAGGGAGCTTTTGTATTGTTTTTGTCTTGTTTTCCTTGGCAATTTGTAAATTGTTCTGTTTGACTTGCTTCCCCTCTCTTTAAGACTGATGCTATCAGTATCCAATAATAATAATAATACATTCATTTATTCATTTCTGAATGCTTCTAGAGACATATCCCAGAATTTCAAATAATGTTGTAACAGAGACAAGGACAAAACAGGGAGTGCTTGACATCTGATAGAGGAAGAGCTGCCAGCATGAAATAAGTGCAGAAATGTACCATGAATGTATTTTTCAAATATCTAATGTAACTGCATAACAGAGAATTAGAATGAGGTGTTTTTCTGTGTCTCTTATCTACTACACATTTACAGAGGAGGAATGCAGTTTGGAACATTCATCTCCTCTGCAGCTGTTCTCCTGCAGAGATTTTCCAGAAGTGGAACTAAGCACAAGTGACCAGGTAGGACCAATTAACCAGACCCATTCTTGGTAAAACACTGAAATTACACTGCCAGGGTACACCTAATTTGGCATCCAGATTAAAATGCAGAATAATTTAATAATGATAAATCAAAATCAACAACACCACTGAAATCCTTATTCATACAGCTACAGGTGGAAAACAGCAACAAGGCTCATGAACCTTCCTGCAGCACAAATCACTGGAAGAACAAATCCCCAGCTTGGACAACAAAACAAATTAAACTGACAGACTTACCAAAGGAGATTTCAACAACCTGCTCAGCCACCTTATTAAATATATTTCACATAATAAAACTGTTCAGCAAGATTGGTAGCTTGTATTAAGTGGTCACAGTAACCTTCCTTGATTTTCTGTCTTCTCGTTTTTCCTAATACAACCTAATATACAATTTGCCTGTTTTAGTGAAACTGAGTTCAATGAGATCATGTTTTCAACAGTTTTTTTCCAGAATAATCCCTAAGCCTTTTTCTTGATCAATGTGCTGAATGATTGTTTCACTTAGCAGGTATTCCCCAGATTATTTAGATTCTTCTACTTTTAATAAGCTTACATTTCTGTACATTGAACTCTATCTGTCTGCTGTTGGCCTAGTCTCAAGAGAAACACTTGCTTCTAATATTGATTGCACTATGCATTATTTGTTTTGCCTTTAATCCTGGCACGTGGAATCCTGGAGGTTTTGTTTTCAGTATTCTATTTCAAGTCAGCTTGAGTGATGTCAAGAGAACTGGCTCATCCAGCTCAGAAAAGAAATAAATGCTTTTGGAAAAAAAAATCATTGCTTCTATATGAATTTAAGTGTTCCTCAGTAGCTTAAAAAATGAAATTCATGTTTCATATAACATAAGAACTATAAATTATATATTGCCATAAATAATTTGCATAATTGTAATATCAACAGTCTGAAAAAAATTACCTTGAATGCAGCTCTCACTAAGGAAGGGAGGAACCTGCTTTAGACAGACTTGCTTTGAGGTCCTTTCCAATCTATGTTGTGAGATGCTAAAGCCTTGGAAACACATGCACTTACACGTGCCAGTGGCCCTCCTAAAGAAAAATACAAAAAAATCTTGGAGGTGACTGCCTTGTGAGATATTGTTATGGCTGAAATCTAGGAGATTTATTTTCCATTAACAAAACTTCACAAAGACACTTAAAGCACTTTAAAACACTAAGAATTCCAAAGGTTTATAAAATGTCATTTATATATATGTTGTTTTATATATGTATGTTATTGTGGTGGTGCATCCCAGGTGCCTTGCAGTGACTCTTTGTGTGCACACACCTGTGCATTTGCTGTGGCACAATGGGAGAAATTCTGCTCTCTCAAAATGTTTGAGTTCTTCAGACATCTAAGGAAGTTAGGCCTGTAGGTAAGTTTAATTTAAGTCATAAGCTGAGCTAAATGCTGTTAAGTGTTGTTCCTTTATTAAATTGTTAAGTTACAACTGAAGTACTGGTGAGTGCTTCATGTTCCTTTTTGTCCTTGCCCTTTCTCTCCCTTTGTCACATGCACCTAAGCACACACAGATAGTTTTCTGTTTATTGCTGCCTGGATTGACTGACTGGACTTGATTTCTTGCTTTTTCCCCTCTCTGTGCCTTCACCCTGCAGTAAGTGTCAGAGAGAACATCCCCAACAAGGCTTTCCGTGCTGCTGCTTAACATTAAATCCCTTCTTTTGCTGAGACCCTTGCCAGTCATTCCTTAAGTAATCTCAAGCACTCCTTCTCAACAAGTACATTGAAGGAAAGGTTGTTAGTTTGCTTTCAAAATCAAGGTTTTTAACACACTCACAACTGTGAGTGGCACAGCTCCATCTGGATGGTTCAGTTTCAAATGCATCAATATACATGGCCTAATAGAACATTCTCTTTCAAATCACAGCCTCCTTTACCCCTCATATTTCAGCAATATTTCCTGATATGATGAAGCAGTCTCTCATCTAATTTCTGAAGGGCTTTGTTTAGCTCAGTGCCAGCACTGATTATGTGCAAAATTATCAGTTATCTGGTATGATTATCGAGCAGCACCATCTTCATACATATTTACAGAAAACTCTCTCTCCCTGGCTGTTCTCCTTGTTTCCACAGAATGAGTATGTTTACTTGAACACTGCCTTTTGAAAAACATCAGAGAAATCAGTTCCATGCAAAATCATTGTGACCAGGCTCTGTGAAAGCTACAGAAGGGTTTATGCTCCAGCAGCCACCTTAGCAGGGCTTGAATTATGAACAGGAACTCTGCCCTAGTGGCACAAAGGAGTTGGCACAGAAGCATTTCACTCTCCCACTGCTCTCCCTCATCCCTCAGCCCCCACTGGCTTGGTTTTCCAGGAAAGGAGGGCTAGAGAGGGCAGTCAGTGCTCTTCCAAAAGCAGCTTTAGTTCTCCATTAGCTTCCTGCCAGGAAATCTGCAGGGTCAACAGGGAACGTTGTTAGGAAGGCACAATGCTTGGTGCTCGGGGTTTAAGCTTTATTGCAGTTGTTAAACATTTAGAATACCTTAAGAAATACACTGTAAGCACAGAAAATGGATATCTACACTGATTATTCCTCTCACTCTTTTAATAATGGACCAAAGTCCATGTAACTTTACTTTCCTCCTCAAGAAATTCCCTATCTTTTTATTTCCCCATTATTATCTGCTTCAATTGTGAAATTTTATTTCTTCATTACTCTCATTCTGGTACCAGCTCTCCACAAGCTGAGTCCTATTAGAGAAATCAGGGCATTCTTTCCTTTTCAGTGACCTGCACAGCAGTTTACATTCATAAATGTCTAAATAAAAGAAGCAATGCCTCTATTACATCTGAGACTCTAAGAAGCCAATTCCTTCAGTAGCTTCTTCAAGGAATGTACACTGTCTCAACTGGAAGATCCATAATGGCTTCCTGGAAATGGTATAGAGTCTTTACTAGATTAACTGCAAAATTAAATCTCAAATTAAAGCTACTTTGCAAATTCTGCTAGCATCTTCATTAAGCCCTGGGAAATGCATTTCCAGGGATTCTCATGTTACATTCAGGGGAAAGACTATAATTCAGTGCAAATCCTACAGTGTTGAACTTGAGATTAATCACACTCAACCAAGGTAGCAAAGGCAGGTGTGCACTAACCATAAGCTCCTTCCCTAATCCTTAGACATCACTGGCAGAAATTAATTCAGGTTTTTAGAGGAATGAATGACTTTTGGAGTGCTCACCTTCTCTGAGTGACTACAGAGAGGTGCTGACAAAACAACGTTCTCCTGTTGGGCATATCAGCATAGCACTGGAACTTCAGTAGCAGGAAGGTCCAAGCTCTTCCTAACTATCAAACAGACTATCAAATTTTTATGCACTAGATAAAAATAACATTCCTCTCCCAGCATCAAACATATCAGGGGATCAAATATAAGAACCTTACCCAGTTAATTTGCATGTAAAAGGGCTATGACCTGTACAACAGCTGACAACTGTTTATCCTTACCTTGTTTTGAGTTTCCATTCCCTTTGTAGAGCTCATCATAAATGTTATACAATTGTTATATCATAGAATTGTTCCTAACTTCATTTAAATACCTGCATCTGGCTGTAAAGGTCCAGCAGCATAAAGGCCCTCTAGGTTTTCCTTAAAACCTTTTTGCCTGTGGCACTTGCATGTTAAAGGAGGAATGACTTTGCCCAGGTGTTTATTCAGGAACGTGCTGAAAAGGATCAAAAGTAGTCAATTGTGATTAAGCCATTACAATCATCAATGCCAATTGATGTTCATAACAAAGTGGACTCATCAAGAAGAAAAAGAGGTGGTGTGTCCACACCCTTGTAAGGAAACAGAACGATTGTAAATCAACCAAGCTTCATTAGCAAAACAGCAGCATTAGTGGCTCAGAGCAGCACACTGGCTTATTTGATCCCGTTTTTAAATTCTTTAAAACTTCAACTACCATTTCCAGCAGTGCAAGGTTTAAACTGCTTACTGTAACACAAAATCACCTTCCTGAATGTATAATTGAAGCATTCAATAAATGAGGCAAGTAATGGAAAAGCGGGCGCTATATGCAACAGTAAATATTTGACTGGTTCTTCAAAAGCAAATTGCAGCATTTCAATATTTACTTGCACTCAGAATTGCTGATGGTTTCCCTGCTGTGCAGTAAAAGAGAAAAATTATAAGTGCATTCGTAATCACTTGACCTTCCTCCTAAAAAATTATATTTGCCAAAATATTCTCTGTATTCCCATTGTTTGTGAAATAGAAAATGTAAATTGCAAACACATTTGGAAGAGCTACTGGGTTGAAACAGCATCTCAAACTTTGATTTTCCTATCTGCCTTCTGCCCTAGAGCCAACAGCAATTCCTCACTGTGACAAGACAGATCTGGAGTACTCAAACTGTAGCAGCATGAACTATCACCAGCACTTGCTGAGCATCCATCTCATGTTAGACACAGCTCCTAGCACGTTTATGCTGCAATGGAATCCTAAGAGGAACAGGGGCTGCCTGCAGATGGCTCTTGGATTCCTAACAAAAATGAGTCCCCTTGTTTCTTACTTCCACTGGTGTTAAACACTTGGAAGGCAGATAACAGGGATCTTATCTCTTTAAACGTGATCTAGAACAGAGAGTAAAAGTATTTATTAGAGTTAAAGTATTTATTAGAAATAAACAATAAAGTAGGAATTTATTAGAAGGCCTCAATGGATCCACCTTGGGCAGCACAAGAGCCCAGCCAGGGCTACACCCAAGGTGAACCCAAATGGTCACAAATGGACAGCTGGTCATGGGGTCTCACTTTTAGAAGTTCTGGTTCATTTGCATATTGGAGTTAATTGTTCAATTACAGCTTTAGCCCATGCAGTCCCACCCTTCTTGTTTTTCTCTCTACCATCCTTGTTGTTGATGCTCTTGGGCTGAGATCTGGATCATTTGTCCTTGGTCCCCAGCCAGAGAAGGAATTGTTCTGTCTCCCTACTCTGCAAAGAGCTCACCATCCCCTAAATATGAAACCCAGACCCACACACTAAAGCAGTGCAGAATTTGAAAAATATAAAAGCTAAAACCTGAGGCATCACCTTGATAGCAACCCCTCACTGTACACAGTGATAAGGACACTGCAAAACAGCACTCCATATTTATCATTCAAAATATTTGGAAGAAATCTCATTTAAAATAGTAAGGATAGCCTGCCTGCCCAAACCTTTCTTCAGAATCAAATATCTATTTCATTCAAGCAGCTGACACAAAAATTCACCTCATTTTCTGCCCCCCCACCTGCCAGGCATGCAACTGGTACCAAATTATGAATCTCAGCTTCATCTCCACCAGGAAAATACTGAAGTAGACAGTGCACTCTTCCTAGGACAGATAGTATGATATAGTTTATTTTCTTTTAAAGATTAAATCTGACTCTTATTCTGAAATACTTACTCTTAAATGAGAGGACAAATCCTTGGTATTGCCTGAAAGCATCTCTTCAGCATTATCTGTATTTTTCCACATCAAACCTTGAGTTTTTCATGGTGAAAAGTGAGGGCTGATTTTTCTCACTTTGAGTGCCAGAAGTTAAACCAAGTGGGTAACCAAGACTTCTAGGCTGTCCTTGGAGCCACTATTGAGAAAAACTCCTCAGTATTGAGAAAAAATCCATCTCCAGAGGGCACTCCATCCCATTGCACAAAAAATGTCATGATAGGGAATTGCAGCCACCTGTCTGCTCACCACTGAACAAATGAAACAGAGGCTTTTGTCACATAACTAAAGATGAGGAATTCACCTCATGGAGTGTCTCTGACCAAAGCAAACCATGCAATGCATCGATGAAAGCAAACCTCAACCTCAAAAATAATATATTTTTGTTTTCAGTAAACATCTTGTTGTCCATTTTTCCTGGTTTTCCTATAATTTCATCTAGCATTTGTTTTCTCCAATTCTTTTGAGCATTTGTGGAATGGTGGCTCCAGCAAAACAGTAATTCCTGGCATATTTGTACATCAACAGTTCGAGTGTTTTAGAGGAAAATAAAGAATATATTATGATTAAGTATAACTATGCTACAGATATTTATATTATGCTAAAGATAAAATGCTATACAAATGTAACAGTATTTTTTTTCTCTATGATCAGAATACTCTTTTAAAAGCTTTATGAGGGAAAATAGTGTTCTTTTTCAAAAGCTTGGCTGAAAAAGCCTTAGCCCATCACTTACCTGAAAGACTGGGTTTTATGGATGACTATAAAAAGAAAAAATTTTTTCAAGCTTAATTTTATATTTTCTACCTTTGTCAGCTTGTGCGAGTAACTTCCATCCCCTTTTGCACAGCTTTCAATATATTAAAAATAATGAATAAAGGAAGCTCTAATGGGAGAAGTCAAATTTGGCAAAATAATTAAATTACTAAACATGCAGAAATCTCTTGCTTTCCAGATCTATGAGTAAAATATATGGCAATTCAATTTCCTTAAACACTTGACAGGACCTATTTTGTATGAGATTTATTTGCTAACAGGCTTTCAGTCACATTAAGTGCTCACAAAGTGCACAGAAGCTGTATTTTACTGCACAGCCCTAATTGAGCTGTCTGGGCTAAAGCAGCTGAATGTTACAGAAATGTTTATTATACAAATCCATTTACTCCCAAGCTAGAAAAGGACATTCCTGTACTTTTGAGTGCAATTTATCCTAGAAAAAAGAAAGCAAAAGATCTTTTATCACCCTCTCAGATCAGTGAATTACTCTTATGGACTTCTTTTACAACTTAAAATCTGATTTCACTCCAAACTGCAAAAGAGCAAAGTCTCAAATGCTTCTCAGTTATTTTTCAATTACATTTAATATCTTTCTCAACAAGAAATATAACTTGGTGAATTGCAGCATTCCAGCAGCACTCTCTGAATGGGGAAATAATATATTTTTGTTTTCAGTAAACATCTTGTTATCCATTTTTCCTGTTTTTCCTATAATTTCATTTAGCATTTGTTTTTTCCAATTCTTTTGAGCATCTAACCATCCAACTTGAGTTAAATGTTTAGACACCCCAAAGTTACACAGAAAGCAAGAAGGAAAAAAATCCTAAACTTGTATGTGAAACAAAACTGTGGCTGAAATGTCACACATCCCCAGAATCCATATTTATGTATCCCATAGGTTTTCCTCATGACAAAGGAGGTAGATGATGGAAATCAGCTTTTCTCAAGCAGGAGTTTAAAATCCAACTCTCCTACAGAGTCAGGATGTGTTGCAGGACCCAATTCAAGGGGCAAAAGCTGTAGTAAAGGTATTTTAGATGTAAGAACCTTAAATAAAAACTTGACCTGTTGTCCTCATTTCCAAATACTTCTGCAATTTCTTATGAAATAAATAAAGGGGCTGAGAAAGAAAAAAAAAAATTAAAACCAAAACAAAACCACGACACAAAATAATTTCTATTTTGGTTGAAACCCAGCTTTTGCCTCAATCTGATCCTACTTAGGCAACCCAAGGTACTTCAACCTGAAAAGAGGGGGACAAAGAACACAAATGAAAAGCAGAGTCTGAGAACTGTGTTCATTTGTAACCAAAAGGATCCAAAATCAAGTAATGTAAAATACATTTTTTCAGTAGGCATCCATGCCAGCACACCAACACTGTAATTACAGGCACAGACATTCCACACAGGGTGGAAAGGAGCTTGCACACAGAACCAGAAAGTACAGGAGACTTCTGCTGTCCTCTCAAATCCTCTGTGCTTTTCTAAGTAACTAACTTTATTTTATTTCATTTACTTTTCTCAAGTATCCTCTGATTACAGTTCAGTGTCTACACCAGAACTCGACTGATTTTTCCCCCTCTGTCCATGCTTGGCAAGCCTTTAATAATAATTAAAAATTCCTCTATTCAGATACTCCTCTATACAGATAATCAAGAGGCAGTGACTTTGATTGACAGTCACTGTCTTGGAAACTGGAAGATGAAATTTTTTGAGTTTCCTTAAAGGAAAGCTGGGTAGATAATTATGTTCCAAACTATCACTGAGATGTATTTTTGCTTAGCAAGATGGTACAAATACCAGTGATTGGTACAATGAAAGAGAAATCTGAATTCCTTTTGCATCTCATTTGCTCAGGAACAAAGCATCTCCTCAATATTCCTTGACCCTCCTTGGTGGCATGACATATCAACAGAATGAGCAATAAAACTGCAGTGAAGCAATTTCATTGCAGAGAAATTAAGAGAGGAACTGAATCTGATGGAATTCAAGATAATGATGAGATGTGTGAGCAAGGAACAGTGTCCACAGGGCCTTCACAGGATGCAGATGTATGTGAAACAGAGAAAATTCATGGGCTGCATCTCAAATTCCAGCATGGAAATGGTTAAGCTAATTCTGACACACTGGCAAAAGTTTCAAAAGGGAGCAAACATGAAAGCTGTCTTCCTCAAATATTAAGAGGTGTGAGTTAACTCAGTGGATTTGAAAGCATTTGAAGTTGAAATCTACCATTAAGTGCACCTTTAAACAAATGGGGGAAAAACCCTGAATACAAGATTAGTCTCTAGTGAAAAAGAGAAATCCTGCAGAAAAATAATTCTACTTTGTTGAACACATTTCTCAGTTCTGTTTATTAATAATGGTAAACAGCATAACTTTACATCTAAAGCAAATTTGGTAATTTTGTCCTTCCCTCTCTTCAAGGCTGGACAGGAAAAACCTCCTAATCTTCAGTAAAATATTGCCTGGGATTAATTTGAATCTTACTTCCAAGTGAGTTTAGCAAAAGTGATGTGAATCACTTAAAATCTCTAGTTGATCTTAAACATCACATAAGCTAAGCTAAAAGCTTATGAATAACTAAAAGTTATAAATAACACTTTTAAGGACTTCAGGACAGATCTCCCTGAGGTGAACAATCTAGTTGAATTACATATTTCAGAAAAAATTGCAGTGTTGGTTTGTTTTTTTTAAACACAGATTAAGAGCTTATTATGAAGAAAATAGCATAAATCAAGATGTATTCCATGAAACAGAGTATGGCGAGATACATCAAAACCTCTACTCAGTGTTTCTTTTGCCAACTTGAATATATTCTTGCTTTAAGGTTATTGCTTTAATAAAATGCCCTCTGCCATTTTATGTTATAGAGAGTTTAGCTTTGATGCTGTGTAGTAAGAAATTCTGATTAAGATCTTCTGTCTGTTCACTTGCCATAATAAGTAATTCATCTTTTCTAAATATATCTGACTTGCCATCACTAAAACTTGAGGGACAAAGCTGAAAACTTAAACTTTAGGCAATCTTAAACCCCTTAAGAAAGGAGAACTTTTCAGCACCTCATGACTCAGCAGCAGGAAGGATTCTTTAATAAACCTTGTCTGAAGCTACCCCTTCACCCATGGCATCACCTAAACAATAAAAATTTTAATCTTCTAAGGAGATCTAAAATACTTTTTTAATGGCTTTACCTTGGTATTTTAAAATACAGGGATTCCTCTCTGCTCATGTACAGTAGCTACAATGTTTTCACATGTTATATTATGGTAGTAATTCTATTATTATTATTCCATTATATGTAAAAACAGTGTTAATAGTGCTTGTGATTCCTCTATTTCACAAAAAAGCCATTTTTGGATGAAACAGTGGGTGGATAAAATAGTAAATAGTGCAAGAAGCTGTTTATGGGCAAGGAGTAGCAGAGAGATGCTGCTCCAGTCACACCTGCCACCAAAGGGACAGTTTAGAACCACACTGTCACTGCTGCTGCCACACACACTGGGCAAGAACACAAAATAGAGATAAAATCCAACTTTGCTGCACTTGAACTCAGCAAGAAAGAAACACTGCCTGACAAAAACCTCCACAACTGCTCAGCTTCTCCATTGCACATTCCTACTAACCACAGAAAGCTGCCAGGCTTCAGGAATACCTTTGAATACCTAGGAACACCTAAAGGTATTCCTTAGGACATTTTCTAATGACCTCAAATGGACATTGGGAAAGGCCACTGACCCCCCACATTGCAGGGAATGGGCTCTGCCTGTTGATTTCCATGGAAGCTCCAGCACAGAGGTCACAGTTGGAGGGGACAGCCCTTTCCCTGTCACACACACCTGTGCTGGCTCTGATCCCATCAAGTTGTTACTGCAGCATTCCCATCACTGGAATGAAAGGAGAGAAGCAAAACCTCAAAGTTTTGGGGTTCTTTTCCTTGTTAGGCAGGTCCCTCTTTCCCTCAATAGTTTCAGTGTGCTTATTGCTTCACAAAGAACAAACACCAAATTTCTCCTGAACATGACATCTTCTGATCCCCTGAAGCCTTTCACACAAGCTGGAATTTAGACACACAGGCAAAGGGGGAACTGAGAAGTTGCTCCATCTCTGCCTATATTGTGCCTATGAATAAAATGAATAAATGGCTCCATGCTGCCAGGCCTTTTTTGTAAACCCCAAAAACAAAACAAAAAAAACCCAGCTGTGCATTTGCAAAAACTTACCCTATTTTCTTTACCAAAAAAAGTCCCTAAACATTTAGACAGATCTAAAATGAACTTTCCTGCTTTGGGCTGCTACCCTGTAGAACATTCTGGCCACAGCTTTTATCAATTCCACAAACCAGTCTTTTGACAAACAAGTAGGACATTGAAACCAACAGCTGCAATTTGGCAGCCACGGGTTTTCTGCTTTTCATTTTAATAATGTTTCTGCCCAGCACTCCCAGCTCTTGTTATTCCAGCTGCAGCAGCCATAACTCATGTCTCTGGGGCATTTTTTGTGTGTATGCTTTGGAGTAAAGAGGCCTCACAGGATGTCTAATATGATGTCCTTTGCAATCCATTATTAGGGTATGAATCACCTTGCCAGTTAATCACACCATTATGAATGCTGAAGGCATAAAAAAACCAAGAGGGATTGAAATACTTATATTTCCAGATTAAGGAAAGCTCTTTAAAAAAAAATGCAGGCAGACTAGTGAATATAGGTTTTTGAACAGTGCCAGATTGGCAAACAGAAGTGAAAAATTTTAATCAAAAGGGCTTTTTGTCTTAGTTGCTTGAAATGATACTGGAAAAGAAAAGGGAAAATATGCAACTTCCATCTTCTGCTAAAAATGGATGTGCTGAAGTGGGAATTCGGTGCACTTGGAGCAAACCCAAGATGATTTCAAACAATAATAGATAAATACATCAACCCTCTATTTACCTGCTCTGTCATTTGAAGCCAGCAGAGGCTGATGCAGTTGTAGGAGTCCTCAGCAGCACCGCAGAGCAGCGTTCTTCTCTCACTCGTTTCTGCCTCCTTCCTTCCCTTGCGTGTACTTTGCTGCCACCTCCAGGATATACTTGATTTTAGCCTCGAAGTTCAAAAAAACCTTTTCACCAACCTGACGTTATTTTGCTCTGAGGTGCAGTATTTCAAATTGTAAGCGTGGGTTTGGTAATATTTAAACAGGAAACCCCAAAACTCTGCAGACACCATTCACAAGCACGGGTGTCAGGATAGCTTACAGATGCTTCTTCCTTAGAAAAGTAAAATGGTGCTTTAAAATAATAGCCTGTTCAGCAAATTACACAGCAAAACCTATTAAAAATTATATGTAATACACTCATTGCAGAGCCTTTTGTGAGTATTATTGCCCCTAGTTCCAGGGCAAGAAAAGTAAACAGACAGTTCTTAGCTGGAAGTATTTTATCAAGTTAGGATTTTTTTTCTTTTTTAAGGCTGTGTTAGGTCATTCAAGGCACACTCCTACACCCTCAGAAGCAGGCAATAATTGCCATTTTAAAAAGGTTCCAAACCCTCCACAATGAGAAGACAGCAGCCCTACCTTTCTCATCTTTTATTCATGAGAGGATCAGGTTCAAGTGGGTGGAGTATCAGGCATCATTAAGAAATTCATTCTGCCAGAAGCCATAATGAGGTGTCACAGTGCAGGGCTGTACACTATGGAAAATTTGTCCTAAAATTTAATACTAATGTTAGACTAGAGGAAATCCTTTTAAGATGTTATACAATTACTAATATATTATATTACTTATATAAGATATTATATTGCTTATATACTTATATAAGATATTATATTATATTGCTTAATATAAACACTGCAAAAGGATTCAGAAGTTGCTAAGGCTAATGGGATGTACTGATTCCAGAAATAATACCTTTATTATTTTATCTTTTGGTACCTTCAAAACCATAAGATTTTGAAGTCATCATTTACAATCCTGAAGGAAAGCTCACCAAAGTGATTAATTAATTTCTATTTAAAAATAAGGTTCAGTGAAAGCTAGGTCATATTAAGAACCTTTCCATCTCAAAAGTACAGGGTTAATTCCACTGTCTAACACATATATTCCAGGTTTTTCTGTGCCTGATTAAAGCTAGCAAGGGGAAATGAACATATCACACACCTTGGCAGAAATGGGCTGAGCCACTCACTGGATTCTTTCTCTGCAGAGATCATCAGCACAAGTGCTGTACATCATAGAAATTATTAAACAAATTTAGTGACACTTAAGCAGGGTCTGTAATTCATTTGACTTTTGTAGAATTTCCCAGCACAAACCACGTTTTGCCTGACTTCTGCCAAAGCCTGTGGAGCTGCAATACAAACACAAACATCTTTCCATGCTGTAGCTCAAGCACTTTACCAAGCATCATTAAAAATTATGTATTTAAGGTAAGCTGTCTCCATTTTTACTTTATTCTTACACTTATTAAAGACTTCTGTTGCTTAAAATGAGGTGTGGATGTTCACCGAGTTCTTCTAAAACTGCTTTGCAATAATCATGCCAGAAAAAAAAAGTATTTAATATGATTTCCATTGATTTCTTGTACCAATCATTACAAATTTATCAGAGCCAGAAAAATGCATAGAATAGGCTCTCACTGGCTTTACAACAATGCTGAACTACACTTACTTTTTGGAATTCAAAAGGCTCAATTACTTTTCCTCTACTTTAGATAGAATTCACTTCCTTTCCAATGTGACCAGAATTTGAAGCAGCTATTAATTTGTACACAGTAAATGTAATATTCCTTTATAGCTGAGGAGAGCAGCGTGAGAGGAAGAAAAGATAAAAAATTCAGTGAAATGTTTGTAAATAACCTGATGAAATTTGAGCCTCAACCCAGAAAACAGTTCATTTATGCCAATATTTCAGAACTACTACAGATATTATAACAAAATAAAAGAACTGCACACAGAGTAAAGGCTGAGCTGCCTGGAAAATCAATCCATATGGAAATACTGCTCTGGGACCTTGGACTAACATGATCATTCCCTGAAAACCCCTTTAGAAGACTGACACTTTGAATATACTAAAATTTAACATTTATTTATTTTACTCAAAAGGAAAACCTGTGCTAACTCACAGCATATCAGCAGCTCATCAACATGGCACATTGGGAAAAGGGTTTGTCTGCTAAAAGAAATTCAAGCCATGAAGTAACAAGAGGGTTTGGGGAATGTTTTCCTAATGGCTGGCTTTTTTTTTGTTTGCTTTTTACATGCTCTGCATATAAATATTAGAATATTAGAATTTACACTGAAATATTAGAATTACACTGAGAAATATCAGAATATTAGAATTTACACTGAAAAAAAACCCTGTAAATCCAGAGAAGGTAGAAATTAAAATTAAAAGAGTAAATAAACAGACTTCCCAAGAAAAGACAATTTTTTGTTATTGACATCAACTTATTTTTCCTATATAGAACAGATAAAGATATCAAGATGCTTTTGCCATCCCAATTAAAGGGTAACAGGCTTTCTGCAACCCCTAACAGAATTTATACATTCCATTACCATATAGTATCACCAATTTCATCTTTTTCAGGTAAGCCTTGTCTCATTTGTCAAAATACAAAGGTGCAACCTGTTTTTATGATTTACACTGCTGTTGTGACAGGACTGCTAATTACACTGCTAATGTAGGTAAGAGTTCCAGTCTCCTGTGTGGAGAATTAATCCCAATTTCTGACTCATTTAAACCTTGTCCTCATCACATGAGCTTGAGTGGAAGCAGTATTGCTTTGTGCTAAAAGGAGGAGTTAATCCTTCCTTAGCTTTGCTTTATAAATAATGTTCATAAGAGTACAGCAACCCCAAAAAACCCAATTTATAATTTCACACCACTGCAGCAAAAGGTGGTCAGTCTCTAAATTCTCTGAACAGAGGCATAAAATTCATGATGTCAAAGAACATGGGGAAAAAAATTCACATCAAGATAGGCCACAAAGGAAAAAATTAAATTAGTGACCACTGTGGGCATTGTGCAACTCCTATTTCAGGCTAAATCTCATTGAGATGAGTCCCAAGACAGTCCTATTTAAACTAATTTACCATAAATACAATGGTGGCAATATCTAGTCTCAACTGTCTCCTGCAATTTACTTTTAATCTGTAACCTTCTCCACCTTCTGTGCAATTTCACAGCAAAAATAATAGCTATAAAGGCTACTTTAAAATAGCATTTCCAGTTACAGACAATTAGTTGTAAAGACATTGAGGTACCCTAGTGCTTCTATTGAAATGTAAATATTTATGATTTTAACAGCTTGCTATTCAAAGCAAGACAAGCTACTCATTTACCACACTTCCTTTGCTCACAACACTTTGAATAATATTTGCAGTAGAACACTTTGAACAATATTTACAGTCAACATTTTTTTTTCAGGGAAAGTAATTGCTTTCCATTAGTTCCAAATTCAAATGTTCTCATCATTATTGCTACTAAAGACTATGGCATCTTTTTCAGAAATTGTAACAACTGCAGGGAAAGGGAAGATATTTCAATATTTCAAATATTTCAAAAGCACATTGTAAACAAAAATTTGCCAACTCATAACTGCTGTACTTGAAATAATTGTAAGAATTTCCTTGCTATATTTTCACCTCAAGACCTTTATCAGTGACATGTTCTTCCCATTTACCACCCCTTGCTCATGCCCCCCAACCCAGTATGAGTTAGAAAGGCCAGGACAGCAAAAGATAATTTTTAATGTTAATGTTATATTAGAACAGTCCATCTTCTCCCCAATATGTCCTTCCTTAGGAATGTTTTTACAGCTGCTCTCCAAATCTTGAATCTCATTTTTCACAGTGGATGTCCTACTTGTGTCTTGTTCCCCCTTCAAGACTGCACAAAATCAAATGAGACTGGAATACTTCTCTATCAATATTTTGCAGTTTGGCATATAAAACAGGAAAAAGCATTTCAGATGGCCTCTAGGGCACTATCTAGCTGAACATCAGTAAAAAAGTTTAGAGATTATTCCAAGATTATTCAAGACTATATCAGATTATTCCAACATATTTCCCATTCATTCTTAGTCATTTTGTAAACTATCAGCAGTTTTTTTTCCAAAAGTTCTTAGCAGTTAGCATCCCATGGTAGTCCAGAAATTATGATGATTTGTACAGAAATAATTGGTAATGGGGCAAATATTTTACATCCAAGTATTGTTAATGCACTGGGCAAGTTGCACTGACTGGAATAGCTCTTTTCTCACAGGTACTGGAAAGACATTTTTACTGCCTTAACCACAATTAAATAATAATCTGATGGGTAATTAAAAAAAAAATCTAAATTTATTACAAAACAGAATTGAAGATCTGAACTGCTTTAATGGGAAGGGACACGAAGGGGAAGTAAAAATGTTCCCCAAAAGTCTCAAGTTTCATATTTACTTTTATGCCTCTAATTTTTTTCTGTTCTTTTCCTTCCTACTTCAGAGGAAAACTACAGACTTTTTCAGCCATTCAAGTCAGGTTGCTCCCAGAAATGGGAATGCACAATAAACAGTATTCTGGTTTCAAACTCCTTGATTATTATTTAAAGATATGAAGATGCTAGATAACACCAAAAAGTTAAATAACCATCAAGCACAATTCTCTTTTCACTGAAAAAAAAAAAAACCCAACCAAAAAACACCAGGTAATCCCTGGAAAGCTTCTAAATGCAAGTTTTGATATTTCAGAATATTTCAGCTCTTAAAGGCTGTTATTAAAGGAAACTACCAAACCTGTCCTCTTGCTGGGTGTGGGAATATGTACATCCATAAACATATAACCTAACCTGAGAGAGTAAATACCTCAGAAAAGCTCTGTTCTCATTTTCTAATGTGTTCTACCTTTTAAAACTAAGGGAATAATCACGGAATGACAAATTTCCAAAAAAGCAGCAAGGTCAAAATTTGTTGATGATATGGTCAAAGTTATATATGAACTGATTTTCAGGCCAGAAATTAGTCATGGGTGCATTTACACTTTAAAACAATGAGTTTTTGGGTAATCATTCTCACAAGTTTCACAAAACCACACAGTTTCAAACTCAGTGGGAAGGTAATAAGATCTCCCTTCTGCTCTAATTTAACAGAAGGCAAAGAGATGAAATTAAGAGATGCATGATGATACCCAAAGTCTCCCTAAGGAAAAGCAAGTTATTTTGTTGCTGGGGCCACAGCAGCATGCCAAACAGCATTTGTGAACTTGGATACCCTTCCTAAAACTGCAGCAGTGCACTTAATGAGCCATACTTCAGAGGTGCATAAAATTAGGACTGAGGTAGACTGCAGACCTAATAAATCTTTCATTAGAACTTGTTCAGGTATCACTTTTCCCAATGTCACAATGAAACCTCAAGTGAGGGAAGGCCCATTGATTCCAAGGAAGAGTCCCACTCCATCCCACAGTGACCCTACTGCTTCAGAGATGCTACCAAAGGCTTAGATAAAGCTCTGCTGTTGACACCAGCCTGCCCAACACAGGCTGAGCCTGACACCAGCCTGCTCAACACAGGCTGAGCCTGACACCAGCCTGTCCACCACAGGCTGAGCCTGACACCAGCCTGCCCAACACAGGCTGAGCCTGACACCAGCCCCTTCAACACAGGCTGAGCCTGACACCAGCCTGTCCAACACAGGCTGAGCCTGACACCAGCCTGTCCAACACAGGCTGAGCCTGACACCAGCCTGCCCAACACAGGCTGAGCCTGACACCAGCCTGTCCACCACAGGCTGAGCCTGACACCAGCCTGTCCAACACAGGCTGAGCCTGACACCAGCCCCTTCAACACAGGCTGAGCCTGACACCAGCCTGCCCAACACAGGCTGAGCCTGACACCAGCCCCTTCAACACAGGCTAAACCTGACAACAGCCTGCTCAACACAGGCTGAGCCTGACACCAGCCTGCCCAACACAGGCTGAGCCTGACACCAGCCCCTTCAACACAGGCTAAACCTGACAACAGCCTGCTCAACACAGGCTGAGCCTGACACCAGCCTGTCCACCACAGGCTGAGCCTGACACCAGCCTGTCCACCACAGGCTGAGCCTGACACCAGCCTGTCCAACACAGGCTGAGCCTGACACCAGCCTGCTCAACACAGGCTGAGCCTGACACCAGCCTGTCCACCACAGGCTAAATGTGACACCAGCCTGTCCAACACAGGCTAAACCTGACACCAGCCTGCCCAACACAGGCTGAGCCTGACACCAGCCTGTCCAACACAGGCTGAGCCTGACACACAATCATTGGTTCGCCTCCCAGCCAGGGATCCAGAATGTTCCTCAGGAACCCACAGGAATTAGCAATAAACATGTTTGCCAGGTGTTCCCAAGGGTATATCCTGTTGAGCATTTTTCACAAGCACTCAATTCTGAAATGGAATGGGGTTTACTAAAAGAAATAGCAATTATGAGCTCAGCAGTGGAGTGTTGATAGTACCTGAGAGTTTTGCCTTCAAAACTCTAAGCAGCAACAAAAGGTTTAACTAGAATCTAGCTTAGTGTGAACTTGCAATCAAAATTAATTTATTCATAATATAATAAACCCAAGAGCACTCAAGACTCCTTCCCCCCTGCTCTCCCACTGACCTTTTTCACAGTATAGGGACAACTGGCAAATGGCAGAAACCTGCCAAGGAACCATGGAGTTGGTCTAGGAGTTTGAGACATATCACCATATCTTATTTTCTCACTTGAAAATGACCAGCCACAAATCAAAGCTCCATAATTTTGGAGTCATTAGAAAGGCATTTCATTCCATCATCATTATTTACTGTGACTTGACAATATGGTGAAGTGCTAAGAATAATGGCATCTATTTTCTTCTAATTTTTCTGGGGAAGAGGGAAGAAATGTACATCCCTGCTAAAGGGCATGTGTCATATCAAGGTATTTGCTGCACATGAAAACTCAGAAGACAAATAATTTCAAAGTGAGAGTTTTGGAAAACTTTAAAGGTCTTACTGTAGAATCTTCTATGCCACTCAGGTTCAAGTCATTTAATAAATTCACCAGCTTAAAGCTTAAACTCTTTAAGTAAGGACACACAGTAGGAAAAGACACATTAAAAGTAAAAGCCATATTCAGATGTAGCCATGTTAAAAAATAGAGAAATTGCAATGAGCCCTATGCTTAGGAGAGAGTATTGTGCAGTTAATGTAAGTAATGAACCTTTCATGTGAAATGATGTAGTGTCACAACTCATTTGCATCCCACTTAAAGTGTAATTAAGTTTCCCTGACAGCATGGCTTATGGCTGAAAGAACAGACCTGGCTGCTAAATTAATCCAGAATCCCTCTAGTTAAATAACACTCTGCAAAGAAAACTTCACACACTTTCATTTAAAGTTCCTCAACTTACATTTAAAGTGGCACTACACAGAATTTCAGAGAATGTTTTCAAAGACTTCAAGATGCCCTCAGTCACACAGCTGACTTGAAAGCAGGTGTGCTGAACCCACCCAAGGTCTGGCCCAAAGCACACTGCACAAGACAATGCAGAAACCTGTCTAAATTTTACCTTTTTGGTGTTTTCTTGGAACTGCCTACAACATCACAGGAACTCCATTACAAGGACAGGATTCTCAAATGCAGAAAAAGGTCAAAAACACATTGAAAGGTGCCACTAAACTAACTACAGCTAAAGAGGCAACCATCAGTTGGGTCATTACCTGTAATGATACCAATGCCTCATTTTTCATAGAGTAACACCCAGCAATAATAAGCTCAATATTAGACAGGTTTTTTGGTTCTAATTGAAAGAAGCCAGACTATTAACCATTCTTTTCAGCCACCTACAAAAATCATTCCTTAAAACCAAGTTACTAAAAACATGATAGGAGTGAGGAGCGAGTGGTTTATGGTCTGGAGAGTCTCAGAGGGAGTATTAAACTGTGGAGTAGTATTCCTAAACCACAACAGGGAGCAGCATCTTATGGTTCATGACTCAGTTTATTCTTTACTGATTTTCATCCTAAAGGTTCTATTTAGAGCAAAGAAAGTTGAAACACTCCAGTATATATAATCCTGTAAGATTACATATCAAATAGATTACATATATTTCTAGATATATATGGATGTAAGAAAAGTGAACTTTTTACCCTGAACCATAAGTATGGACTGTCCAGAATAGACAGTCATCCTATTTTCCATTATATTCCTACCTGCATGTTACAAACAGTGAGCAATCTGTGCAGTCTCTCCATGGTTCTGAAAATCTCCTTAGAGGGAATTCCATTTTGGCCAGTGGAAATAA
The DNA here is from genome assembly GCA_024362935.1 of Setophaga petechia. Lineage (NCBI taxonomy): Eukaryota > Metazoa > Chordata > Aves > Passeriformes > Parulidae > Setophaga > Setophaga petechia. The sequence goes on along the minus strand of JANCRA010000104.1, from coordinate 1,690,743 downwards.
TCCAATTTTAGCAGCATCACAAGATCACTCCCAAGAGCCACCCTGAAACATACAGCATGAAAATCTGCAAAGTCAAAATCTGTATCAAAAAGGAACAGGTACCTATCATGGTAATAATTAAACTGTAGCTCTTACAAAGCTCTGAGTCCTTTCCTACAAGGGGAGAAGTTGCAGCAGCTTTTTTGATGAGTGAAAAACAAAAATAGTGTTTGACAAAATGATCTGATGTTCCGGACAATTATTTTATTCCATAAAATTATTTTACTCCAGTTAAAGAAAGGGTAAGCTGGTAAAAGTTATTTTATACATAAAGAATGTTTGAAACAGACACAAAAATCATGGGTTTAGAGATGGTAGTAACAGAACATGAACAACCACATCTCTGAATTTGAGATATTAGGCTATAGCTTTTTAATAGAAATACCATCACTACTTAGAAGATTGGGAAAAATAATTTCAAGTATTTTCCATTAAGAGAATGTTTCAGGAAAGTTTTTTGTGCCAAAGAAGAGAAGTTTAAAGCCCCAATTATCCCTTCACAGTCAGAATTTATAACAATCAAGACAAAACACAAGAAATATTCAAGTGTAGCCCCTTAGAACTGAACATTTCCCTGACTGGCATTTTCAGCATGAGACAGCACAGTTTAACAAGCTGGATCAGATGGTTATCCTCATGTACTTTCAGTCATCACCTGACAGCAGGAACTGATTTATCCACATCCACAACAGTAAGGCACTTGGCTCCCAGACCCCTCCCACATTGCATTTTTGCCTTATTTTCAAATACACCAAGAGGCAGCTAGTGGTGACAACAAGGAACAGGAAAACACTCCACAAGTAAATGCTATGAGTTCCACTAACAATTTCCACTTAAAAATTAAATTCTCTTAGGTGTGATGAAACCAGAATTTAGTGTCTGGCTCTCATATGAAGCCACTTGGAAGTCTACCACAGTACTCCAGGATGTACCTTGCCAAATATTGCTGTGTGTTGGACACACATTTCAGGGCAGCAAAATTCAATTTTGCTTCAAATGCAATGGGGTTTTAAATTAATGTAGCAAGTCATTAGAAGGAGTTAATTGGCATCAACCAAAGCAGAATTGCAGAATAACAATTTTATAGTAATATTGTGTAACATTACAAATGGAAATGCTATTATATTCCCACCAATCAGGTAACTACACATCAAAATACTAATTTATTTTTTAAGCAGCATACATATGGGTTTTTGACAGGGACTGAGCAGGAAGTGGTGCTCTAATAGAGTTAACCAGAGACCACCTAGGGTCCTTCAGGGAGCCAGAAAATTCTGAGGTTCTATGGAACCACCTAGTCTAAAATGAAGGAAAAGCTCCCACAGTAGTTTTGTCTCCAACAGCAATCTGCTCAAGTTCTGACATCAGGGCCTCTGTGCCCTATAAATCAGCCCTGGACCTTTGAAACCAATGGGATCCCCATGTAAGGAATACAGCTAAATATATATATTCTCTGCCAGTTTGTATAAACCTTCTGTATTTCCTCTAAAACATTCATTCCTTGTAACTGTATGCAAATAATCAGCTTTACAAGGGAGGCTGGTATTCTCATTCGATGAAAGGTCCTGTTTTGCAGATGAAATTCCACTCTGAATTTAACCCAAAACACATTCAAGTCAAAAAAAAAAACCAAAAAACAACTTACATTGGCCTTAAAGCCCAGTCTTGCTTTTTTGACAAAAATAAACTGTTTCTACTCACAAATCAGGTCCATGAATCAGTTTCATCTCTTCTTTAGGTATTGGATAAAATGGTTATATATTCTTCCACTCCTATTAAATAATGTAGAATTCATTCTTCTGAGGTGGCAAAAGCTTTCAATGAATAAATGAAAAGAGAATCACAGAATAATTTGTTTTATGAGGGATCTTAAAGACCTTCTCATTCCAGCACCTCTGTCACAGACAGGTTGCTCAAAGCCCAATCCCACACAGCCTCAAACACTTCCAGGACTGGGGAATTTCTCTGGGCAAGCTATTCCAGTGCCTCACCACTTCCCAGTGAAGAATTTCTACATTTAAATTTCTAATCTAAATGTGCCCTGTCTAGATATAAACTGAGAAGTGCAGGCCTTCCATCAAAGCACTAAGTGGTACCATCAGTTTTTCCATTTGAACTTTTCAATGTAAAAACCATTGATTTTTCAATCAAACACTGATGCAAGGGTACAAATCAGTTTCTATGTTTTAAACTTACAAAATTGTGTGTGTGGACATTTTGGGGGAAGACAGCCATGTCTAAACCACAACCACCCTGAAAGATAACTGCTTTTCAATGTTTAATTCACTCTTACTGTGGACAGTGCTCATAAAGGTAAAACCTTTTCTCTTCTACAGCTCTCTCAAAGTCTCATTAAATACAAAGGACAATCATGAAGTTGTCCAACCATGTTCTCTAACCCACAGACAAATATAAAACATTAAGATAAATCAGGAAAATTACTGTCTTCTTTAGCCTTGGTTACTGCATAGTTAAGTATTACAATGCCTGCAACAACCTAAGTGCTACCCATTAGGACAGCAAGATAAAGAATATTTATGTGCTTATAAGAGCAGTGGGCTCCACTTTTACTCACTTCATGTGCTTGCACAGACACAAAATGCTGCAGACATGCATAAAAGTATCTCCACAAAAATCTAGGATTAAAGGATACAAAAAAAAAAAGAGCCCTTTAGATGAGATCAAATACTTTGCTGGAAAATACATCATAAACTCTAAAAACATTAAGTTAAATGTGCAGTTAGCTGAAAGTCTGAGCTACTGAAAAACATCTTTGCATTCTGCACAATGTGCCACTGTGAGGTTGGACTTTGGCACAATTAATAGGGGAAAATCAGCTCTGTATTTCATGGAGCTTAAGTGTGAACTTGAATATAAAGAGATACTCAACAGTTTTCTGGATTACTGGATAACCTGAGCCAATTTACAAGGGGGTATCCTGTTATTATTCAAAGGGCATCATTTCACTGCTTAACTTTAGCACAGTAGAACAAATTAAATTAAACTTACAGGTTTTAGATACCAGAAGGAAATAAAGATTAGAGGGGAAGACGGTGAAAAAAAGAATAATGGTTAATTGGAAAACCATTCAAAGAAGAAATACTAGAGAAATTAATTTTACCATTATGGTTCTCGCCTATTTTTACATCATTAAAAAAATCCACGATTATTAATTATTATAATAATTATAACGATTATAATAATTATTATTATTATCCAGATTGCACTTCTTACTGATCACAAAATGATCCAGATGATGCCCAGCAAGTCTCAGAATTTGGCCCAAACTTGAGTCAGTCTAAATGCTTGTAGACTTTAAAATTAATATGCAAATCATTATAGCAAGATAAGTTTAACAGAGTTTTCTGGGAACAACAGGGCTGATTTAATAAAGCCAGAATGGACATTTGAAATGACAGTCTCATCACCTACCACAGATTCCCTCCTATGCCCCTTGCAGAATTTGGTGTGACTTCCCTGGTTTCAGTTTTCAAACTCAGCTTGATTCCAAAGGGCTGTGCTGTACAGGGGGGCTCACTGCAGCTCAGGGCCTGACATAGCCAATCCCAAATCTCAGCATTCCAGACTGGCTAACAGGTGGCATCATCTGTTTCCTCAAAATCAGAGCTCTTGCAGTGTGCAATGGCTTTTAACACCCAGCCTTTCAGATCCACGCATCACCTGAGGCTCTGCCAACCTTTCAGCAGGAGATAGGATTCAATAGCAGTGCTAATGGAGCTTAAGCAAATGTGAAAAGCTTCAGAAAAGCTGCTAGGATATCAAATGCAAGCACACCGAGTGTACTGAAAGGTGCACAAGCAAATAAAGTTATACTTAACAAGAGAATCTCAACACACTCCTGTTGTCTCCACTTGTGTGAAGCTCAGCAAAATCAGTCTGACAGTAATTACAAACTCTTCTAACAAGACCTGAGATTCTTAGGTGGTTTCTAATGCAGTAGAAGGGCTCAGGGAACGTGGAACACAAATCCAGTGGAAAGCAGGCTTCACAAAACAGCTTTTAATTAGGATTAGCTTCTAATTAGATGCTGAAGAGACACACAATCACCCACAATTAATTCTACTCTTGATAAGGCTTAGGGAACATCACAGCTAAGTCAGAAAAGACACAGGGAGTTTAACACTTCAACTTGCAAACCTGAATCTTCCAAGAGGCAATGGGAATACATTCCTTACTTTCCTTACATTCCCAATGGGAATACATTCCTTACTTTTTACTTCTTCTCTAAACTGTCTCCCACTGTGTGGCCTATGAAAAGCAAAAAACTCATTTTGCATAATACCTGCAATTTATTTTTAAACAATCCAGTCTTTATGACCATAATTAAATTCATTCCATCTGCTGAAAAACTAGGCAATTAGTAGTTCTAATAAACTAGCCATTAACTTGTACTTAGAAATGACTGATTTTGATAGCAGTGTATTTAACAGTTTAAAGGAATCATCGCATTTGTCAATTAGCACCATCAATTTTTAATTAAATGATCTTTCCACAAGTGGAGGGGAAAAAAAACCACCCAGATGTTTCACTAAGTTTATATGGAGCAGAGAATTCTTCTGACTAAAAGACAATTTTTGAGGGCTGTTTTGGCTAAACCAGCAATTTGAGATGTAAATGTTGATACACAAGCTAAAGACAGAAAGGAGAGAAGTTACACAGATCTTCAGACAAAAGTCTTCTCTAAGGAGGTTTCTGTGGTCTTGCTAATCAGGAAAAAATAGATTTCATCAGAAAAAAAACCAGACATTGTTGAAAATTACAGAAGACTTTCAGAATACATCTATATTTATGTATATATATATATATATAGAGGGAGAAGGTGCTAATAACCAAAGAGGGCATTTACTCAGCATCTCACATTACAGTGAGCACAAAGCAGTCAGACAGTGCAGGTGACACAGGATCTGTGCAATAACTCTCATTTTAACACAAACTGCACATCTTCTAAGCAAGGCCATCAGGATTTGAAGCACTTCAGGCATTGTAGACTCAGGAGGGTGAAAGCAAAGACTTGGCACTCTGAAGCTAACACATGCAGAATGTGATTAGTCTTTGCTGTATCATTTACTAAACCTGCTAATTAATCTGGAGGGCCTCACACAAGCATCAAATAGACAGACTAACTGATATGGAAAGCAGTCCATTTACTTCTCTATTATACCTAAACAGGTGCAGAAATAAAAAGGGGGGGAAAAATCCACTTCTCATTAGCTCAGACATTCTTTTCCAATCCTAAACATTAAATCTCAATAAGTCTTGACACTTCAGAAGTGCAGCATGTGGAAATGGACTCAAGTCTGAAGGATCCCAGTATATTAAAAAATTCCCCTTGTCTTTAAAGACCAACTTTGTGACTTGAAAAATTCTTCCATGAGCACAAAAAGACATGTCAAGTCAAAAGCACTGGCAAGATAAAGATGTCTCCTTTTAGGCAGCAGCCTGCACTTAAAATCCAAAACCATTTTTCATGCCAAAGACTTCTCTAATGACCATCTCATCAACAATATCTAAACAGATAAAATAGTGTCCCCACTTCCTACTCAAAGAACAATATTAACAATAATCTGACAGAGCTTGATGTATGAGATCCCTTCAAGGAAGACTTGACTCTTGCTTTGTACACAGATTTGATCAACAATTTAAAAATACAAATAAGATAGTCAGACCTATTTAAGAGTGTAAGGAGATATGATTGATGTTAGTTGGAACAGTGATTTGTGATATACAGGCTGGTAGCACTTCACCTATTGTCTTCAGCACAAAAGAGCCTGCAGAGGTGATTGAAGGGATCCATCCAAGGAGCACAGAAAGGCATTGTGGCATCAACTTCTCAAGAGTTCAGAGGTGATAAGTGCTCTGCAGCCTTGCACATTTTATATTTACTTTCTAGCCTATGACTGTATGATCCTACACGCCACTGAATGACAATTATCACGTGAACTTCACTGAGAGGGTGATCACACAGGAACCAGAACTGCCTGCCCAGCTCAAGAAACTGGAACAGGCTGTCCAGGAAAGTGGTGGAATCACCACAGTCCCAGGAAGTGTTCAAAAATGTGTGATTGTGGCACGTGGGGACACGGGATAGCGTTGAACATGGCAGTGTTAGGTAAACAGCTGGACTCAGTCCCACAGGTCTTTTCCAGCCTTAACAACTCTATGATTTATGCTGTGCTCTCACTTCATCCTAACAGGGAGCATGAAGAGAATGAATCTGGTACCAGCAAGACACATGGAGATTTCCCCTTCCCTCCTCATTTATGATTTGCACTTAGGCCACAACAGTAAAGTCTGAGCTTCCCAATTCCCTGAATTCTGGCAGCTTTCTGCTTCCACTTCTCACTGCCTTTGCTCAGCAAGAGATTTTTGAGAACATCAGCAAGGAGCTCTGTTTTGCCCCCAGCTATTAGCACACAGTTCTAATATAGCTTGTAAGTAATGAGAAACCACTGCAGGGAATCACAAAACAATTCCTTCAGTTGGGTTTCCAGCTACAAGAATAGCTGCAATATTTCCAGCCAACAATCCTTCCAGCACAGTAACCATTTTACATAGGTAGATGCCTACAAAAGAGCAAGGAAGAGAGCACATGCTTATCTTATCACACTCCCAAATTCAAATTTATGCTGAGAGGATTTCTTTCATCTGATTTTATATACTTTCAACCCATCCCTTCATCTTTCTGCCATGTACCTTTTCCAGTCAGCCTCCAGCTGAGTCCACAGAACCTTCTCAAGCACACAGTGACAGCAGAGTGTAAAGGGAAATATCACCTTCCTCTGCTGAGTGTAAAGGGAAATATCACCTTCCTCTGCTGAGTGTAAAGGGAAATATCAGCTTCCTCTGCTCCCAGCAGGGCTGAAGGCAGCCCCAGCCTGAGCAGCAGGGGCTCCCAATCAAAGGGCATTTCCCATCCCAGTACCTGCCCCTGCCAGGCAGAAAGAACACTTCCCACTGACAAAGTCAATCCTGGCAGTTCTGCCTGCCCAGTGGATTCCTGCTCCCAGCAGATTCTGCAGAGAATTCACCTCTCAAGCTGTGCTCTTCTGAAAAGCTGCTTCACAGAAATTACAAAAAGACTCCTGACAATATGGACCTCTCACCAAGTCCCAACATTTCAGTCTAGAAGTCAGAGGAACTGAAGGAGGTACAAGACCACAGCTCTGTCTTCTGACATCATGAACAACCCTTCCTCTGAAACCACTAAATATTTCGCTGAAATTAAAAAGGTTTAAAGCAGATACTTGGCATAAGAGTTTACAGCCTACCCTGTTAACATTTAGGAAACTAATATGCAATTTTAAAACAAGAACCAGTTCTTTAAAGTGCCAGACAGTATTAAATATAAATACCATGGCTTGTATAAGCTATAAAGCACTGAGAAAGCACCAGCTTCCAAACAGTTTCATTTGCTGAAGGAAGCAAACTCAGCAGTAAGAAGTGAACCAATTACATTGGCTAGAATTAGAGATGAATAATTTTATCACAGCTACTAGTGGCACCAAGATATAAATTTCATTGCCTGCAGAGGCTGAGTTCAAGAGAAATAACTCATGAAATGAAAAGCAAGATTAAATTGGCAACAAATGTGCTCTACAGAGAGAATTTCTGTATTATAAAAAGGTAACATCTGAAAACTGCTCTTTTTTCCCCTACAAGAATCTGTTCCATATTCCACAAAAGCCACTGGACTAGTCTGGCTGGGCTGGTTTTAAAACAGCCGAGAGGACATGGTAATTTAATTTTATTTCAGTAATGTTTACTTCAGCTATTTTAACAGTTCTGGTCTACCACATTTAAAAATACATTTGTATTTGCAAATACACTACAGAACTGGCAGACAGTATTTACACACACGCTTTGTGAGAGGCTACAGCATAATTTCTGAAAATGAAACAGGAAAATATTTTGGTATGTTCATAGCCAGTGCAGATACAAACAGTGCCTCCTGATCCATCACTGGAAAGCCTCCCTCAGACCCCCTGCAGCCAAGGCTTTTACTTGTTTAGAAACAGAATAATGGACACAAGCTTGGACAGAACAGGATTCTCCTGACAATACTAATTCCAGCAGACAGACAAGTAGATGGAAAAAGGCCTAACTGCAATACAGTTTATGGCAAGTGTTGTATTGATCTCACTGAGGCTGTTTATGTGTTTATACACAGCTGTTTATACAACCTGTGCAAATAAATCAGGCTTAACACACCTCAATGTACTTTTGCTGAAGCACTGCTCAGAGACACTGTAGTAAACCAAAGCACTCAACAAAAGAAAAAAGAAGGGAATCACCAACTAAATAAATGCAGGTTAACTATCAAATTTCAGCACCATTATTCTAAAAGTACCATAATTAAATGCAATGAATTCCACTTTAGAGACTGCCCTGGTACCGGGGAAGAATTCTTTTAAACTTTATGTGCAGCAAATTATGCACTGTGCCATTCACATTTCCAAAGGATGGTCAGAATTTAAAACACAAAACATTCTGTGCTGTGCCTTTCAGAGGCACAAAACCCCCTTGAAAAAAGGAACTGCAAGCAACATAGCACTTAACATGACATTCAGCAGTAACTTACCATCATGGTGCTGGGCAGTAAAAATATTAACTCACTCATGTATCTAATAACTAGAACAGATAATGCACTAGAGCTGCATCAGCTATAGCAGTCAAAAAATATATGGTCCTGAATGAAATTAGAGCTTCCTAGCTCTAATATCTGACTTAGCAGACCAGAAAAAAATATTTAAAAGTATACAAAGACATGAACAAAATTGTACTCCTGTTAAGAGATTTTGCATCCAAAAAAACCTCAATGTGCAGGATCACTACAAGAAATCTTAGAAGCTGAAGTTGCTCCAGCTTTGTATTAAAGGTACAAATCACTTCTAGAAGTTATCATTCAAGTTTTCTTTACTTTTTTTTTTTTTCATTTTTGTATTGAAGAAAAATAAATTTCTATCCCTCTTCAGCCACAGTTTTCATGTTGTTTCACTGCAGGCTGTTTGAACCACTGAAGCCTCACCCTTGAAGGGGTGCACCACCTCTCACAAAGCAGGCTGTATTAAAAGAAATAAATTCCTTCCGAATTCAAAACAGCCTTTTTGGAAAGTTTGCCAGAGGCTATCTGTGACATTTGCAAAAATACTTAATCCAGAATAACACAAATCATTTGAACACCAAAAACCTTCTTTTATACTACAGATTGACTGACACCTCCTGGAATTTATCTTCCATTGGTTTTGTCTCAAAAATTATTTTTGAAAATAGCCCTGCACAAAAGCAAACATTAGAACTGTAACTGCACAGCATGATAAGTATTTCTTGCAACAAAGATGTCTCGAATAAACCAAAATAAGCCACCATCAGCTTGACTGAAATATCCTTTTTCTAAACCAAGGATACAGCAAGAAGGAATGGATCTGGTTAAGGATAACTAGGGCTGGCAGCACGAAGGCACAGTTTAGACAACCTTCTTCTCCCACCTAGTGGCAAGAAGCAAAAAGAACAAGGTCTTTGGGAGTGCAAACATAATTTCCATTTCCTATAGTACCCAGCATTTGCATTTCATACTGCAAAGAGAATGGTTTTACTTTAAATGACTTATTTGGGGAAAATAACCTATTTCCCTCCAAGTTCATCATTTACATCCAAAGTCAAATCTGAAGCAGTCAGTTTGAAGTAGGAATAAACAAGAGAAATAAAATTTTATTTACTGTCCTTTACATACAAGTATCATTCCTCAGATAAGAACAACCTCTGTGAGAAAAGCAGTACACCCAATTTCAATCTTTGCACACAGGTTTTTGACACAGTCTAAAAGTTTTGCCAAACAGCATTTTGGTTTTGACTAAAATTTTTAAAGCAGCTTTGAGGCATCAATATCTAGATGATACTTTAATCAATATTTATTGAAATATTCGATGTTGCAGACTGATGTCATTCTTTAGAAAACTGTACATGGATAGAAGGTAGATAAGAAGCCAAACAACTGATTGTACAATACTTACAATTTTCAACAGATGGCACTTTTCAGCAAGGAACCTATACTGCCTAATTGAAACAGAGCAAACTGGATGGCTGAGTGCACTGACATGCCAAAGTCTGCCACAGGAAAAAAACCCAATATCCTCAAATTTGAAAGCACAGTTCTATAAAGAGGGAATCTACAGCTAAACAAAGCATGTTAGTTCAGTTTATCTCAGATATTAACCACACTGAGATGTTCTTCACAAAGGTGAGATATTCCCATCTTCTTCTCAGGCAGAGCTTACAGCTAGAGTGAAGCTGAAAGGTAGCAAAGAAAACAGGACCATCAAAATGTGTTTATTACTGCATACCAGCAAGTGGGCAAGCTTCACATTTTTTAAGCAAATCTATAGAAGATTAAATCAGCAGCCACAATCAAGCAGCAATTGCTATGCTAGACAAAAAAAAAAAGAACATATAATTTGTAAATCTTACAGATTAGCTGTTGCCACCTAGGAATGTTCACTGTTGTTAAAATGACTTATGCCCATACACAGAAAATATACACCTGGAATATCTCCATCCCTCAGTGGTATGCCAAAAAAAAAAATCCTCAGACATCTGAGATGAATTCTTGAAGTGATGTGACAAGTCTTAGAAAAAAAATAAAACCTGCTTTTGCATGTACACAACTATACCAAATTATTTTACTAAGCATGATTTGTCCCAGAAACTTCACCTGAAATACAGAAAACCTTTTGTAAACCTATCCTCTGCACTTAAACACCATTAGAAACTCCACAGAGAGGTCTGTGAGATAATAATTCCCCCTTGAACATTAACCAAGGGAAAACTTCAGGCACAGGAACATACAGGAAAGGGCAGTGTTATCCCTCTTGCAGGGCAAGTACTGAGCCTCCAAAATCCATTTTTTCTTCCTCCTGACTGTAAGCAAAAAATCTAGGCACATAAGGATCTCCTTCAGCAGTCAACAAACAAACAAGCAGCAGTTGAAACACAACAGAAATGCAGCAAACCAAAGAAATCCCATCCAGGTATTGGCCTTCTCAGACTTCAGAGCTCTCACAAAAGCACAGCTGTGATTTCAGCACATTTTTCTTCCTGCACTCATAGCAGCAGATTCACCTCTTGCACAGACAAAAAACTCCAAGCCATTCATACATTTAGAATCAACAGATCCACAAGCTTTCCAGTTGATTTTCAGACTTTTCCATGACTTTGGTGCCAAGGAAAGCCTTGCTAATCTGGTACCCACAACCTCTGCTCAGAATGAGGAAGTTGTTTCCACACAGCTTCAGCCAACTTCAGCCTTACAAACATGTATGCCTCAGTCCATTCATTTAGTGAGAGATTGCCATATATCTGATTCAGGCTGCTTCCAGTCTTCTCCTGTGAGTTCTTTCAGGTTCAAGTCTTTGAAAAACTCCAAACCATGACTGCAAACAAAAGAGAAATAAACAAAGTCCCAACTTTTGTAGTTATCTGTAAGGGCAAAGACAAACAGAGTAATGAAATCAGCAAGGAACAGTGTTTTCACACAATTTCATCTGCTACCAACATCTGAAAAAGACAAGGGGTTTTTTTAAAAAGGGGTACTATAGAAACAATTCCTTCTTAAAAGGTATTACAGCCATTCTCCAGTGCAATACTCTAAATAAAATAAAAATTTCCATTTGTCACCAAATACTGATGTGCTTTATTAGGAACAGCTCAGATATTTTTAAATATACAGTTGCAGAAGCCTAATTTTCTTAAATAAAGGGTAATTTACCTAAAATTTACCCTACCCCACCATCTCTTATGTTGTCTGACAAGTTTTTTAAGAGTTATAGTGTGTCCTCTAGAGCTGGTTAATTTATACAAAATATCCAGGAGTAACAGGTTTTATCAGATCATCTCAGCTTCACAGGCAAAGAAAATAAACAGACCCAAATCACAATATAAAAATCCAAATTCTCTGTTTTTTCTACTGATATTGGGTATCCCTTAACTATATTTTTTTTTAGTTTAGTCTGCCTTTTCAATTTTTTTCATAGCATGGAACCATCTGTAGATGTGAAAGCTTTTAGAGTAGGAGAGGAGCAGAAGAGATTTACTGGAAATGTCTCTGGTGAAATTATCACTAAAACAGCACTTCAGGAGGAGCTGAAGTCAAGAAGGAAAAGTAGAACAACCTACCCATGATTCAGATGAGAAAGGTGATAAAAGCAGATACAGGTGGTACTAAATGTATAATTTTCTATGCCCCTATCATGGAAACCAAGCACTAGCTACAATACTTTACACAAAGTACAGCACCAGAGAACCCAGAGCTAGGTACTACAATAAAAACATTAAGGGCATTCAATCCAAAAACCAGATCAGCTTTCTCAAGTATTCCAACAAGAGTGCAACCCTTTTACAGAAGCATTTTATGCTTACAAATCTGGTTCCTGTCCTTCCTGCACTTGGTGTGGAGGCACAGGATAAAGTGCTTCATATTTTCTCTCTTCTCCCAAGCCATGAATTGCAAATGCATTGAACTTGTCAGTGCATGGTGGAAAATAACTCCAAGGAAGAAGAGCTTTACCCTCCCATTTGGTTCTCATTCTGGTCACCTCAAACTCCAAAGGAAGTTCTTCCTGTTAAAGGAGGGAAAAAAGTTTAAAAAAGAGGTATTGGCTATCTTTTGATGAGGAAGTAGTTAAATAAAAATCATTATGAATGCACTTGAGCACTTACTTTCCATGCTTTTCTTCTGCCAGGAAGCAGCAGCAGTAAGTACTGACCATGGCTGTCAAAGAATCAGAAAAGAGTTTTCCTAAAATTATGTCAAGTTATTAGTGCATTGTACCACCACAAATAAGTACATTCCCCATACTGACAATTTCTGTGTCTAGTCCCCCTCATACATGTGTCTCACAAGCATTGGAACTGCAAGTGTAAATTAACTTTAGGGATTTTATCAGTGCTGTACTTACAGACAAAGATCAATTTCCAAATACTGCTCACTTCTGTCACTCAGAAAAAATGCTTCTACAACTGAAAAAAAGCACACAAAAAAAATTAAAAAACAAACAAGCTGTCAGTATTTTATATTAACTATTCTGTAATATTCTGATATCTTTATATCCCATTAATACAACTCAACTTCCATGGGTTTTGACCTACCAGAGCCTGACTCACTACTGACATGGACACAGTAACTATAACCCAAATACTTAAAATGCTGTGCCACAATTCCAGCTTCAGGAGCTCTTATTTATAAAGCTTTGTGATCAATTAAAAAGTACTGTATTGACTTTATTAGCTTTACCAATTCCAGTTTTGAAAACACTCACCTTGATGCAGCAGGAAAATAAGGGAAAGAGGATCACACATTCAGAGCAGGGCACACACCTCATAAGTAAAGCTTATGAAAACCAAGCATTTAGCTCTTCCATTTTTTTTTTTTTTCTTCTGTAGAGGGATATTTTGGACAGGGGATTACAGCTCCAGGTGCACTTGAAAGCTGCATATGACATTTGAATCACATTTCAGGAACACAAATTAAAACTACAATGGTGGTTCTCATGTAGAAGTACAACAGTGCTTCTCACAGCAATGACATTATTAGAAAATTTCAGTTAGAATTACGGTATAACTGATATCTTTTTTTTATTTTCACTTAAGTATATTTATTATAATAACACCAAAGAGGATTTTAATAGAGTTTGAATCAGAATAGCTCAATAATCAGGAAGTAAGGAACTGCTGGAAATATTCAATTCCTGCATTACTCAAAGCAAGGGGTAAAAGTGACAGTATGGACAGGAAAGAAGAAAATACCCAGCACTACTATGAGAGTTTTCCCCATTTTATTTAGCTACAATTTGAACTGCATTTCATGAGGTGCAATTTCTGTGTTTCACACCAAAGTTCCTCAAAGGAACTTTGGAAAAATGATTAAAACACTTAACTTCTTAAAGCAGAAGTCAAATCCATCTTTAGGATTTCACTTCTCCTTCCACAAGGGCATTTAAATATATGAAAGCCACAAAATTACTCTGGTAATCAAGTATGTCAAGCCTCTGATAGTTCACAAGTTACATCAGTAACCCAAAACCTAAGTTTGAGTGCATATACTATTGACAGGATCAGGAAGTCAACTTCAAAAGTATTGAAATCAACCCAGATCACTGAACTCTGATTTTGGGGGTTAAAAAAAAAAAAATCACAGATTAAGAAATCTCTTTTAAAAAAGACCAGGCATGTCAAATACAGAGGAACATCAGTTTTACGCTTACCCTCATAGTCCCAGAGTCCACCAAAAGGTTTCCCTGGCTCTCCAGGAGGTGCTGGAGTGTCATTAAAGAAAGGAGCACGAACTCCCATCAGCAATCCTGCATTATCCGGCCTCAGCCCAATTAATTGAAACCGGCTCGTGGCTCACAGACAAACTATCCCAGGTGTGCTCAATTCGAAATTCCATCTTCGGGTACTACACAACTGAAAAAAGGAAGTTCTGTCAAAGAAGAGCTCAGATCCCGTCTCCGTATGAATTGCCCTTGGGCTACTCCGGAAACAAACAAAACAAACACACACTTTGGTACCAAGTCAATTACCAAATCATGTTTGTAGACGTCGGAACTGAAATAAACTAGCTTTGTAACAAAACCCTAACAATGTTACCTAACTGCAACAATAAACATGAATGCTTTGTCAGTTACATAAGTGCTCTGCCTCACAGCGTTTATACCGGCAGAGTTACAAATTACACTGAAATCTCATTAAGCTTAAGGCTTCTCACACATATGTCTAAATAAATACCTTCCAAAACCACCGGAAATATCAAACAAGAGAAGAGATAAACAAAACAGTCTCCACTACATGAATTTAGAGGATTTGTTAACATCAGAAAAACAGACTGAGGGGAAAACTTTTAATGTTTGAGACACAAGGAAATGAGGCAACTAGCTAGAGCTTTTATTTGCAGTCACTGCCTACCAGCCTTTCCTTAAACACCTCCAGGGGACGGTGTGCAGCTCGTTCCAAAGCCGAATCACCATTTTTATAAAGAAATTACCCCTCAAGTCCGACCTGGACCGTGTCCTCGGGCTGTGTTCTCTCCTCCCGCCGCCGGTTCCCCGGGAGAAGCGGCCGGTCCCGCCTGCCCTCAGCCTCCGAGAGCAGAGCTGCGGGCAGAGCTCTGCCGCTCCGGCTGCAGCCCGATTGCTTTCCCGAAGGGAAATTTAAGCGCCGAAGGGAACTTTAACCGCCGAAAGGAAGTTTTAAAACCCACCCTTAACCCACAGCAAGCAGAGAAACCCCCCCAAGCAGAGTTTAACGAGGCGCTCCTCCCACCCGGCCCCAGGGCCCTGCCAGGGCCGCTCCCCACATGAGGGGGGCGGCGCTGCCGGCTGGGCTGGAGAGAGAGGTCGGGCCCGTCCCAGCCTTCGGCGGTTGTGAGGATGCTCCGCGGGGCCCGGGACCGGCTGTGGCTCCGCTGGTACCGGGGCTGCCTCCTTACCGAGCAGGCTCTGGGAGGAGCAGAGGGGCGGCTCTCCCCGCTGCCCCCGCACCTGTGCACCGGCGGCTGAGGGGAGCTCCAGCTGCCTTCCCTCCTCCGGCTCGGCTCTGGCTTTCTTTCCCTCCTTCGGTACAGCTCCTGCCGCCTTCCCTCCTCCGGCTCCGCTCTGGCTTTCTTTCCCTGTTCCAGTACAGCTCCTGCCGCCTTCCCTCCTCCAGCTCGGCTCTGGGTTTTCTTCCCCTGCTCCGATACAGCTCTGGGTTTATCTTCCCCTGCTCCGATACAGCTCTGGGTTTATCTTCCCCTGCTCCGATACACCTCTGGGTTTATCTTCCCCTGCTCCGATACAGCTCTGGGTTTATCTTCCCCTGCTCCGATACACCTCTGGGTTTATCTTCCTCTGCTCCGATACACCTCTGGGTTTTCTTCCCCTCCCCTCCAGCCGGACAAGCGGCATTTTCCCCTGGGGCTTTCGCCTGGGGAAAGCTGGGAGCGAGGCACGGCCGGGTGAGTGTGGGCGATGAGGGTTTAAGTTCGCTACCGATGTGAAGGTTTGTGTGCCGTAGGTTTCCCAATGAGGGAAGTGCTTTTAATTAGCTAAACAGCACCAGCAATTAAAAGCTGCTAATAAGGTGATGGCCAAAAGCACATGCGTTTTCCTATGAATGGCTCTTTGGTAACTGTGAAAAACTCCAATCACTTGTTTTTTTAAGAAAAATTAAATTTTAATAGTAATAAAATGGTTATAAAACCAGTAATACAATTAGGATAATAATATTTTGGACAAATTGAATTAAGACAATACGAGACAATAGAACCGAAGAGTTACAGATGTCCGGGTACGTTTTTCTGGGCAAAATAAGCCCAGAAAAGGACACACGTTAACAAAGGATTAACCCTTAAAAACAACAGCCTGTTGCATATTCATAGACCGCATACATGATGGATAAATTCCTCTGTTAACATGTGTTCTTTTTCGGGCTTATTTTGCCCAGAAAAAGGTACCTGGACCATCTGTAACTCTTGGTTTCTATTGTCTCATAGTGTCCTAATTCAAATTGTCCAAATTATTATTACTGTAAATATATTACTATTTTTATAACCATTTTATTACTATTCAACTTTTAAAAATTTAAATACAAGTAACTGGCATTTCCTACACTTTAGAAACCTCTCTTGCCAGTTATTCATGAAATTTGCTTTATGGACTAAAAATCGGTATTTTTAATTTTGTGTTACTTGATGGATTTAATATCACTTAACATGACTTAATCAGAGTACATCTGAGTTACCAACAAAATAACTGGCCAAACAAATTTGCTCCTGCTGAGTTTATGTTCCTGGGAATTGGAGATGGGGTAGGTGCTTTGTCCCAAGGAATGTCCCTGTCCCCAATTAGTGCTACAGGAAAACTTGGCAGCACAGCAGCAGCAGGTCACAGTGCATGCAGCATTGGCAGCTCCATCACTCAGACCTCAGAATTTCACTGGGTACCAAGTTCTGTGTGCTGGCAAAGGTGAAAAACCAACTTTTGATTCCAAGGATAGCAGAAAAGCTTCTGTCTGAAATAACAGAGCCAATCTGGATCAAATATCTGCATCTTTCTTGGGCTTTACAAGGGTGTTTATTATCCTGCAACATGAAAAAATTATATTTTTTAAATATTTGAAAGCTGCTGTTATCATTATATTGCAAGAATTCTATTGTTGTTATATTGCAAAGGTTCCACATTGCTAGAGTTTGGTACCTCCTTGATGTTTCCTGTAGGCAGCTCCTCCAGGCATGGACTCTTCCCTGTCCTCACAGCAGCCAAATGGCTCCAGATGCCAGCAATCCACTCTTTTATAGCACTGCTCTTACTGGCTGCAGGTGTGGCCTGTTACCATCAGGCCTGCTCCTCATCCTTAAAATGGGTTCAGCTTTGAAGGTACCTTTCGGAGGTAAGCTTATATTCTGTTTCCTTTCTTTACTTATATTCTCTCCCCCTACATGTTGCCTTTTCATGCATGTTTCTTTTGGCTGTAGCTGATTTTGTAAGTCTTTAGAATCTGAGTAGAACTTGGACTAAATTCACTGCGAAATCACAGAATGGTGAGGTTGGAAGAGACCTTTAAAATCAAGTCCAACCTATGTCCTCACACCTCACCTAGACTACAGCACCAAGTGCCGTGTCCAGTCTTTTTTAAACACATCCAGAGATGGTGATTCTACCACCTCCCTGGGAAGAGTGTTCCAGTACTTTATTATTCTTTCAGTGAAAATTTTTTTCCCTTTCCTATCAAAGAGTTTAATCTTTTTTTTAAAAAAAATTTTTTACATTTTCACAGGACAAGATTTGAAGTTGGCTTCAATGCCAGCTGAGCCCCCAAGTTGTTTTAGGCCTACTCTGAGCCTGATGCATGGATTAATGTTTCTCTTGCTTCACAAATGTAAAATCAAAGTTGTAAAACACTGAATGTGTGTAATGCATCTGAAATGAGATTCTCTAACCAGTATTATTCTTAATGTTGTAGAGTGTTTGTTGTGTTAAATGTGTAGCTGTAAAGAAGGTTGAGTTTTACCTGAGTTCTTTCTGAAATATTAATAGCCAGACCTACAAATAATAATCTTCCATTCCATTCCATACTTTTATGGTACATGCTGAACTTTTTTCAGAATATATTTGATGCTTTACTGTTGAAAGTGAATTTCTATAAATGTTTCCAATCCGTCCCTTTTTGCACCTGTGGCTTGTAAAGGTAGTAACTTTCCCCTTCCTCTTTCCTGGCATTCCTTTGCTGTTACCTCCTTTCTATGCCCACTCTTTTTCTCCTATATTCTCCTTTAGAAGTTTAGAACTTGTAAAAGAATCATGGGATGTGTATCAAGAAAGATAGGCAAGAAGTTGTTTAAATCAAAATACAGCCATTGCATTTCCCAGCTTCTTTTTTCTTCTTTGTTACCCTTTCAGTTACAAACGTGTTACTCAGATTCTTACAAAACTACTTCTTAAAGAAAACTGGATATAACAGGAATGGAATCAATTATTATTATTATTACAGTTCCTGTAGGTTTTTTCCATTTTTTTTAAACAGTTATGCTAAATAGAAGAATTTTAGAAGCTTTTTTTTTTTTGCCCTTGAAGCATTATATTGTTAAACACATTTCTGACTGCCAGTCCCATTTATTTAGATTGAGGCCTGTGTTACAGCCATGATTCTCACATGTGGTGTTTTTCAGATCAGAGGCTAAAAATGGCACTTGGATGCTCTGAAACCAGTGAGGTTCTGAGAATTGCTGCTGAGCAGGTATGTGAACTCAGGTATGGAAATAGTAAAAATCGTTTTGATTGTGTTGTGTGATAAACAGCTTTCCAAACATGGAGCACAGCTCACTTCAGTGTTGTCTGGCCCTGTTTTGGGTCCTTCATACAACAGAGCAACAGCAGAAAAAACTGCCCTAACAGTGGGTTGTGGTATTTTTGGTGCATTTCTGAAAGTTTTACCCTGAAAGAGCATTTGATTTGTAATCCAGTGCACATCTTCACTTTTCTGAGATTGGTCTCGTGTGGAGGTAGGTGTGAATTCATAGTAATTTCATTTTGTAATAGGCAACATACAAGTTGAAGGAGACTGATTTATTTCTTTTATTATTTGTTTTCCTTATGCAAAATGCAAAGAATTCTGAAAAGCAGAGATAATCACTGTACATTTATATGTTAATGCTACCAGGTAATCATCTTGAAAGACTGAATATGATTAACACCTTGAATCATAAACTGGGGAAAATGCACAACACTTGGCAGGGAGGGAAATGTCTGATACAATGTGAAAACATCTGGCCAGGAAATTGTTCTCCAAACACTGAAAATCATAAGCAATTATCAAGTGTTTTACCTGACTGTACTCATCACTCTGTTTGAACTGATACCATGTTTCATCTCTCAGCTGTGTGATTTTTGGATAATCACCCTAGGTCTGTGTTTTGCACTCTCCCATCTCCCTGCTTGATGTGCACAGCAAATGCTTCCCCAGTGCTCTGGAAGGGGCAGTCAAGGCTGCAGATGGAATCAGGCCCTCGTGACAATGGAGGGGAAGAGCTTCATTTGGCAATTCTCATCAGGAGGGGTCTGACAGGATATCCAGGTGGCCCTAAAGCAGCCTGAGCTGAATTCCAGGGAAGGGAGCCTGCACATGCCAATTTTCTCAGCATGGGCTGGGGGTGTCTGTCAGGAGCTTTGCTCAGGGTGAACGGATGGACTTTGGGGTGTGAGGAATTGCCAGAATATGGTGGCTTATAATAACAATTAAAGAGGACACTTGTCCTTGATACCAAGCTGCAAACTCTACAGGAAAAGAAAGGGCAGCTTCTTTTATGCATATCCATTTATGCATTTTATTTTTATTACACATTTTCCCTGAAGAAAAGGTGGAGTGGTAGGGACAGAGCCTAAGGAAGCTGGGTTCCCTTTGACTCTGAGAACATTTACAGCTCATAAATCCAGATGCTGTTTCTGGCTTTGGAATATGGTGTGAACCATTCATGGTTTTTATTGTGCTAATAACCCTTTTCCTGTAGCTGGCCTCAGACACTCAGTAGAAAGTTGCCTTTTCATGTCAGAAAAGGAGCTTCCTGTCTCAAATCATTCCAGGACACACCATAAAACTGACATCCCTAGTGGTTGTTTCCTCATCTCAGAGATGAAAGTTGCAGTAAGGAAAAATGCCACTCTGTCCCTCAGGGAGCAGATTCAGAGTAGGTCAGGTCCTGACATTCTTACACAGCTCCAGAAAAAAAAAGGCTGTAAATCAGGTTGGTTTCTTAAGGAAATGAGGTGGATTTTCACCTCAGGTGGTGGCAGTGCTTCCCTGGCACTGCCCTTAGGCTGTGTGAGGTCAGCTCTGCCTGCAGTAGAGTTCCTCACAGTATTTTATCAGGCAGTGCTTTTTGGGTGAACCTCCTCACCTGACACAGCCTGAGGGGCCACTGGGTACTGCAGCTCACACAGGAACACAAACTGTTATTGGCTTTTATTTGAACTTCAGGTACCATGACCTCACAGAGGGCTGTACCTTCCTAGTCTGGTGTTTTCATCATGCTAGAAAACCGTGTAGGTTTTAGTTTGAAATTGTTTCTACACTGTTTCTTTGATTTTTAGCAGGTTGAAGGAATATTCTTGCTGTTTCCCCCATGATAACTTTATTTTATGAGCTGGAAAAAAACCAGGGAAATTTTGAAGCAATTTAGTGGTTTCGCTTTGAAGTATAGCAAAAAATCAAAGTCTCAAAATACTTCAAGGAAAGGCTAAAATAATCAAATGAACTTTGGAAACATTATTTTTCACTGCAATTGAATAATTCATATCAATGCATACAGGAGGATTAAAGATAAATGGAAAAAGGGAATTTGAAAAGAGAATAAGGAAAGCTTAAGATGAGATAAAAACAGTCTGAGTTCTGCATTTTGAATTTGCCTGGTTTTAAAAAAAGAATTTGTTTCAATCAGCACATTCTGGTATTCTAGTACTAATATAACATTTTCTGCAGATGACCTGCTGGGATTTTTTTTTTTTTTTTTTGCAACTTTATGAAATATTTGAAATACACAGATTTTTGCTGGAATTCTGTCCTGTTTGACAGTGGGTTTCCCACCCTGTTTTCCTTAGATGATCCCTATTTGCTCTGGGGCTTGCTTCTTTCAAACTGTCTCAGGAGTTCCAAGATCCCTGAGCCATAGGAAAATCTGTTTTAGACCCCTTGTGTCACTTGAGGTGGCAGTTGGAGGAGTGAAGGTACAAGGTGATGGGAAATGGACTTGATGGGTGTTGGACCCTAAAGATCATCCAGTTCCACCCACCCTGAGGTAATGGTTAAATTGGTAGAGGAGGCTGTAACCAAGCTAATTCATTAAGAGTTCTGTGTCCAAAGGGAAAAAAAGTGCTAATCTAATTTAAAATGTGCAAATGAGAAGGCTGGTGTTGAATTCAAGCAGTGAGTGAAAACTGCATGCTCTGAGGACCTGACCTGCTATTGCTCTAAGTGACATTACCAGTCAGATTCGAGTGGATCAAGGTAAGCACAGGAACTGGAAAGGTGGTGTGTGTGCTTCTGAATAATCAAAACAGGCAAAAAACAGGAGGAATAAAGAGTGCTGGTTTAAATGAAATCAAATGTTTTCAAGAGATGTTTAAGAGTATGCATCATTGTGCATTGTTCAATTACAAACTTAATTTCTTCAGCTAAGTCTGTGCCTAACTGTGAGCACCAAAATTCACCTGCCATTTTCCACCTCTAGGAGGTTAAAATCACTGCTTCATATTACATGTTGGAAGTGTTTTAGGTATTCCATTTAATTCACATACTCCATTTAATCTGCAAGTTACATGAGCCAGAGCTGACTCCTTCAATCTCTAAAGCCACAGACATACCTGAGGTACATCTGGTGTGTGACAAGGATTGAAAGTGCAGCAGCCCCTTGGACCTCTGGAGACCTGGTTTTGTTTTTGTCTGTCACTGGGTGTGTCTGGAGAGGCCACATTGCTCTGCTGCATCCTTGGTTTGCCTCTCAGGAGGGAAAAGTTAATATCACTGACCTTTAGGAAGCACTTGAGATCAAATTATTTATAGATTAGGGAGCATTGCAGGACAGGTTTGCTTTTTTCAGTGTAAAAACTTGGTTACTTTTTGAGTGGCAACAGAGCTTTTTCCCTCTCAATTATTTATAGATGAAATCAGAACTTAATGGTCAGTCTAAAGCCAGAGGTGTTTTGAAGAGGAGGCTGAAGGCACAAGATGACTCAGGCCATTTGAAGAGTACATTTCATTTGCAATAGGGTTAAACACCATTGCATTTATTAAATGTAATGGTCTAGTAATCAAGGAAAGATAAAAATCTCTATTAGCTTTTCATTGAGTGACATTGTAAGAAGTAGCTCCAAAGGCTCTTTGTGGTAATGTCTTTGAGTGAATGTCTTCTACTCACATTCTACCTTCTCAAATACTTGAATATGGAGATTTCAGGAGTTTTTACGTATTTCTAGTACTGAGCCCTCTGAAGAGATGAGTAGGTTCTGCCATTTCTCCTGTATAGTAAGTCACAGTAAGCAGCATCTGTATTTTTGTGCAGCACAGCCCTACTGCTCTTTTAAACAGTGTGCTGACAAAACAATTTCACTGTAATTGAAACAGCTCACTGCCACTCCTCTAGAGAAAATAAAACTGAATTTGATGCCCTGGTTGTTACTGACAAGGCATTTCATCATGCAAACAGTTAAAGTTTCATTTAAATCATTAGACTAGGTTATAAACAGCAAAATAGCTCATATCCAAGTTTTCTTAGTTGTTCTTGTTGTGAACTTTGTGTTGCACAGAGAATATTGACACAAACAACAGAAACCTGCAGAATTCTGCAGCATTGGCTTTATGGATAATCTTTGGCCAGAACATTTGTACTAATTGAGCCTCTCCAGTCCCCTGCCTGCTGTGTTGGTTGGAAACTGGAAACCATTGCTGTATGAAAACAGAAACCCAAATATTTGGGTCTATCCAGCCAAACGAGGACAGTCTCTAGGTTAGCAGTCTAGCTGGTTCCACAATGAAAATGATGAAAAACAAATATGCAGCAAAATTGTGGGTGTTATCTTGTACTCCTGAAGGTCCACTCAGTTATCCACAGTTCAGTCACTGAGTGTGGATAAAGCCTGGCAGAGAAAGCAGCTCTGTCTGTGTGAGCTTCCTTGTGCTGGGCGTTTGCACAGGAAACATGCTTGGGAAATCTTGTCTGTGTGTTCAGCTAAAGCGTTTCCCTTGCTGCAACCTGCATTTCAGTGCTGACTTACCTAACCAAATAACTTTGGAAAAATTCAGACAACTCTCTGAAATTGCCTAAAAATCACTGCCTCAAACACGTGAATGTGAAGAACTGTTTGGGTTTAAAAAGAAAAGCAAAAATTAAACAATTAAACCCACACCAAAACCCAGCAACCCCCCAAAAGGAAAAAAATAACCATAAACCCAAACCCAAGCACTGTAAGAATTATATTTCACCTGCAGACTTCGAGTGCTTGTCTGCCTGGTACTTGAGCAGAGATCAGAGCCTTCTGTAATCCTGTTGTCATCCAGTGATAAAACTGGAGGAGGATAAAAAGGGAGAAGGGTACTTCCAGCTGAGATGGGAACAAATCTGGTGAGAAAGGATTTATGGCTGTTCTTAGGGACAAAACAGGCTAAATATTGTGATGTGCTTTGTGATGTTTTTAAGCTTTGACACCAGGAAATATTCAAAGGGAATATTATTCCTGTGACTTGGGTGGTTTGTGCCTGTGTGGTGGTGTGCCTTGCTGTGAGCATGTGCACGTAATTTCCTTTATGTGAGCACCCCTTGGATACAGCTCCCTTTCAGAATTGTGCTCTCTCTGAGCTCACATCTCGGTCTGTCTACCCCACTGCCCATCCCTTGGCCATGAGATCCAGCTCAGGATGAGTAGCACAGGTTGCTGTGTCTCTGCTCTTTGCTCTGAGGGACACTGGCACTGGTTTCCTTTCTGGTGCTCTGTGACTCCATTATTGGGCTCCTGGGTTGCTTTAGCTCAGTCTTTTCAGCCTCCAAACATTACAGATTCTTTCTCCAAAGCATCTTGAAGATGTTGCTTTGCTCTATTGCTCCCTGAACAGACTTTCAAAGCCTAATGTCCCAATTTTTGTAACAAATTTGTGTATGATTGGAGAATGCTGCCAAAAGATTGAGTACTGCTGGTGGTTCTGATCATTTTAAACTTTGCTTTTTATTCCTCTGCAGCCTCCCAATTTTCTTTCACAGCAAACATTTTACCTCAACCTTCAGAGGACCTTGCTTCCCTTTCCCCTTTTTGCACTGCCGTTTACCCAGAGGTTGGATTCTGCTGGGTCCATTTCCCTCAAATACACCTCTGTGTGCTTTTTCAGTGTATTGACCCCACATTATATGTGTCAAAGTTTCTAGAAACATCTGTACTTCATATCTCAAACACCCTTTTTGAACTCTGCTGATCCTGCCAGTGACTCTCCTGTGTCCATGTCAGCTGTCCATCGTGGTGATCCGTGTCCCTCTATTTCCCAGTGCCACTGCAGCTTGTCCCTGTTCATCAGCTCTGCCTGGCTCTGCCTTTCCCTGCTGCCTGTTGTGCAGGGAGTCTGGAACCTGGGCTGGGCTGCTGCAGGGACATTCTGGGCAGTGCTGTTTGCTCTGTGCAAAGGGGTTTGGTTTCTGCTCCTGCTGGGAGCCCTTCACTGTAAAGGCTGACTGCTCAAAGTGAGAAATCTGTGCCCTACCTTTGTCCAGGGCAGCACAGGGACAATTCACAAATAATCCCTGTCCAAAAGGGACTGAGCTGACAGCTCGTGGTGGTTCATTTTCCATTAGCCTTTGTTGGGAATTATTTGATGCTTGGAGAACAGAATTTTGCCCATAGAGTTGAACTTGGCTGATGTTTCAGTATTTGTGATTTCTGTTCAATTTTTTGTACTTTGTTTCATTTTACACTGTGAGAGCTTAGACAAGGATATGATGTTTCCTTGACACTTTTAGCAGTAATGTAAAAGAAAAATTGTTAATATGGCATTGGACAAATTGATCACAGCCTGCACACTCTGAGGGGTCAAACTGTGGGTCACATAGATGTTTTTCAGTTTTGGCCAAACAGAGATGGAAAAAAATTTCCTGGAAATTTAAATGTTAATACAATTTTGCCCTGCTCTTTTTATGTGCAGTCTTAGAAAAATGTCTCACTGGATTGCTAAAAATTTAACATATAATCCACACAAGATGTTAAGCACTGATTCACTTCTAATGCTTGAAACTGAATTCCAGAGTACGTTGCTTCAGTTTCATATCTAATTTTTAGTGCTTATTTTCCTGCTGGTTTTTTTAAAGTGCTCTTCCATAGTTGGATTTTTTGTCCTTTAACAAATGCTATAGACTCTAAACAGTGACAATGTTCTCTCAGATTTTTATCCCTATTCGTCAATTCCAGCCCTGATTAATTTAGCTGCTGTATTTCAGTGCATTAAGTGACCCTTATGCACAAAGTCAGACAAACATTTAAGCTCCTTTGGGATCAAAATTACAGGTGATACACATTGCAGTTGGACCAGATGATTGTTGTGGGTCCCTTCCAAAATATTTTCTTCTCTGAAGTATTTTGTATTGTTGCCAAGTCTTGTGGAAAAGTTCTGCCTGTCTTGACACACTTCAGATTATCAAACAGTTTACATTTGGTCAGTGCCACCAATATCTAATATCTTTTTTATGGCCTGTTGGGATGCAGATGTTCCTTTCCTTGCAGCATAAACTTGAACAAAGCCTAACCTGATCAAAATATTTTTTTGTAAATCCATGTTTAACAGCTGGGTCCTAAACTCTTCTGATGTTCTATGGTAGAAGGATAAATTTAACTGTTTCTGATAACCCAAGAGAGGATAAGCCAGAAAAGAGTTAACATCATGGATCAAGAATGTAAATTCAAATAAGGAACTTTTTTTTGTACTGCAGAAAAGCTGAAGGCAAACTAGAACTGGAGCTTTCCAAAATGTTCTAATGACCCTTACAGTATGCTGGTGGGGTACAAGAAATGCTGCTTTTTAATTTAAAGTAAACCCAGCTTCTGCCTAATGTGTGTGGTGGACAATTTGCAATTATGATCTTCATGATGAGATTCCTCCATGAAATGAGAGGTGTATTATAATTTAAATAGAGCTGTAGATCTGGTTGATTTTAATTTGTGACCTAGGGGTCAGCAGTGACTGGGTGTAATAACCCTGCAGTAATGTGACTCCTCAAGGCACGTTTGTATAATGAGAAATCCAAACTAGTTATAGGAAACATGATGATTTTTTTGCCTTTCCAATTCCAGAATGCTGCTCTCTGAGTCTCCTTTTTGTATGCTTAAAAATCCACTTAGCATGGGGTTTTTCTTGCTGTAAAAACCTCTGAAGCTGTTGGCAGCTTCTGATTTACAGGGGTTTACAGATGTCTCTTGTTCCAGCATGCAGCCACAGCCCGTGCTTTGCTCTCTGCTGGAAATTCAGCCTTTCCTTTCAGAGGTGTTGCCAGTGGTTGAGATTTTGGTGCCCCTCAGCTTTTTGCCATTGCTGTGATTTGGGTGACTGTTCCCCATTGCTGTGATTTGGGTGACTTGTGCATGGCAGTTTTATTACCTGAGATGAAGTGACAGAATTGATGTGTGTGTTTTTAACTCCCAGAGATAAAGAGCTGGTGTCTTCTCCTAAGGATTCAAATATGCCTTGTGCTGAGACATCAGAAGGGACTTGTTTTTTTCTGTTGAGCCCCTCATCTGTCAGGGCTAAGAGGGATAACAGCACTGCCTTGGTGTCCTTGCATGTGTCACAGAAGTGCTGCTGTCTCCAGTGCAGCAGCAATAATTCTGCAAGGCTTTACAAGGTGTGACTGTTCTGGGACCCCAGACTGAGCCCAGGGTGTGCACTTGGCCTTTCAGAGCAATTTCTGCAGGCCTGGAGAAGGAGGGAATGCCCTCCTCACACTGCTCTGTGCTCTGACAGATCATCTTGATGAAATAAGCAGTACCTGTTGGAAAATTAATGAGCCTGCTTCATTAGAGTTAATAGAGGAGATAGAAATGATTATCAAATTAAATTTTAGAATTACAAGATGCTTCATGGAAGACATGCAGCTGGTGTCTTGAGAATGCTAAGTTCAAAGTAGGCAAAGGATGTGTTTAGCCAGGCTTTCTGCAGTATGTCTTTATGAGGAAATATTCATGGGGTAAGCTCTGATAGTGATGTTGGTTCTCATTTTACCTCAGTTTGTCACTTGGACACCTCATTTGGGCACATCAGGAATTTGTCTCTACCTCCTTCCCACTGAGCATCCTCCCTTCTCACCTGGGCAGTGCTGAGTGCCTTGCTGCTCTCTGACAGTCCCTGGGAGCTGGTTCCAGTTTGGAAGGGCAGCCTGAGTGCAGAAGTGAGCCCAGCCTCCTTTCATGCTGTGTGTGCAAGAGGGAGCAGGGAGCAGAAATTCCCTCAGGGAGGGGCAGTACAAATGTACACTTGGGTAGGATGGGTGGTTTTCCTGTGGGCTGTCGGACTGGGAGCAGAGAGGAATGGTGGAATGGTGGCAGAGGAAAAACAAAACCTCCCTCACTTCTGATTTATAATGGCTTAACACAAAGTGTCTGGGGGCCATGGATGGGCAGAGAGGGACTGTCAAAGCAAAATAATCCTGGATTTAGAGCAGGACTGCAGAAATCAGAGAGGTCCCAGTAAACCTTGGGAGCTCACTGGAAAACCCTGATGTGCTGAAGAACTTCAAGAGACTGGCTGGGGGGAGACAAGCCTTGAAGCCTTGGGCACCTCTGGGAAGAGCTAAATGGCAGTAAATAGTTCTGCCCATACCTCTTGTCTCTCACTCTGATTCTGGGGAGGTCTCTGCCCTGACATGAGAGCATTTGTAGCGTCCTTAGGAATGGAATATAGCATTGCAAGTGTCCATTCTCAGCATGTGCAGACCAGAAATGGGATGTCTGAGCTTATGAGGCCAGGTTCTATCTCTGGCTGCTTTGTCTGCATTTCCTTCCAAGAACAGGTGCCTTGTTTTCCAGTTTAAGAGGGCTTTTAAAGAGTTCTTGGGGTGTCCATGGGTAAAAAGCAACAGTAGAAGCAGTGTGCATTTCCTGGGATTACTATGTTTGTATTAGAAAGATATATAAATACTCATTTATATTTAAGAAAGTGTTGCCAAC
This sequence comes from Setophaga petechia, assembly GCA_024362935.1. Taxonomy (NCBI): domain Eukaryota; kingdom Metazoa; phylum Chordata; class Aves; order Passeriformes; family Parulidae; genus Setophaga; species Setophaga petechia. Next base: position 1,662,469 of record JANCRA010000104.1, on the reverse strand, counting down.
CTCCTCTATATTGACACTTAAAACCTTTTTCTTAACCATTCTTCACAAATTTGTCTAGGTACTGCAATAAAAGCAGAATTTTTATTTATGGGGAAGCCCTCACAGTGAAGTTTCTGGATTAATTGACTTCTTACTGTGTTAGAAGTTAATTATATGCATTTCCTGTAATTCAAATTGTGAGCTAAATCTCTTGATTTAATACAGATAGCACTGAGGTGGAGCTTTTTCTGACCCAAGTCAGTGGTGGAAGGGGCTTGGGAATTCCTCAGGTGAATGACTGATAATGCAGACTGGTCAGTTCAGAGTAGCAATGGGAGTCATTTGGAGGGGCTGCTTAAATAATAGATATTTGAAATGTTTATTGCATGGCACACCTGTAAAAGGCACATGGTTGAAGAGTCTTAAGAATCACTCTGGGACCAGGTCCCTGATCTGGTTCATGCAGTGCTGGTTCCAGCTGTCTCTGGGTCAGGTCATGGCAGTCTCAGAGGCAGTGTCCAGTCCCCCTTTGCCATGGTGGCAGTGGCTAAATGACATTGTGTGACCCATTTAGGGTATCTATAACCACTGCCTGAAGTCAGGGACTGCTTTCAGTCCCCAAATAGCTCAGCCTCCCTCCTTGGCAGTGGCTCCTTGGAGGTGTTGCTTGTCTCTGCTCAGAGGGGTGTGCTCTGGGATTCCTGTTTTGTCCAGTGCTTCTCTGAGAGCCCTCCTTAGCACATCTTGGAGCCTGCACCTGGTGCCAGCAGCAGCTCTTCCCTGCTCCTCCTCCTGCTTCCAGCTCCCACTGAGTGTGATCATCCCCTGCTGGGCACCACCAGGCACTGGTGCCAGAGACCCACAGTACTGTCACCCTGAGGGATGGACAGAGCCCTGAAACCCCTTGGATTTGTCTTATCCTTAAGAAATTTCACACCTTGGCTCCTGTGAGCATAATTGCTCTGATTTTTGTGGTAAATGCAGAATCAGCAGCCAAAAAAAGCTGTTCTTTGCTAAAGCTACTCACTGATTTCAGTGCTAAATGCAAATCTTATTATGCTATTATTGGTTTAGTGTTTTGAAACCTCGTTTGCAGCCATTTAGTCTGTTTGGTTACTCTCTGTTAATAGAAGCATCTTTTCAGTTAAATGTAGCAAAGGTCACTATTTCTTTCTTCATGACTCATTTCTTTTAGAGGTCCAGCTCCTACAATAACCTGAGAGGTTTTTCCATGTTGCTCATGACAAACTTCTCCAGCAATCAATAGCAAGTATGTATTTATTGTCCTTGAAAATGTGAGCTCTCAATTATATTGATGTAGCTGCATTTTTCTGGGATGCATTCAGTCTCCTGATGCATTCTGGGGCTGAGAGTTCTCCTTTGCATTGATTCAGGGTTGGAATGCTACAAAATTTGTTCACTTTAGCCTTCCTCAAGGAAGAAAAAACCCTTATGCTTCCTTGAACAAGAGAAGCAGTGGAATTATCCAAACTGATTTCCCCCACAATTTAATTGTAAACATGCAAACTCTGCATTCTGCAGTCCCCCAAGAGCCCTTCTGGGAGAGTGAGGCTGCAGACAGGGACACATTCCTGCAGCTGAGCTGCTCAGCAGTGTCTCCTTTACCGAGGGAGCATTGGAATGTGTCCTAAGATAGATGGACCTTTTGCTTCCATGGAATTAAAGCTGGAGAAGTTACTTAAAACTTTCTTAAAATGCAATGATGGGGAAATTACACCCCTAAAAAAAGTACTTTTTAAGAAATGATGGATTATTCCTTGATTAAGAGAAGAAAGCCTGAGCAAAGACTCTTAAGGTTGATATCTATCATGCCTCCAGGCAAGCAGGCTTCCTAAGCAGAAGGCAGTATTGATCCCATGTCTGGCTCTGTAGCACAGAGCAGGGAGTGCAATCCATTATCAGTGAGAGCAGAGCCATTGGCTCCTGGAGCATTCACTTGGGCTATTACTTGATCTTCCTTAACTGATGCTGCTAATGGGCTCATATTTAATTTTTCCATAGAGGGGCAGAACGGGCTTGTGGTGAGTCTGGGCTCAGTCACAGGGTGACATTTAAGCAACAGCAGCAGAGCCTGGGCTGGGTTCCTGATCAGCTGTGGCCTCTCTGCTCAGACTTTCCCTTGGGGTGGTCTGAAGGGGTTTGTGTTCATTTCAGGTGAATTCAGTGCAGGGCACTTCGGGTTTGCTTTCAAAGAATGTCCCTTCAATTGTGGGAATTATTCAGGGGCTGGCTGCTAATGGTGTTTTCTCATGTCCCACTCTCTTTTCTCAACTCTTGTGATAATAATTAATAACTATTGATCCAGTGAAATCTCTCTGCTTAGAACTTCATGACAGACATAGACATGTGTGTATGTGTAATGATATATTAAAAATATGCATATATGCAAATATATATGTGCATTTTTGCATATGTAATATATAAATATACACATGTATATATTTCTGTCATGGCTAGGGGGAGGTCTGTAGCTTGGACCCCATTTGCAATTAAATATCTTTCAAAACTGTCTCCCCTTACACTTGTGCAAGGATGTATCTAGCAGATTAAAGCTGAGTTCAAGTGTGGTTGACAGACTCCTGCTGAAATTTGGTTGACCTTAAAGAAGACAGTGAAGGTCTATGACAAAAACAAGAAAATGTGACATGACAGCAATTGCAAACTCTTTTAGCCATTCTGTGTGAACATTTGGTACATTTGGTTCATGTCTGCTAGCAGCCTTTTCTTCTTCTCCAGAAATATTTGCACATCTTTCTTGCCTGAATCCTGCATTCTGAGGTTTTGCCTTGGGACTTTACATTTTCCTTTCTGCTGAGGAAAAGAAACTATACTAGAATTTCTAGATTGGTTATGATGATATACCTCATATATATGCCTGATCTTTGTAGTATTTAAAAAAAGGGTATTAATGTTTTCTTCTTCCTGGAAGCTCCTTCTAACACTGGTGAAGGCTTTGTCATCTTCAAAGTTCAGGCTCATCTTTGTTGAGTCTCTGTTGCATGGAAACTTTAGAGCACAGCTCAGTCTGGGTTACTTAACAGGCCCTTACTGTTCCAGAAACTTCTCACTGCTGTTGGAAAGAGGTGTTTGTTTTTCTGACATGAAGGCTGGCTTGTGCTGTGCTCTGGCTGTGGGTGTGAGGGCTGTGCCTGTTCTGGCTGCAGTGATGAAGTGCCATGGAGGAGCTCTGCCAGCTGCTCCCTGCCCGTGCAGGAGGAGCACAGCAGCCCTGATCACGTCCATCTGACTGGCTGTGGGTGGGCCCAGGGATGGACACCAACATGTGTCACATGGACCTGATGGACAGTGCACATTGCAGCTGGAATGGCTGAGGAATTGGGTGGGCAGTCTAAGCCAGAGTACTTTAAATGGTGTTTTCCTGGTGCCAGGCTGTCATGGGTTCTCACATTGCAGCAATCTGCATTTGGGTCTCTGGGAAGGGGATGTGGTTAGCTTAAACTCCTACTGCAAATGAGAGGAACAACTCACATTTTAAATTTCATTTATGTTTTCCCACCTAATTGCCTGGATAGCTGGTGAGAGATGATGTTTCTTGTGGTTGTAGGACTGCATGCCTCCACAAAGGACAGGAATTATTTAAAATGAACCCGATAAAATTACAGTGTAGAATTTTACAATTGTTTTTATTAAAACAAGCAGAAAAACTCCACACCAAAGACCTCCCTTGCCCCAAAAAAAGCTCCAAACTCAAATAGCATCATCTTAGCATTTGTTATTTTTTTGGAAAGTTACAAGTAAAGAATGTGACATAATCCTTGTTAAAATGACTGGCTGCTGATGTTTAGAGAGCATCAGCTGTCCTTGGCAAGCGTTCTTGGTGAGAATGAAACAGAAGAATTTATATATTTTTGTGAAATGGAACTGTTGAAATGTCTCTTAGCAGTCTGAAAGGTCAAGTTTTCAATTTGAGTCTCTCAGTGAGGAGAAACCAGGGAAGGTTCACCCTGGACAGCTTCACGTTCAGAGCTTTGTCAAAACTGCTGCATTTCTGAGGGTTGTGCTTCTGAAACAAAACCTTTCAGCAAAGATGTATCCTGCACTGCTTGGAGGTGTGTTTGCTGTGTCTGTTTATCCATAATGTACACAATGGATAGCATTTCAAACTATTTATGATATATTAATCCTTTTACCACAGACAGTGCTGACTGCATCAGCGATACACAGTGTAGGCTTTGTGCTTATTTACAATTAAGCAAATGAAAATCAAGCCACAAATTTCTTTTATGTTATATTTAACATGTGGACTTTTTGTATTTTTGTGTGCATGCTATTTCTTTCTCCACTTAAAGCAGTACCATTTTTACTGGTACACAAACGCACATAAATATATAAACATACTGGTTTGTGACATAAAAGGCAGTTACAGGAAAATAATGCAATAAAATGCATGAAGTTACATAATTTATATTTTAAAAATTGTCAAAACAACTTTGTTTCAGAGGGCGGCATATTTTATCAAATGTAACTGTCAATTTGTCCTGCTGAAAACTTGTGAACAGTCAACTGCTTTTTACTGACTGTAAATTTTAAAGTAGGATTATGTTACTCAACTGGAAAATAACTGAAGAAGAAAGTGGAAAAGTCTCTTTATTTTCCAGCTCAATAAGATCTTTAACTGTTCCATAAATGCTAAACTATACAGCATGTAATATTTGAAAAGCACTTTTGACTTGAGCATGAGATAAGTGTTTTTGTTCTTATATTGCATCAGTTTGGAAAGTCTAAAGGACATTTCAAATAATCAAATGGCAGCGCTAAACCATGAGAATGAAATTATCTTTCTACAGCTATTCTTAGCTTCACTTTGAACAGTTTGATAATTGAATAAGTCTTCTAACAATTTAAAGTCAGATTCACAGTCTACATCACTGTGTAATGGCCTTTATAATTTCTTTCTCTGAGTTATTTTGTTTAGCATCTGGACCTTTTCTCCCCCCATATTCTTTCAAACCAATAAAAAAACCCCAAAGCAATCCTCCAATGATTGATTTAATTCAATTGCATTGCAATTTGACGTGGTTATTATTGCTAGGTGAACTGGCATTGCAGCAACTTGTAACAACATCACATTTGAGTAACAGAAGAGGAATTCTGTGGTTGGATGAGTGGCTTCTATTGCACCTCCATAAAGCCCTCGCAGGAGGGAAATGCTGTCATCAAATGTCACAGCAGTGATGAAGTCTGGTTTGGAGCTGAATATGGCACAGTGGTTTCTGTTAACCCTGAGGCAGCTCAGAATAAAGGTGCCAAGCTTTCCATTGGCACGGGCACTGTTGGTTAGCAGGGTGTTCCTGGCTGTGCTGGTGGAGGAGGTCAGGTCCAGAGGCCCCTGTGGCAGTGCTGTGAGTGCCCATCCTGCCTGGGGCTGTGGCTGCTGCCTCTGTGCTCCGGCTGCCTCTGCAGCAGGCTGAGGTGCTGCTGTGCTCAGGGTGCTGCACTGGGCAGCTCCACCAGCCTGGTGTGGCATCAGCTCTCCTCAGGGCCATCTTGTGCTCTTTCAGCTGCCTGGGGGAAGGTCTTGGTGTTTGCTGCAGTGAGGTCTTTGCTCCTAGGTGTGCCACTTAGGGCAGGCTAGTATTTTATTGATGATGTGTCTTTGTCAGGTAGAAACATTGCTTGTACTTTACACAGGAGTTAAAATCATGTCTGGGTGATTGGGCTTCTCTAATAACAAACACAGACCAAAAAAAGCTGTGAATGCCCTGACCTGGGGTGCTGGTAAATGCCTACATTTGGCATGTGTCAGTCATAGCATGTCAGTGCCTGATTTAGGGGTGTTAAACCAGGTTTTCAATTGCTGCTTGTGGTCATGTCTAAAGAACCTTTGGCTGAAGTCAGAAGTCACTTTTCCACTGGGATTGCTGCTCATGGAACCCAGGCTGCTCTCAGCAATAGCTTTACACCTTCCAGCACCATGTTCTGGGGGACAGGGAAGCTGTGCCCATGTGCAGCTCTTTGGGTCACTTCTCTGCTGGGGATCTCCCAGTCGGTCACTCTGACTGAGCTCTTGGCTTCCAGTTACTGTTTCCCTCTTACACTGAGTGTGGTCATGTCAGTTTGTGCATTTGCTGAGTGTTGTCTCAGATGTTTCCAAAAGTATTCCTTTAATTTCCTTCACCATCCACAGCTGTGTAGGAGCACAGCTTGTGCTAATTGGGATGGGGCTGGAGCCTCATCCCCAATGGGCTGCAGCTGTGCCAGGCAGGTGAGCAGCACTGGGGGTAACGAGCCATGGAGTGCCCAGGGGCGCTGACCAATCACCCAGGGGAGCAGGGGGCACACAGGTGCTGTGCATGAGCCAGAGGGCATAAAAGGCTGGGCTGGGGAACGAGAGGGGCAGATCCTTGCAGCCTTCTGAGGTGGCCTGATGTCCCTCTGTATGGGGAGAGGCCTGGAGCCTCTCTGGTGTTGGTTGTGCCTCTGCTGTTGTCCTGATATGATGGTGACCCCGATGTGACTCCAACATGGAGCTTTCTGATGAGGTATGGGGTAACTGTGTGTGGGGAGTGCTTAGAGCCTCCTGACATTGTGTGATGTTTCTCTGTGTGTCCTGGCTGTCCCAGCTGCGGTATTTGCTGCGACACAAACCCAGCAGTCTGTTACTTGTAGAACATCTTTCAGTTGTGTGGAAGGAGTTGGGCTTTAACCTAGAAATGGCCATCATAGATAAAGCACCCAAACTGCAGAGTCCCACAGAAATCTAATCCCTATCCTGTCAACTTCCCTGAAGACACAGGATTTATTCCCCTCTTCCCAAGTGTTACCACGTGGGCATCTAGGGAGAAACTATTTACTCCTGGAAATAAAAAGGAGAGGAAAAGGGGTATTCAGCCTGCCTGTTGCCTTAAATCTCTTCTGTAGGGAGAGGTTATGCCTTGAGTTTTCTGTGGCCTTTTTTGATGCCTTCATGGTTGTTGCAAGCAGTGCTCTCTACAGTCTGTGCTGTAACAGAATGGAACACAGGTGGTAATTAGGTACTGCCTAGTTTACACCTGTGTGAAGGGCACACCACCTAACAAATAGAAAAAGTATTGCTGCAGGTGTGGAGAACTCTTAATTTTTGTCAATGATCCCATTTTAATGCATGCTTCATCTTGCATATCTTGTGTTTGTAGTTGTTAGTTTTTACATATGCAGTTACAGATACTTATTTTTTTAAGTAACTGACACTTTATAATTTTAGAGTTTATTGACAATGGCTTTGCTTGTCTAAAACATTATCAAAAAGTGAATAATGACTGATAAAGTAAAGATAAAGTTGACTGGGAATCTTTCAGCTCTGTATATTAGATACTGTTTTCTAAGGTATTTAATGTAAGGTTTCCACATAAAAATATTTAGAGGGTTTTCACCTGTAGAGGCATGTACTGACTGTTCCCTCTTGAAATTCCAGAATTTTTTTTCTATTCACTCTGCCCCTTTGTCCCATATGTACCTTTCCAGCTTTCTTCAGTGGTGTTGCTCCTGTCTGAAGCACTTTCATAGATTAACTGTTTCCTGGCTTTTATATTTCAAAATCACCTCTCCTGACTCTCTTGGGAAGAGAAGGCATGATGCTGGTCACCTAGGCAGCCCTATACACACCTTGTTCAAGTTGATCTGAGTAGGATTTGGATGGAAGTGTTCCACCACCCTCTTCCTTCTCTCCCTTTCCCTGTCACCATTCCCAGCTGCTTTCACTGTCTGCACCCTAATTTACATCACCAGTTGTTGTTTGTCAGGAGCAAATGTGTAATCCCTGTATGTGTCAGCCATAATAAAGTACATGCCACTCTCTAACATAGGCAGTAGCAGTGTAGAATGGATTTTATGAAAAGCATGATAAAAAAAAAATCTTTCTGTTCCTTTCCTTCGGTTTCTGACAGTTTACAGTAAGAGAGAACTTAGAAGTAACAAATGAAATCCTTAACTTCCACTTGTGCAGGGATTGACACCAAAATATAATGACCATACTGCTAAATAGTTGGAAAGCCTCCTGCTCTGTTTTTGTGGTTTGTAATATGGTTCTCAGTTTGGTTTAACATTATTGAAATGTTGGAGGCAGTTTGTCTCTGCTGCTGGCCAGTTGTGGTCATGGGATACAGCCTGAGAAAAAGTGAATCTAAATCCCTGTTTTCCTGGCTGTGTGTGTTCATGAGGTGTTTAGCAGTGCTAAGAAGTTTTATATAAATGCCATCTTTCCTTGTTCCAGTATCAGATTCCCTGTAGTCATCTTTCCCAAAAGCACTCCTGTGCCCTGTCCTGCTGAAGGCACAAAGTCTGATAAAAGTGTGTCCTGGTGTGGCTCACATGTGTGACAGCTCCTGTTCCTGCACTCCCTGCAGTGCAGCCCTCCTTGCAGTGCAAAGCAATTCTCCTTCCAGCATCAAAACAAAGCCTGAAATCCTAGAGAATGGGCTGGAGTCAGGCACTGGGTCAGTTCAGCCCAGAGTGTGCCTTGCCTTGTTCTGGCTGTCTTGCTCTGGAAAGAGAAGGGGCAGAGCAGCCTGAGCCTGCCCACGGAAGCCTTTGGCATCCAGGCACTCACTGCACCATGGTTTGTGACAGATTGCTGAGTGACTGCTGGGAGGAATGTGGATAGAGGCACTAAATAAAATAACAGGTCACCAGCCCCTTATTTCTGGTTGTGACTGTTTTATGTTATTTGGGCATGCAGGAAAAGCATGGAGGACATGTTCTCTGTGTTAGAGACATGCATGGCTAGGCAGTAATAAAAGGTGATGGGAAGTTCAAGCCTGGGGTCCCTTGGCAGAGGGGAGGCTGGGGGTGATGTGGGAGGGCTGCAGTTCCAAAGGGAGAGGGATTCTGGCCCCTCCTCTTCCATGGCTGAGGAGATGCTGGTCAGACAAGGGAGTCATTTTTAGTGTCAGTGGCAGCCCCGACTGAACCAAGGGTGTCAGGAAAAAGGGAGGAAGGAAGGAGAGTGTGGCTTTAAAATTATCCCCAGTTTGTTGTAAGGAAAGATTGGAATCTGCTCTACCTGTTAGCAAAGCCATAAAAGAAGAGATGAACCACCTTATTTTAGATTATATAGCTCTCTGAGGTTTTATGGTTTCACTGACAGTCAAACACCAAATGAAGGCTTTTTTCCTCTCCAATGTACAGAAGATGGTTTATAGTCCAACCTTCTTTCCCTCCCTTATGCTTTTATGTCTCCATATTGGTTATGTCCTCCCCAAAGCTCTCCCTTGTCCCTCTCTGCTTCCATGTAAATGAGTCAGCAACATTTTCTGCTAAATATTCTCATAATTTGCCTACTCTATCACTTTTTTTTAAACAAAAAAGAAATATGGGGCTCTTTTGAAGTAGGTGTATGTAGGCTGGTGAGAGGTTAGAGGTGTGCAACAGCTCTACCTGCCACCACAGCTTGTAGAAAAATAGAAACCAATCATTATTTCCCTGCTGCCACTGATCCTGGGGCCTCATCTGTGCACTCTCCTTATGGATGAACTCTTGGGTAATAAATATATCACTTTGCCAAGGTCATCTCACCCTAGTGGGAACATTTTGCAGCTCCCCAGCAAAGGGACAAAAGAGGGAAGAGGCTGTGCCTGTCAGAGCTTTGCTTCCTGCTGCCTTTCTGTACTGAGACTCCCCAGCCTTAGCTGGCAATTCCACATGCACCTACAGCTTCCATGGAGATCTTGGTGGTGACTGGGGTAAATCACTTTATCCAAGACAACATCTGTCCTCTCTGGCAGGAAAGCCACCCTCAGATCCCAAAGGTGATTCCAGGGGCTCCCAGGTGTGTGTGGTGGCCCAGCCACTGCCATCCATGCTTCACTCCCTTACCAAGGGAATGCTGATTTGTCCCATGGCAGGAGTGGGAGCAGAGGATCCTCAGCTGTGCTGTGCCACTGTCAGCTGGCCACTTGGAGACATCTGTCCTGGAGCAGGGACAGCAGTTGCCTGTGCCACTGACTGGGAGCTCCACAGATGCCACTTGAAGTTCAGGGCCGGCTGCTGAGCTCTGCTGCTGGCCCTTGCTGAGGGTGTTGTGCTACCATGGGCAGGAACACTTCCCTTCTGATCACAGACAAGCACTATCTAAAATAAAAATAACTATTTTTTAAAAAGTGCTGAATGGTAGAATATTGGAAAGTGATTATATCAGGGTTACCTGTCAAGTGGCTTAATTCAAGGCAGTTTGGAATAGAACATCAACACTGATGGGTTGGAGGCTGGGGCTTGTGTGCCTGAAGTCTGAGAATCCTTGAGTTGCCTGAAGCAAAACTCTTCAAACTTACTTGGAGCTGAAGAGTTAGTGCTTTTTAAAAAATGTGCCTGGGTGCTCTTATCATATGGGGACTAGGCATGGGAACCTCATTTATGTGTCTTCAAAATCAGAATATTCATATGTTATAAACTCGCAGACCTTGGAGATATTTAAGTAATTAACAACAAAAACATGCTGTGCAATATATTGAGAAACAGCATTGGAACTGCTTCCAGCCTGCTGTGTGGGGTATCCAGAGAGAGATGCACTCTAGGAACACAGGTGAATATTGCACTTGGATTTATGTCAGCAGTCAGGATTCTCTTTGTGCAAATTTTGATACCAATCACTTTCAGAAATGTACATTGAAAGTTTTTTCATCTGTGTTCACATCTTAGAGATTTTCATTTTGCCTCTTGTTTACCTCTGATTGCTGCTCCAGCTCCCTTCTCTCCTTTAGTACATCAGTAGCAGTCAGGCTGCTGAGGTCACCCTTAATATAAAGAATTCCAGCATCTTTCATTTCTTTTGGTCCAACACAGAGGATGCCTGTGGCAGACTCACCCAGCTGGTAGAGGTGATAAAACAGCAGGTTACCATTTCCTGTAATGTTGAAATGTGTGTGTATGTATATATGTATGTATGCTTGTGTCTGACAGATAAACTGAACCTGTTTGAAGCATCCATCCATCCATCCCCTTTCCATCCATTTCCTTTCCATCCCTCCCCTTTCCTAGGTGGAAAAGCTGCCAGATCCATTCTCAAGCCTGTGTTTCAGTGGCAGCTGTCACTGCAAACCAAGCGCAGCTCGTTGTGTTTGGGGGCAGAGGATAAGGTGTTCTGCAGTGTGTGGGCTGGAAAATACCTCTGGGTTTGTTCAAGGAGGTTGTGGTTACAAACATTGCCCAAAATTGGCATCCTCACCCCTCAGCAGGCCGAGCTCTCAGCCCTTGGCTGCCCCCAGGCCCCTCCCTGGCCAGGGGGCACTTCAGGGTTCAGCCACTGCCCAAGGCAGCCTTGGCCACCACACCTGGGCACTTCCTTCTGGATTGTCCCTGGTCATGGTGCTGGCCCTGGCTGAAGTGCAGCCTGCCTGGAAAAGGAGGGAAGAACACATCCAGTTAAAACCTGTGGGGTCTGTGTGTTTGTGTTTGGTTTTCCTGTATGAATCAGTCTGCTGCTTAATTGAGCTTTCCATTTGGGACAGTGACCAAGACAAATTTTTTTTTTCTCTTTTTTTTTTTTTGACCTTTTCATTTTCTTCTCTCTGTTTCTTTGTTGTTATGTTCTGGGTACCCTGTCTTTAGAAGGGAATGGAAGAAACTTCATCACCACAGTAGGACCATTGAGTACCAGCACAGCAGAGAATCCTTAGTGACAAATCATGCATCATTTGCATCTTGTTTTCACTCCCATCTATATCTAGGATTATGTGCTGCTCAAGAGAGTTGTGTTTGTAAATTAGAATTGTTTGCTCATTTCACTAATGAGGTGTTAATTAAATGACAAAAATATAATTACTAATAGCAAATGGGCCTTGGGAACAAACTGCCTTTTGATCATGGAATGGACCAGGGCTATTAAGAGTGACCTTAGTGAGGTTTTTTTCTTAAGGAAACATGTATTAAGCAATCAAAAGAACATGTCTTAACTGCTAAGCCATCAGGATAGGTACCTGCAATGTTGTCCCTGCCCCTGCAATGATTAGAATGAATGCTTGTTCTGTATCACACTGCAAACCTTTCTGTTGTACTTACCAGAACATCTGTCTCACTTCTGTGTTTTGAACACTCCCTGTGCAGTAGCTACAGCAGCTCCAGGTCCATAAAGTCATCTCCTGCACAGTCATTTCATTTGCCTTTTTCTGCTTTTTATCCTTCCCTGTGTATTGGAATCAGCTCCTGCTCCTGGCAGGGAGGCTCAGAGGGGCTCTGTGACACGGTGTGTGAAACTGCTCCAGCTGGGATTCCCAGCTCAGGGTTAGCTCTGCCCTCTTATCCTCACTTCCCTCTGGTGATATCCCTGTTCCTGAGCACTGAGCTCCTTGGGGGTTTCACTCTGATGTTCAATGTAGCCTCAGTTTTAGAAATCAGCTCTGGCAGGACTGCTTTGCTGGGAATCCTGAAAATCCAGCAGGAGCTTTATGGGAAGGGGAAGCACCTGCAACGTGCAGCACTGAAAACCACAGGGGAAATCAAGTTTGGGACCATAAAAATAAAAGCTCCTGGGTTTATTTGAATAATTGGATGGTGCATTTAGCAGCAAGGAGCACGTAACCTGACTGCCTGAGACCTGTCATAGCCTCCTAGGCCCTTGCCTCTTGGCAGAAGCTGCTTAGTGCTTGTTGTGGTCTTGGCTTTTTACAGCTTGGATTCTGCCCAACTGGAAATGTCCTGAGCCCACCAATCCATTGCACTGAGGCCCCTGGACATCCATCAGATGCTGACAGTGTGTGCTGCAGGCTCTCATTTGTTCCATTCAGTTGTTGTTTGTGGAGATGTTTGGATAGGGAAGGGCATGGTCCTGGGCGGGCTCTACATGACATAAACTATGGAATATATATGTAATATATATATTATACCTGTGACCTCTCCCTCAGGCGTGGTGTTGGTCAGACAGGAGAGTTGAATTGCCAGGAGCATCCATGCATATCAGAATCCTCAGTAAATGCTTGGTATGTGGTTTATTGAAAGTAACTTAAGGACAGGGTCCTATTTCTGAGTAGTCAGGATGTACAGGTACCTGCTGGTGACAAAGTAATCGTTGAAAGCCTCCTCTCATCCCTCTATGATGTGGTCCTTGTGACTAGACTGGTTCATGAGCTTGACAAGGAAAATACAGATTTGCCACTTTTCCATGAGAGGAGGTGGGAGAAAGCCAACATGAGGTGAGAAAGGTCATCATTTCAAACACACCGTAGAGGCAAATGAATATCAGAGGATGTTACCAAAAATCCCTATGTGAGCCCATTGCCAGTTTTTACTCAGGTTCAGTGATGTATCTGCTCCAAATAATTAACCTGTGAATGCTTCCTATTATTGATGGCATGAACATGCAGGGTTTGTTTATGTCAGGGTTTTTTGCCCTTTATTTTAGTAGTTGGGTTCTAAAGTCAGTGAGCCATTTTCAGGACAGCAGTGTCCAGATCCATAACTCTTCATCCATCACTCTGCACACAATGTGCCCTGCAGGATCTCCCTTCTGGAAGATGATTGTGAGCTCGTGTCCTTGGCGTGGTGCAGCCTGCTTTTATCACTGATCAAAGGTCTGAATCCCCGCCATGGTTTGTTGTGCTGACCCCCAGAGGATCTGTGCAGCAGGGAGAGAACTGTGGGCTCCCTCCCACTGAACAAAATGTACCTGAGGAGGCTGAATCTGCTCATGCAAAAGCAGCCATGGACTTGAGGGTTCCACTTGTGTGAACAGCCAGGGATTTGCATAAACAGCTTCAGGGCAATGGCAGATTTCTGCCTGGGCACTGAAATCCCAGGGACTGATCTGAATTCCCATCACTGGCAATGTGAAACACTCTGTTCTCAGGGGTGACCTGAGGAAAACTCAGCTCTGCAGCTCAGTGGGAAGTCTGTCCTGGGAGAGCTGAGAAGGAGAAAAGGCAAATGCAAACAGTCTGGGTCCTTGGTACATTCTGATTTGATTTGAAGTTTTCTGTTTTCCTGGCTGCAGCCAGGCAAGATTGAGCTGCAGGTTTGCCAGATGAGCAGGGGAGGGCTGCTCCGAGTTCCATCCCCTGCTGTCCTCAGGAAGTGTCTGCTGAAGGACACCAGTGCAGGTCTTGGGTGGGGATATTATTCCTTTTTCTAGCAAAGCACATTGAAATAATTTCAGTTTAAAACTAGTAATTTTACTATTTCATCATTTGCTTCTACATGTGGAACGCTTTAGTTATAAACTCTCTTTGTGAGTGGAGGAATGCTGCTGTTTGGACCTTGATGAGAGCCTGAGCTGGGCCCAGGTGAGGCTCAGGAACTGCTGCCTGTATGGTGCACATCCTGTAACATTAAAAATAGCTCTTACTTGTCCTTCCTTCACATCTGGGCTGCAGGTTTTAAGGACATTCCAGCTGCACAGTGTTGTACAAGCCGAGCTTCTCCATGTGAAATTGCAGAGTTTTTATGGTGTTGCACTGAATCCTAGATCCAAGTGCAGGGAGGTTGGGAGGAAGTGACAATACAATAGTAAACAAATTTAAAATGAAGGAGATTTCCTCTCTTTGATTTGTTCTTCTCTAATAATGTCTTTTAATGTCTGTACATAATGCAAGACAGGGTGTTTTCTACAGGAAAGTTGGACTTGTGAAAAGATCTTCCAGGGCTAGATTTCTGACAAGGTGTTCATGCCAGTTTTGAGGGAGACCGGTAGGGTTTGTAAATAGGGCTGACAAGGACTTGGCCAGTTTGTTGCCACCTCTGTCATTTTCTGTGTGACACAGTTCTGTGATCTCTGCAGGCCCTTACAAATGGGGATTCAGTGACAGAAACTCCTGGGGAAGGAGGTGTCATGCCCATGTCTCTCCTGTTATAAAAATGAGTTGAAAACAACCCAAAACTTCACTCTTGTACTGACTCTTTTAAAAAATGAGAACAGGTAAATTTTTTCTGTTGGGGATAAGTTGCTTCAATTATTTGCAAATATTTAAGCTGAGACCAAGAACAATAGAGAAAAATGTGATGGAGTGGGAGATTCAGGGAGTTTTAACCAACTCAATAAAGACACTTTCTAATGACAGTCAGTCCCAACAAAAACTGTCACTGTAATTCACCTGTAATGGCCCTGCACAGTGAGAGCTGTCAGTACCAATCTGGTTTAATAACAACCTCCTCCAAACAAGAGATGTTTGTGCTGAGTGTGTTTTATAGAGCAGCTGAGTGGGTTTGTAGTGCTCTGTGTAAATCTGTGTATTTCCAGTATTAGCTTGGAATGTTCTTGAGCCAGTGTCTCTCTACAACTCGAGATTTTCAGGTTGCAAATTAATTGGCATTTAAATGATTTCAGATAAGGGTTTTGTTTCTCTTGTGGTACCATGGCTTTGTACAAAAGCTGGGAGGCCACTCATGATTTGAGTAGCAGAAATTTTACTGTGACACAGGTATTTGTTATTAAATTACTTCCCCAAGATAGATTAAACCCTTTTAAACTCTATTCAGTTTCTTTGAAGCCTGGATGAAGTATATCCAAGGGGAGCTGGAATTGGTATCATTCAATCCAAATAGGAGCTGTTGTTTTGCAGTAAACTTTCTTAGTGATATCTCAATGTTTTTATTTAGTACAAGATACATATATTTAATAATAAACACAGGTATTACAGATGCACAAAATTTTGTGTATCATTTTTCATTTTCCTTGTAAATGTATTTGGGTATTTGAGAATGCCTGAGTGCTCTCATAATTACTGTAGTTGACAAACCCTTTTAGGTAAATCTTCTCTTTCTCCTTCTCTTTCAGAAGTTTATCTACTGTTGCACAAAAGGCAAAACTAAAATGAGCCATTTTATTTTATTAATCCTCCACTAATCTGCCATCAGGAATATTTATTGTGTAAGTGGCAAATGTAAGACTTCAGACTTGGTCAGGGCTGAAATTGCATCCAGTGTACAAAAAATGGTGAGGGCTGTGTTATTCAGTGCTAGCAGGAAATGAAAAGAAATCTTGCCTTTTATGGTAGTAAATGGTATTTAGTGGTACCCATTTTTATTATCATTAGTCATAAATTCCAAATTTACCCCAAGATATTGTGGAATTTTGCTCGCTTAAAGGTCCTAAAAGCACTCCTGGACAAACCCAAAAGTACAGGATGGTTTGCAATTTAAAGAACCCCCCAATGTTTCACTGCAGTTCTGAGTTGAGGAGTTATTTGCTGTTTTGCATGTAGGAAATCAAATCTGGCAGCAACAAGTTGTCCTAACTCCTGTTCACTGTTGGCCTTTGCCGGGAGCAATCATTGGAACATTTCCAGAAAGTAATTTCAGGTTGTCAAATAATCACAATGAAATTTTAGGTAGAAGTGTTAGGCTGTGATTCTCAGTTGACTTTGCCCGAGAGTTTCTCTTTCTAAACCCCAAGTTATGAATGGAACACCAGAACCCCTGGTAGGGCTTGAAGGAGAGGAGCAGGAGGTGTTCCTGGAGTAAGGCTGGGTCAGGAATGGGACAGAGCTCAAGGGCTTTGTACCCATTTATCCCTGCTCAGAACAGCCCTGCCCTTGGCTCAGGCTGTTGACAAATGATTTTGTTTCAAGGCCTGCCCCGGCACTTGGGCAACCCTTCAAATGCCCTGCAGCTCTGCCTCCATGAGTGCAGTGAGAAATGCATTTACATTCCATCCTGAGGAGGACAGCCAGCTGAGAGCTGGAGCAGGGTAACATAAGGTTGCTCAAGGATTTAAAAAATACGAGCGTGTGCAGGAAGTTCTTTGTTCAAGCTGAAAATATCATCCAGTGGGTGTCCTAAAGAATTTCAGGTGCTGTAGCTAAATGTACCTTTGGTAATGATAACCTGAAAACATGTCCTTGCTATGTTATGGCAGAAACACCTTTTCAGTTTTTCTTTTTAGGTCAAATTACTCTTTTAATAACTCCTCAAGAGTATTTTAATAGGACTGGGAGTTATTGTTATTGAAAGTAAATATTTAACCTGTTCTCAAGCACCCTGAATAGTGAACATGGGAGAAGGTGCATTTCAGACAAATAACCTTTATTTTAAAGAGCTGGGGCCAGCTGGATTTGGCAGCACATGTAAAACGAATGGAGTCTTTTAAGTAAAATGATGGAACTGAGCTAAAGGCCTCTGACAATTAGGGACCAAATCCAGGGCTTGAAGTGAAGTGAGTCTGACACTGGCTTCAGTGGAGATGACTTAAGGCTGAAGATGATAAGAAAAGCTTAACCAGACAGAGAGTGTCCCTCCCAGCTGTACTTCAGACTGCATGGAAACCTGTGTGATAAACAGGAATAATAAATAAAGGAAAAGCCAGAAGTAGCCAGGTCTAAGCCCTGCACTACTTCATGTATCAGAGTAATGAGCTCAGTCAGCATCAGGAATTAGCACAACATCCTTTAAGCTGAATCTCTACACTGGGTTTAGAAGGTTAGACAAACACTGCCAGTTTAGGAACAAGGAGCAGTATTCTCTCTTTCAGGGCTGAGGCACTAATCTCAGAAATCTCAGGCAAACTGCTTCAGCTGCTAAAAAAAAGAGAGAGAACCTTGCAAGGAACCTAAGAGGTGGCTCATGTTTGAGAAGGAATGTGAGTGCCTCACAGATCATGTAATATTTCCAAGCAGTGATTGTAACTGATAAAGCAGCCCAGAAAGCTTTCAGCTGGAAGTGAATTCAGCAGGTTCAATTGTAAGTGTAAAGTTTTAAAATCTGGGTTTGTGCTGCAGGACCTAAAAGTAGACTGTAATGTAAAGTAGGCAATACTGGGACCACACTGTTAGGAAGCCAAAAATACCATACATTTATATTTATTGTCCAGATTTTTATCTCATCAAATTTGTCAAACATTATTTTTGACCAGGAACTATACAAATTTCTGTGCTCTTACTTCATTTGTAGGTACAAATGAATAATAGTGCTGCTTTTACAATGCAGCATTTCAAAAAATCCCATCCAAATCAGTGCAATCATTGTGAGATTTTTGCAGATTAAGCACAACTTTTGTGCCTCCTCATGATGGCAGTACTTGTACACAGATCAGCTCCATCATTCCTCAAGGCTCTATAAATTCAACAGGCACTGCTCAGGCTGGAAATGATCACCAATCATGGGAAGTTGTACTGGCTTGGAAACCAGAACAGAATTTGGGCAGAAGTCTCTCCAAGGTCCTGATTCCTGACTCTCCTCTGAGCAATTTGGAAACTCGCAGGGAACATGCCTTTCTTTTGCTTCATTTTTGCTTTTTTTTTCTCCATTTTGTACATGTTTTTCTCTTGCCTTTGGTCTCATGGTGGTGTAGGTCACCCTGATAGATGACAGCAGATGCCCTGCTGGCTGTCAGCCCCCACAGAAATGTGCAAATAATTCACTGACTGAGCAAATAATTCTCTGTGGTGGGGGTTTTCATTCTAAACTCCCAGTTCTCAGAATTTATTGTCAGGTTTTGCACATTCAAGTACCTTTTTCCTAGATGATAATTAACCTTTTTCCTAATAGAAAATTAAATTAAAGAAATGGGACTATTATTGCAGTTTTGTACAGGAATGCTAATGATATCAAACTTATAGTTCTTAGGGGAGAATTCGAGTATAGAAGGTGATTAGAGTGGTTTTACTGGCTGGCAAAGGAAGAGTCACTTTAAGCTGAACAGCAGGATGTAAGGATGTTGTGGTGAATCAGAAAAACATTTGGCACATTGCTGGAGTTCCTCTCTATGGTGTTGTATTATCTCATTTCAAATGTTGTAATTAAAATTGAACAAACTGAATTAATGTAGCTGAGATTTATCTTCCCAAATGCACTCTTAAAATTTCCTCTGTCCTTGTTTTGCATGGGAGAGGTTGGGAATAGAGAATTGTCCTGAAGCTCTGGAGTTTCTGCAAGCTGAGCTCAGAATCAGTGCTGCTGCTCAGGCCTTTGTCAAATGTTTTGCCACACCTAATGGGGTTGGAAAGAGATGGGTGGGTTTGGTAATTGTGAATATTCAAAAAGATGAGAAATACACTTGATGTGAAAGCCTAGGGCAGGAGTGCAAAGAAGCTGCATGTATGCTTTATACTTTTTCTGTAAAAGAAGCAGAACAATGTCTGTAACCCAGTTTGATCAGGAGGTGCAGCTGTTTTAAACCTTGGAAGAGGTGAAATAAGAAGGAATTGCTGGCACTGCCTGTTCAGTCTGTTATTGCTGTGGAAGGCTTAGCTGAGCAAAGCCAGTGTGTCACTCTGGGAGATGGCGGAGGAATGCTGTCCACATAAGGAGTCTCCCAAGTAAGGATTTGGAAATCAAACCCAGCAGGACGTGGCTTGGAAAGCTTCTCTTGCAATTGTATTAGATTTTTCTTCCTGTGCAGGACCTGCAAAGCCAGACATGACCCTGGTTCTCTCTGCAGTGCCTTCCATCCAGTGCTCTCCTGTTTGTTTGTGAAATGCTCCTCCTGAGTGGGTGCTGCTGGGCCCCGGGCAGCAGCCACCAGGGGGCGACTGATCCTGCCTGGCCCTGGGAAGGGCAGGTGATGATTTCAGCTTCTCCATGATCAAAGGGAGTTCCTGAAGTGTACAGCATGAGCTGACAGACACCTGATTTCCCCAAGGCTGCTCTGGCTGAATGGATGGCACAGCTCTGACAGAGGAGAGTTTGTATTTGTATTTAATTTACGTTTAAACCTGAGCTTGTTTGCTTTTTTCTCCCCTCAGGTTATCAAGCTTTGCCATGATTTTTCTCAGTCTTTTCTTAGCATAGGCATGTAAGCTGGACACTTGCTCTGCCTCTAATTATTTCTGCCCTACACTGAAAATCATTCATGTTATTTCTGGTGATTGCAGCTGAAAATGAAAACATTCAGTGGAAAATCCAGGGTATGCTGGAGTTAAGGAAAAACTCCTCTTGAGTGAACATTTTTTCCTACCCATCTGGGCCTGCGGGTCAAAATAGAATTAATAATTAGACCCTGGTTTGTCTCCAGCCCATCTCTATTGGAAACATTGATAATCTCTAATGGAAATAGTAGCAGTAGCTAAGCCATGAGCGTGTGCCATACATGAATGAGGGACAGGTTGGTTTGGCAGGCAGGATGGGCTTTTCCTGCACAAGAGGTAATTGCTGTTTGTGTCCCTTGCTGGTGTTTCACTGCTGGAAGGAAGGATACACAGAATCCAGAGGCAGGAGGTGCCTGTGGAGATGGGATTGCTCTCCCAAAGAGATCTGGCTGCTCCTGCAGGTGGAAGGAAGCTTTGCCCTTCTCCAGCCACCTGACAGCATCTGGCAGAGTGAAGGTAATGGGCTCGATGTTTTTGCCCAGGCTCGTGCAGAATGTGACAAACACTGAGCCTGCATCCCTGGGGCCTTTGTGAGACCATGGGAACAGTGTCCCTTGTGTCCCAGCTGTGTCCCAGAGCTGTACTGCCAACAGGCCTGCACAGCAATGGGCAGGGCTGGAGATGGGACTGATCCAGGGATCTGTTTCACGTGTGGTGAGGTTTGGGAATGCAGTTTTTGTGTGTCATTTATGGAAGCGTGGTTTTTACTCACTGAGAATGTGCCTCCCAGCTTCAGCAGCTCTAATGCACAGCTGCACTTCTCAGCCTGCCTGCATCCCAGCACAGAGCTTGCATGTTGTACAGACTCAGAAGAGGGGGGATAGGAAATATTGTCTACTATAAGAGAATTAAAGAGGGAAAAAAGAGGAAAATAATCTAATGTGGCTCAGGGCTCCCTCATGTTTTACAGAAGGCTTCTTCCATAGGCTCTCCTTGTGATTCTTTTGCTTCATTTTGGCCTCCTGTGTTTGTCAGTCACCTTTTAAATTTTGGCCTGAGAGCCTCCTCAGTGCAGAATGGATAACGGATAACGCTCAGAAGGATGGTAACTGGAGACAGACTCAGTAGGAAAGCCCTCCTTCCATCACTTCCCAGTTTGTGCTGGATGAGGATTTTTATTGTATTTCTCTTTCTGCTCATACCATATTTCAGAGACATGGCCAGCTTAGCTTCTTGGGTTTTCAGCAGTGTGGGCTGTTAGTTTTGTTGGTTTCTTTCATTTCCCTGGTGGAAAATCTGATGTCACCAATGCACTCAGAGTGTACACAAACCTTGAGAGAAAAGAGTAGATTTGTTTATTGAAGAACATCCCCATGTTACTTCTGGTGGCAGGGAAGGTGTAAAGGCAGAAAATTATTCAAACCCCCTGTGTCCTTCCTGACTGCAAAGTGAGTTTTTAGGAATATGGAGCGCAGTGAGCCGATAGAGTCACTAGATGGCGTTTTCTTTTTCTGGTTTATTTAACCATTTCCATTTAACCCCGTTTGCAAGGCATGAGTCTCCCCAGCTTCTCCAAAGTGAGCCTATGGGCAGTAATGGATATCACAGCTGTGTCTGAATATCCAGCTGCTCTTTGTGTGCCCGTGGGGAATGGCTGCAGGGCTGGCTGGGGTACCCTGGGTGAACCTGCTGCTCACACAGAAATATTTCTGAGTAATGGCAGTCAGTGGCCATTTAATGTGGTCACTTGCTGATCCTTGGCACAGATTGTTGGGAAGGTGGGATAGCAGAGAGAAAGCAGATGGAATTAATGTTCAGAGGGGAGGAAAGCGAGCTGACTCTTTCTCCTCTGCCTCTATAGATGGAGGGTTGGGGTCACAAAAGCTCCGTGTGGGTTTAAGATCCTTGAGACTGGCAGGAACAGAGAAATTGAGTGACTAGAACAGAGTGTGGATGCAGCTCTTCCATCCCTGCCCTCAGTGAATGAAATTCTCTGCATTCCAACCTGACAGAGCCTTATCCTTTCGCCTCTGTGCCAGGCAGCAGCCCCGGTGCTGAGGCACAGATAACTGGAGCAAATCACTGCAAACCCTCCTGGAAGCTCTGCATGCATGCACCAACCCTACAAATGGATAATTAGAAAGACACCTCTTTTAGAAAGTGCTCTTGTAGTCAGTACAACAAAATGATTTCTTCAGGTTCCAGTGCAGAATGGGTGGCTGCACAGCATATGCACAGATTTCTGGAGACACAATACAAGGGGGATGGCAATAATAACCTTTTTCTGTCACCAGAGAGTCTGCACAAAGATTCCAGCAGCATTTTGCACAGTATGGAAATAAATGTGTGACTCATGAGCGTTAAGTTGCTAAAAGGAAAAAATCTAAATTTATGTGATCCAAAATCTGCCCTCATTGCACCCCTACAGCAGCTGTGCTCCTTCCAGATCTGAGGACAGATTTTAAGTCAACAGGCACATCCACTGACATCTATTTTTTCATTTCTTGCCGTTTTAGTAAAGCAGTAGTTACATTCCTCACAGCATCCTTCTTTCAATTAAAGTTTTTCTCTGTGTGTGTATATCACTGAACAGCTCCTAAGATGCAGGCAGATTTTGTCTGGTGAGAAATGAGGTTTTGCTGGAAGGTGCCTGTTTGATATTGGGTGTGTTTTGGATGTTAGAGCACGTCATGTGGCTCTGGCATTTCTGCAGCTGGGCACTGAGAACATCTGCAGGCAGATGCTCACGTGCTCCCTCCCCTTAGCTCCCACCCCAAATTAGCTTTATTTCCAAATCCAGTTGGCTCACAGGCTGTCTGGTAATCCTGCTGTCCTGGAGCCTGGGCATCAGGCCTTGGAGATGGGCTGGGGACTGATTTGAGCCTTGTGTGAGAAGAACCTGTCTGAAATAACAGCATAGGACATGGATTAATAGAGAACGTTATCTTCCACTTTTTGTATTACTGGAATCAAAAGTACAGAGCAACGGAACATTTCCCTGATTTCCAAGATGAGTTCTCAGTGTTTATTGTCCCCCTTGCACAAGAGACGACACCTCTGTTGTGCATTCCCACAGTGCCCCGGCTTCCCTGACTGTGCCATTCCCAGCCAGGGAATGCTGCAGCCGCAGCTGGGGCTGCCATTGCTGTCCCTGCTCCCGGGACAATGGCGCCATGGGGCGGGAGCGGCTGCCAGGGAGCAGCCAGGGCATGAGAGCAGCTCGTGGCAGGATCCCCGCCTTTGTTCCCCAGTGCCGGAAACGGGCCCTGCTTCAGAGCGGCCATGGCTCTCTGCCCTACTCTGAGTCAGGCCTGGGTAATGCCGCCATTTTGTGTGAGGCCGTGGGGCACTCCGCCATTTTGTGTGAGGCTGTGGGGCACTCCGCCATTTTGTGCCGTTCTGTGGGGAGCCCCGCCATTTTGTGCCGGTCTGTGGGGAGCCCCGCCCTTTTGTGCCGGTCTGTGGGGCGCTCCGCCATTTTGTGTCGGTCTGTGCAGCGACCCGCCATTTTGTGCCGGTCTGTGGGGTGCCCCGCCATTTTGTGCCGGTCTGTGGGGCGCCCCGCCATTTTGTGTCGGTGTGTTCAGCGCCCCGCCATTTTGTGTCGGTCTGTGGGGCGCCCCGCCATTTTGTGCCGGTGCGTTCGGCGGCCCGCCATTTTGTGTCAGTGTGTTCGGCGCCCCGCCATTTTGTGCCGGTCTGTGGGGCACTCCACCATTTTGTGCCGGTCTGTGGGGCGCCCCGCCATTTTGTGTCGGTCTGTGGGGCGCCCCACCATTTTGTGTCGGTCTGTGGGGCGCCCCGCCATTTTGTGCCGGTCTGTGGGGCACTCCGCCATTTTGTGCCGGTCTGTGGGGCGCCCCGCCATTTTGTGTCGGTGTGTTCGGCGCCCCGCCATTTTGTGTCAGTGTGTTCGGCGCCCCGCCATTTTGTGTCGGTGTGTTCGGCGCCCCGCCATTTTGTGTCAGTGTGTTCGGCGCCCCGCCATTTTGTGTCGGTCTGTCGGGCGCTCCACCATTTTGTGTCGGTCTGTGGGGCGCCCCACCATTTTGTGCCGGTCTGTGGGGCGCTCCGCCATTTTGTGTCCGTCTGTGGGGCGCTCCACCATTTTGTGTCGGTCTGTGGGGCGCCCCACCATTTTGTGCCGGTCTGTGGGGCGCTCCGCCATTTTGTGCCGGTCTGTGGGGCACTCCGCCATTTTGTGTCGGTCTGTGGGGCACTCCGCCATTTTGTGTCCGTCTGTGGGGCGCCCCGCCATTTTGTGTCGGGGTGTGGAGCGCTCCGCCATTTTGTGTCGGTCTGTGGGGCGCCCGCCATTTTGTGTCGGTGTGTTCGGCGCCCCGCCGTTTTGTGTCAGTGTGTGGGGCGCTCCACCATTTTGTGCCGGTCTGTGGGGCGCCCCGCCATTTTGTGCCGGTCTGTGGGGCGCTCCGCCTTTTTGTGCCGGTCTGTGGGGAGCCCCACCATTTTGTGCCAGTCTGTGGGGCGCTCCGCCATTTTGTGTCAGGGTGTGGGGCGCTCCGCCATTTTGTGCCGGTCTGTGGGTCGCCCCGCCATTTTGTGTCGGTGTGTTCGGCGCCCCGCCATTTTGTGTCGGTCTGTGGGTCGCCCCGCCATTTTGTGTCGGTGTGTGGGGCGCTCCGCCATTTTGTGTCAGTGTGTGGGGCGCCCCGCCATTTTGTGCCGGTCTGTGGGACGCCCCGCCATTTTGTGTCAGTGTGTTCAGCGCCCCGCCATTTTGTGTCGGTCTGTGGGGCGCCCCGCCATTTTGTGTCGGTCTGTGGGGCACCCCGCCATTTTGTGTCGGTATGTGGGGCGCTCCGCCATTTTGTGTCGGTCTGTGGGGCGCCCCACCATTTTGTGTCGGTGTGTTCGGCGCCCCGCCATTTTGTGCCGGTCTGTGGGGCGCCCCGCCATTTTGTGTCGGTGTGTTCAGCGCCCCGCCATTTTGTGTCGGTCTATGGGGCGCCCCGCCATTTTGTGTCGGTCTGTGGGGTGCCCCGCCATTTTGTGTCGGTGTCTTCGGCGCTCTACCATTTTGTGCCGGTCTGTGGGGCACTCCACCATTTTGTGCCGGTCTGTGGGGCGCTCCGCCATTTTGTGTGGGTCTGTGGGGGCACTCCCCCATTTTTTGTCAGGGCATGGGTTACTGGTCAATTTTGTCCAGCCATGGGATTAGTTCACCATTTTGTTTCAGGCTGTGAGTTACTCTGTCATTTCTTGTGTGGACAGAGGCTGGATAAGGCTCAAGGGCTGAGGTGTCTCACAAGAGTTAGAACATCCTCGAGCTGCTTCTTTGGCTTCCTTTGGCCCTCCATGTCTTTGCTTCCCAAGTGGTAATGTCATTTAAAAGTGCGTTGTTCTGCAGTTCCTGTAACTTTTAGACTTGAATCCTGACATGTGAGCAGTGAGTAACATGGCCTAGAAACTGAAGTGAGGTCCCTAGCCTGGGAGCCTGCACAGGGCTGTGTGGGCAGTGGGGACTTGTACCCTCCACGTTATGAGCTGTGGATAAAATCAGACAATTGGGGAGATTAGCAGGGGAGGAAAGAAGATCAGCCTGGATCTGGAATTCTGAGGACTTCTATGTTTCTGTTTCATTTTTCAAGTTCTTCTACTTAAGCAGTACAGTATTAGCATATATAGAACTGATGCTTTGTAAAACAGAAATATGGCAGAAGTTCACTGAAACCTCACAATTTCCTCTTCCTGATCTGACTCTGGTTTTGTTGCAGCACAGATCCCATCATCCCAAGGTGCAGCACTGAGTGCAAGGGTGAGATTTGCCTGCCTGGCCAAATGTCCCCACTGTCCCTGTGTGGCTCTGGCTGCCCTGTGTGCTGAAGAGCAGAGCCACCAATGCCTTGTTGTGACATTGGAAATGCCAAGCTCCTGCCATGGATGTTGCCATGTGTCACTGCAGCAGGGATTGAGGCAGCTTGGGCTGTAGGAGGCTGGTTTAGACCAGGCAAGGCACCAACATTTTACCTTTCCTTTCCAGAGCTTCACCTCTGCTGGCACGTTGGAAACCCTCTCAGGCTCCAGCTGGTATCTGCCGTGTGCAGAATGCTGCTGGAGCTGCAGGACATTTTGCATCAGTGCATCAGAGCCAGGAGGAGGGAGGGGGTACCTGGAACACTGTGTGCTGTGGGGCAGAGGGAAAAGAGGAGAAGGGAATGGCATGGAAAATGGTGCTGGCAGGACACTGCACCATGAGCACAGGGAAAGATCATTGGTGTCAAGGCCTGGGTGCAGCAGGCAGTGCAAGTGGAGGGTGTGAACCTAAGCCTGACCCTTTCCTCTCTTTACCTCTGGGAAAAGGCTGCATTTTAGGACCATGAAAAGGAGAATTCATGTTTAGCCTCAGGAGCAGCTGCAGGAGCAGGTGCCTGGGGCTGAGGGTGCTGTGGGCTGCAGGTGTCCCTGTGCTCCCAGGGCCAGCTGCCATCCCAGGGCCCCGTTTGCCTGGACTGGTCCTGTGTCTCTCTGGGATGTGGATGGGGCCCTGGCAGAGGCCGGGCACTCGTGGCTTTGGAGGCTGCTCCCCCGGGGCAGCACAAGGTGCCAGCACCAGTCACACACTGTCAAACTTCATGACCAGAAGCAAATTGGTTGGAACTGGAATTGTTCCCACTGGGTGTTTTAATTCCATTTTCCCATGGAAAGGTTATTGAGAAAGCTGTTCCAGGTACTCGGATTATGCATTGCAACAAGTTTAAAATTTAAACTTGTTCTAAGGGAGGATAACGTGTGTTTCAGGCCTGTGTGCATCCCATATTTTAATATTGCTGAGGCAGCTGTGACCTCAGCACAGAAATGCCGTGGGATGGAATGGCAGAAGCCAGACAGAAGAAGGACAGGGAGTAAAGGGTAAAGCAGCCTCATTAAAATGTATTCTTCTCAGTTTGGAAAAGTAATGAGAATCAGCCCTTGATGCATTTTCCTAGAAGCAGTGATGAAATGCTTTAGAGGGCAGTTTCATTCTCATTAATAGTTTTTTCATTAAGAAGGATGAAAACTATCTAATGTGGTAACCATGAAGGAATGCAGAGTCATTTTCATTATGACCATGAACTTTTGTTTGTGGCATAAAATCACCCTTAGGCAGGAAAGCCCTCTACTCTTGCACATGTACACTTGGTGCTTTCAGCTGTTGCCTCACACCCTGCTGTAAGGAAATGCCTCCTCTAGGTGCCTCACTTAACAAGTCCAAATGCCACAGACCCAACATGATGGGATTGTATTTCTCTCATTGTCCATTGTAAACTCCTTTCATTGGAGACAGAAAATGTGCACTGGAGTCATTCCAAGGAATCCCAGCCCCTTCACCTCCTTAAACTCCATATTGATATCTGCAGAAAGCAATTTAATCCATCTTTCCTTCCCACCCCACACAATGAAAAGACAAAACTCCCAGTTTGAATTGCATTAACCTTCAGGTCTTCCTAAAGATAAATAATGGTGCCTGCAGGTTTCCATTAGGGATTAAGTGTCTGCACTCTGAATAACTCTGGCAATAAATTAAAGGAAGGGAGGCACAGCCTTTAGCTCTTTTCTGGGGCTTCGTTTCACACTGTGATTTTACACAGCACTTTTATTCCACCTATGTTTGAGGACAAAATACAAAATGGTTTCAGAAAATATCTTCCCTTGCTCTTCCCTTTTCCATTTTCTTAATCTAAACATGACCTTTTTTTTTTACAGCTCCCTCAGAAGGGTGAGGCTGACAAGTGGTATTCCTCGTGGAGCTGCTGCTTTGTGGCTCACCTTGGGGCTCCCAGCTCTCCACAGATCCATCCCCTCTGCTGTGGTGAGATCCTGATTCAGGCTGCAGCCAGGATGGGCCCTCCTGCCTCGAGAGAACATCCACAGGTTAATTGTCAGCTCTGTGCTCAGGGTATGAGTGTTCCTTTCTGAGGGCAGGGGTCTGAAGATCCAACCAACATATTCCCATTTTTCTTACACAAAAGGTTGAATGGATACTGACAAGAGGGAGCTGTATTTAATTTTAGGACAGTAGTGTGGGTTCTACTTTTGAAGCACTTTGAACCAGCAGGTCTCCACATGGTCTTCCAGAGCCCCAGACTTTCAGGGGAAAGGAAGGCACACTGTGAAGCAAGGAAATGTTTCCTTCCACAGTGTTTAACCAGAGCAGGCAACTGTTTGCTTACATGTGGTGTATTTTTACCCTTTGGTTTTGTGTCCTCTCCTAAAATCAGCAAGGCTGAGGACTGATCACAAATATTTCACTCCCTGTTGGCTTTGACATGTCTTTTTTTATTTTCCTCCCCTCTGACTTTCCTTGGGTTTAGATGTATGATTGGAATTATCTCTGTTTTGCTCCACATTATGACTTAGTAGGCTTTTAATATAAACACTTGAGCACAAAAAAATCAAGATTAAGAAACTGTTTCGCTTGAATGAAAACATTATGGCTCCTGAAATGGGATACCTGAGGTCTGGGATACCTCAGATGTAGGAATCAGGTTCTGATAATTACAAATCCTATGGGAAATTTCAAAATTATTGTTTCTTCTCAGTAAGGGCTGTGTAGTGTTTGCCTGCCTGTGTCATTGAGCTCAGGCTGCTCCTAGAGCCCATGAGCCATAGGAAACAAGGGACAGCAGCTAAAAAACAGTAAAAAAATACTTTGTGTGATTTACCAGCCTACTTGGAAACGGAGAGCAGAATTCTGTTCAGCTTTATGGCAGAGGAAGAGAGTTGGTTTTTGCTCTTTGAAAATATAGATGGCTCTGATTGAGCATTCAAGGTAATAAGCAGCCCTGGCTGTAGAAAAGAGTATTTGTAGGATATCTTTTCTTGGGTGTTTGAAATGGAAGCTGGGTCACTGCCACTGCAAGAGGTGCCAGCGGATTCCTCCCAGGCACTGGGGCAGATTTCCCTGCGGGAAGGGGACACTGAGGGACAGCAGGGGCTGGCACAGGGCTCAGCAGAAGCTGCTGCTGGCACTGCTGGGGGTGCCTTGCTGCCCAGCAGGGCATGGGAGCAGCTGCTGCTGCTGCTCCCTGGGTGTCTCAGTGCATTCCTGACAGTGCCATGGGCATGGAAAAGGGACTGTTCTGTGGGCTCAGCAGGAGCATCCCCTTGGACTCATCCCTTCAGGTGTGACAGTGACAGCTGCTGAGGGAGAACAGCAGGACTGAATAATGCAGAAATCACTTTGGCACATCTGGGAAAAACGCCTCTGTGCGTCTTTCCCTAAATGCTGCAAACAGCTGGGAACTGCAGCTGTCTGGAAAACTTCATCTGATTTCTAGAAAGAATTTTGATTGGTTTTTTTAGATAATTCCCAAAGTCAGGTTTTTCAGTTCTGTTTTGGTTCTGATTTGCAACAAATGCTGTTTAAAAGTCAGAGAGAAATGGACACTGTAAAGGGTAAAAAACTCCACACAAGCAGAGTTTGCTAAAAATGCCCAGAATTAAGGTGGGACCACACCCTGACAGAGAGAGCCTTGCAGCAGCACTTTCCAACACCTCCCTTGGCTGATGTGCCACAGGAACTGGAAGCCATCACACCCAGTGAGACTTGCACCCTCACTTGGAAGGGCACATAACTTCAGTGCTCGTGGTTTTATGGGATCAGGAGGGGACTGTCCCTGTCACCCCATGGGTGGTGCCTGTGTTGGGGCTGAAGTTGCATGAGGATCTCTGTTCTGTCCTTGTAACCACAAACTGTGGATTCATACTGAGTCGAGTCTTAAAGTTCTCAGAGCAGTGCACCCATATGGAGATAAATGACTTTAAATGCACCCTGAAGCAATCGTGGAAATTTCTATGCAAATAACTTACTTGTATGAAACTGTTATTCATGTGAAATTGTGATAAAGCTCTGAACATAAACTGGAATTTGGAAACCTTGGCTTTTGGCTGCCTTTCAGGAAAGGCATTTTAGTTTTCACCCTGCCCTTGGTGATCCAGAATGAAAATCGAAGTGAGATGGAAGGGTAGCTGCCATGTGCCACCTTGCATTGGTTGTGGAAGTTATTTACATAGTTCTGGGAATTCTGGCAGAAGTTGCCATCACCTTTTCCTTTATAAAACCTTGCCCAGTAAGGTGGCATTGGGTAGATCCTGAGAGCAATGCCTGAGGCAACTCGTTCTGGCAGGAGCACAGGCTGGATGGGCAGGGCTGTTTGCAGAGCTGGTGTCCTCAGTGGGTTTGCCTCTTCTCCCTCAGTTCTGCCTTCATCCCCTCTCCTTGAACTGCCTGACCTTGGGCAGTCTGTGCAGCGCTGCTTGTCCAGAGAGCAGGTTGCAAACTGACAGGGAGAAGCAAACACCCCTGGGTATCAATGCTCAGTCAGTCCTTGGCCTTCAGGCTGGCTCTGTTGCCCTGTGCCCCATCAGCCCCACAGCTGGCACTAGAAATGATTCCCTGTGAGCCTGCGGGGAGCTGCCACACGTGGGCCACCCCCTAAGCATGGCTGTCTGTGTGTGCTGTGCCCACCAGCAATTAAAACTGACATTAAAATCAGAGATGAGCAAAGTGCACGGAGGTGCTGGGGGGAGCCTCCCCCTTTCACATTCCCGTGGTGGGCAAGTGAGTTTTTGTCTTTGAGCTCCTTGGGCTAAGGATAAATGGAAGATTCTCTCCCTTCCTTGCTTTTCCTCCAAACAACGACAAAAAAATGGCTCCCTTGAATTCCAGTTCAAATTAATGGAAGTCTGGGGGAGAGGAAACAGACAAACCAACAAGGAAGTGTTTTATATCTGGGGCTTTCTTTGCATCTTGTGGCAGGTGGGTTTGGTGTGTTTTACAGCTGCCTTCTGAAATGAGTCTCTTACTTTGCCATTCCTTTGTAAGAGAGTAGCAGTGCTGAATCTTTATCATATTGGTTGTTCCCCAGGCTTTCATCTGAGGCCTGGGATAATACACAGTGTTGTTATTGCCTTGTTATTTTTCACTTGTATCCTATTGATTTGCTGCCAGGAACTCACAGGTCAATTTGCAAAAAGATAGGCTATGATTTATTTTATCTAGAAGATGATGCCACGATGGGAATGCTTTCCCAAGGCTGGCAGGGCTTCAGGTTTGCTTTGTCTCCTGTCAGGAGTGCAGCACATTCCCAGATGGGTGGGATCCCACCTGGATTCCCACCCGGAGTCTCCGTGACTCTCCTGGAGCTCACGGGGGTGAGTGGCTGGACAGGAGCCCACACTTCACCTGGAGCTGCACTCCCAGGGAATGGCTCTTCCCTCGCTGCTCTCTGCCCAGCTCAGAGATCACAAAGTCTGTGCAGCTGCACTGATGTCAAACAGAGGGAGGAGGGGAGGAGACACTTTCTGTGTCTGAGCACAAGGAGCCACCGAGGTTGAGCATCCCCGGGTGGCAGGTGCTAAAGTCAGACATGGAAAGTTATTTCTGGTGGATATTTTTGTTTGCTGGGCTAACATCAGCTCACTACACCAGGTAGCAACAGCCCAGTTCCCAACAACTCTGTGCACAGGAGGCCCACCTTGGAAACAAAACAAGGACTCAAATTCTCCTCATCTTCGTGTGACTTAGTGCTGTCAGACTGTAGCTGCTGGGAAAGCAAGGATTATAAAAGTGTGTGAAACTGCACTTTAGTTCCTGCAGTACAAAACTCCTGCTGCATAATTTACAAGGGGCTGGTTTTTAATTACTCCACGCAAGATGTGCCGAGTGCAGCAGGCTGATGTATCCATACACTGTGTTGTGTGCTATTATTTTTCCCTGGAACCCATCCAGGTAAATCAAACCCGCAGTGAGGGACTCCCAGTCCACGTTCTGTTTACACTGCATTGAATTTTCCTGGCATCCTTTCAGCAGGAGCCATTTGACAAGGGAATTTTTTTATAGCACAGAACACCTTTTCCTGCCAGTGGAGATTTTCAGTTTTGGGACTGGGGTGATGTGTCCTCCTGGTTTGTGGCAGGGAGTTGGATGCTGATATTAAACCATCCTCTCACCAGCACAGGTCACTGGAATCACCTTCCCAGTCTGGGAGGCTTTGTTCTAAATTACAGACCATCCACGGAGCTCCAGGTGAGACACAGCCCAAACAAATCCCTCACTCACCACATCCCCCATGGCAAGGCAATTGTCAGGCAGCTGAACTGCTGCCCTTGTCCTACTGGGCTATTTCAAAGAATGTCTTTGTTTGTCTTCCTCTCCTACTTGTCCAAGTTTTCCCCCACATTTTGACACCATTAGGATATAACTCTGTTAGACAGGAGTGAGGTCAAATGAGATTTCCTGCTTTGGGTGGAGGTGTGAGGTCACAAAATGTGCTGTGGCTGGCTGCTGAATGCCTGTTAACTCTGGCACAGCACCACACACACACACACATATATACACACTTTCAAATACTTCAGTATGTATTTATCTTAATATGTGAGGAAAAAAGATTACCATGTTCCAAGGCTGCTGGAAACTCTTAAGCACTGTTGTGCACTGAAGTGCTATTGACAGACACCAGAAAACATTCCTTCTGCAGAGAATTCATGACTGGTTGAGTTGAGATTTTTTTTTTAACTGGAGAATTGACGAAAAATGCCAAATCCTTTCAGTAGTTACTAAGGGATCTTAGATTTTTACATGTTTTCATATAAAAATGTTCCTGAATATTAGATGTAGAACATCTGAGTTTTCATTTCAAGATCTGTTCTCCTTTAGAAGCAGCAAAGGTGTTACAGAATGGTCAAAATCTTCTGTTTCAGTAGAGCTCAGTCAGAATTTTTCCATCTGACAGCTCAATAAACACAAGGAGTTTCATGTTCTGCTTTAATATTAAATGTTGCTTTGTAAATCACAGTAACTGCTTCCCACCAAACCTGACTCGTGCTTTATTTCAGAGACCTGCCAAAGGAAAGCCTTGCACCTGTCAATGCCTTGTGAAGAGCCATTCCTCATTTCTGAGATCCCTGCCAGGAATGGGAGAATTTCCAAGAGTTTCTAAGTTCCTCAGACAATCAGAAAAGGCCCCAAGCCCCTTCTGCAATGGTGAGTATGGATATTTATTTCTCAGCTTGGATTTACTGACTGACTGAGACATTCTGGCTGCTGCAGTGGCTCTTTGAGAAGCTGGGGTGTTTGTAGGGAACCAGTGAGCAGAACCCTGAAGTGAGCTCAGAGCCAGTGCACAGCCTGCAGTCTGTGAGCAAACCCGTGCACAAACCCAGCATTTCAGAGCTCCTCTGCACATCTGGCAGCCAAACCAGATTTAGATTTGCCTCACTCCTTGTGGAAAAGGAAAAAAGCAGTGAAACATGAGTTAGGTTAGTATCTGTCCGTACAACTTCTTCCTGGGTGATCAATGATGGATTGCATTAATTGCTGCTTGCTCCCAGCATTGCTCCCCAGTGCCTTGGTCTGTAAAACCCTCCTTTCTTTTTGCACTCCTGGAAGTACATCCCAGAGCTCTGGCAAGCCCCACCTTTGGCACAGTTCAGAAGAGCTGCCCTAGCAAATCCAGCTCCTGGGTGTCACTGCAGCGCCGGGCCGCGGGCTGGGCTCTCAGGCAGCAGCAAACTCGAGCTCATGCAACAGCAGCCTCATCTCACCTGAGTGCTGCTGCTCAACAGGGTAAAACCTGCACTTGCCAAGGGCTTTGCTGCTGCACAGAGCCAAAATTCCACACTAGATCAAATCAGGTGGATTAATGTCAACAGCCATAACCTTCAAGTGGGACTTGGAAATGCAGTCACTGGATTCTGCTGGACCAATCTAATTCTTCATCAATCTTATCTCTGTCTTTTGATATCAGTAATGAATGTGTAGGATAATAAATTATTGTGTGATAATATAAATGTTTTAAAAGTACCCCAAATTCATCTTTTTAATATAACCCCTATTAGGAAGCAAGTGCTTCCTTAATATGAAAATCCGCTGTCACAACCTGGAAGTGATGAATGGATGCATTCCTGAGAGGAGGAATTAAGAAGGAAGTCCTGACTGTTGGGTTGGGTTTGAGTTCCCAGTGACATTCAGCAGCATGGGGGCAGCTGCAGCTGGGCTGTGCCCAGGCTGTGCAGTCTCTCAGTGCAGCAGGCTGCTGTGCAAATTGCTCTCTTTTGGTGCTTCAGGTTCCAAAGCTGTTGCTCTTCCGTGTTGGTCTGAAACAGGTTTACAAAATCCGTGTATAATGTATGTGCAGTGCATATTGCACGGCCTGGGGGTTTGTCCTTAGCAAAACACAAACTCTGTCAGAAGCCTGTGGGAAGAGATTTTTCCTGCACAGTAGATTTTATCCGGCAAATTCAACTGCTGCAGTTGCAGCTGAACTTGGCCAAGTCTGTTCTGGCAGCGTCTGGCCTGGAATGCTCAATCTCTTCTCTTTTCCCCCAGAACGTTCCCTACTCTCTTGGTATTTCTCCTTTTATATGATCATGCTTTCCTTAAAACTTAGTGTAGCCATTCAGAAAAATCCCTTTTCCTTTTCCCTCTCTTTGGCCAGGATGTCCTCCCGAGGATGATGTGTCACCACTTGAAGACTGATCCCAGGAAGGACAAATCAATTCTGCAGTGAGTCCTGGTGCTCCTTTTAACAATCAGCATTCCTGGTTCCCAGGGCTCTTCCTTTTCAGTGAGGCCTAAACACATCAAGTCCTTCCTGCATATTCCCTGGAGTATTTCACTGCCTCAAGACAGAAAAAGGGATCTTCAAAACTTTCTGAATTGATTCAGCATGAGGTAACAATGCCCATTTTATCCCCAAAACACCACTCTAAAGGCAGTGTCTGATTGCCCATTTCTGAAGGACTCCAGGGCCACATGGTGGGCTCGCTGCCCATGTGTTGTACAGGGGCTGAGTCTGAACCATCCGATGATCCTGGCCCCAGAAAATCTCTGACTCTGCATAATCCCCGTGACCTTCTCCTGTGCCACTCATCTGCCTGCACTCACAAGGGGCTGGCACCAGGCTGATCTTATGGAGGGCGTCCTGCATGTGCTGGGATCAGCCCCAATGTGCTGTGGTTCCTTCTGCAGTGGTCACAGCCCTGTCAGAGAGCTCAGTGCTGGGCTTTGCTCGGCCACTGCAGGGCTTTTCCAGAGGCCCTTGCCCTGTTGCTCTGTCTGGAGCTGCTCAGCAAGCACGAGGCAGCAATTACAGACAGGGCTGCTGGGCACCCAGCCTGGGCACAGGGAGAGATCCCAGAGACACCATTCACCCATCACAGAGCACAGTAAAACACCTTCTTTATTTCTCTTTTGATTGGCTCTGTCTGCTCTCATCTGCTGCCTGAGCATGTTATCTGTTCACGCTGCTTTTTTCTATGCAATAAAAAGAGCAGACAGGCTTTTGCCCTGAGTTTAAAATATTTTGCCACATTTAGAGGTAAATCACAGCCACTTTTCTGGGCTGAATGTTTTCAGACTCATCGGAGATGGAAATGTTTTGATAGCAAGTGCTCTCACAGGGTCCAGCCACAGTCAGACAGGAAAAGTCTCCTCCTCCCACCTTGCTTTTCTTTGCTCTGATATAAACCTGTCCCCCTCTCCCCATCTCTGGGAGTCAGCACCCACATTCCTTCGTACCCAGTGAAGGAAAAAGGAGAGGAAGGTCTGGCTCCCAGTCCCTCCACAGGCAGAGTTTGAGTTGTTTACATGAGGAATTCGGGGAGCAGAGATCTTCACTTCATCCAATCTGTCCTGTCAGGAACAAGCTGACACCCTGGGCACCAAAACACATCACAGAAGCTACAACAAAAAGCAGAGCTCTGCCAAAGCTGCAGGCAGGAGTCTGTCAGGGAAAGTGATGGAGCAGGAAGAGTGGTGTTCTAGCAGACACAGGGGGAAGGAAGGAAGAGTGAAAAGTGTAACAAACTGGAAGAGACTTCGAGGGACTCAACGCTGTTTAATGGGGCAGAAGCTGAGAGACAAGTGAGCTGCAGTGCAGGGTGATTTGCATTCTTCCAAGATGATCTGTAAAAGGGGAGAAGTTGTAGATGAAATGTTTTGATTCGCCTTTATCTCACTCTGCCTGTGCACTTGTGTCATTCATTTCATGTAGTAACCTCTACTAAACAGTCAGAGGCTGCAGCATCATTTTGTTGACCCTAAATTAAGGCAAGAAGCTGCAGTTCTGGAATTTGGAGCTCGTAGTACCTAACTGGCTGAAGGGCAAAATAAAGAAGTAAAGATCAATGACAGCTTTTCGTGTCACGTGAAAAGCCAAGGCTCATGCATCAGGGAACTTGAAAACAATCAGATTCATGTAAGTTCAGCCTAAGTCTCAATCCTAAAATTGCATTAAAATTAAACTCCCTGTTTCTAATTCTCATTCAGTGGGGCTTAGATGAACCTCAGATTTTTGGTGTTGCCACAATGGGAGTTACGGGAATTGATTGATTTCTTTACAATGTGAAGTGCCAAAAATGGGAAATAGTGGCAGGTTTGGGGGCTCTTTCTGCTTTCTTTCCTTTCTATTCCTGTCTATCCAACATGGCAGAAATGCAATCTAATTGAGTAGCAGGAAGGCGACCTCCATGAAGTTAGCAAGTGAGGGAAAAAAAGTTAATCTTTCAGGCTTTGAAGGAGCTGATACCAGGAGAGAAACTGTGCCTGCAATACAAAGCCAGAAGTTATCAACTAGCCCGAGAGATGTTTTCACAAATCAACAAAGAACACAAGCCAGGAAAAAGAAAAGAGCATTGCTCTGCTCTGTGTCCCTAAGATGGGAAACTGAAAAGCTGTGAGCACAGAGCAGGTAGGAGCTGCCTGTCAGAGGAACAGCAGCTTCCAGCAGAACAGGAATAACCCCGGAGTCTCGGGATGAGTCTCTGCTGCCTTGCCCACTGTGCAGTGTTTCAGTCAAAGCCCAGAAGGAGCAGAGTTCCCAGGCAGCCACAGAACACCACGTCAGGCCGTGCAGAAAGAGGATTGCAGCAGCAATGGGGCTCCTCCAGATCTACCTAAGACCCAGAACTGTGACACTAGGTGAGGCTCAGCTGGAATAATTGTCTTAGTTCCTTCTTTTGCCCTCTCACCCCAAATATGTTTAGCTTGTATTTTACTTCAGCATGCTTCAATAAATCTTCGGAGGATCCATCTGGGAAGCACTTCCAGGATGGAAATGCTCTGAGCTTTAGATGTTGGCAGGTGAGGCACATATTCTCATGTTCTGTATTATTGACAGTAATGGCAGTTCTTCTTTTTTTTTTCTGTGAACAGTGTAAGTTTTACGTGTTTGTATGACTTCAGTATATAGTTACCCTCCTGCAAAACAGAATTTCTATGCCAATGCTTTCATTCCAGGGATGTAGATGCAGTCCCACACATGGATAAGCACATGACACCATTTAAGCCAGTGTCTGCAATGGCACCATCCAAGTCCTCTGCAGCACGAGGCCATGGCTGTGCCCACAGAGGCAGGCGCCCAGGCACGGCCAGACTGCTCAGGCAGCTCCTGTCTCCTGTGCTCAGGGGGATTCCTTTTCCAGATCAGCTCTGTGCCAGACCTTGCTCCTGCAGATGTGCCTGGTGCCACCTGATGTGTGGCAGCTTTTTAGGGCTAGTCTCCATTGCTGAGGACTGCACAGCACTGCCACTCATCCCACTCAGCACTTGGACTAAATGTAGGGCTGAACCCCAGAGGTAGGAACCAGTTCTTTGTTATTTCATTGTCTGAAACTTTTTCCTTGGAGCATGTTTGGGGAAGGATGGGAGATAGACCTTTTTACCTTTCTGGTTTTGTCTCTTGCTGTGGTGCATCATATCCATCCCTTCCATAGCTGAACCAGTGGGTCTGGACTTTTTGACAGGAATTCAACAGAAATCTTTTTCAATCTTTTGTCCCCCTAGAAGCAGCCCAAGTTTTTGGGGCAATCTGTCTCAAAACATTTCTGTAAAATTTCCTTTTAGTTCTTGGTGCTGCTCAGACCCATCAGACTGACACAAAACCCCTCAGTCATGTCCCCAGCCCCGGTGGAACGGCTGAGCTCTCTGAACTCCAGCCTTGCACTGTCACACCATAATTACATGGCAATTGCAGATATAATTGTGGCAGGTTCTCGGCCACTGGCTCTGAATCCTCCTGAATCCTCAGGGCTGTCCGTGGCATTTGTCTGTACTGTTCTGTCACTGATCACGTTTGTTTAGGGATAAAAGCCAGCGCTGGGGTGCTTGGCTGTTTGCCAGGAGCTCCCGGTTACCTTAAACCGTGTTCTCTATATTCTGTTACATTGCAGTGGTGTATGCATATTCATTAGATTTCATACATATTCAAACAGTCCTTTGAGTTTAGATGTTCTTTTGCTTGGTTTTAACCTTTGTGCCATCTTGTGGATTAAACCAATATACTTTATACCTGTGGTGCCATTCTGTTTTATTTTCACTCCCTCGTTATTTGATAAATTTTTCCCTTTTTTTCGGTGCTCTGGTTTCTGTTTCTGTTATCTTGTGTTTCAGAGAAGATTGTCCCCAAATGTGGGAAATCACCTAATTATCTTACACCATTTTCTGAGTTCCTTACATGTAAAAGCATTTTAGCATTTCACAGTCTCTATTATGCTACAGTCTAAGGTAGTATCTATTACACTGCTGTTTATAAAAGCTGTGCAGTGCCTACGTGAACTGACAGATCATACTTTATCAAGAGCAGTAGTTACAGATTGTACTTTCTCAGGAGTTTTGTGGTCAATAATACTGTGCCAGAGCTAATACATAGATGGCAAAGGCAATAACTGCATTTGTTATTTATAATTCTGGGGTGGGCTGAGCTCTGTTTTCTGGGAAGCAGCGGGAAGGGTGTCCCCGTGCCCACCCTGGAGTGAAGCTGCTCCTGTGGCTGCAGCTGAGGGGCAGTGGGAAACCTGAACAGTCCTGATGGAAACCGATGGAAACCCAGGTTTTGTTGGGTTTTGGACTTGCCATTTTCCCCTGCTCCGTGTGTTTTGCCTTAGGAAACAGGAACTGGGCATCAAGACATTTTGTTAGCCTAGAAGGGAGGAGTTTATTTGTATTTATTTCCTGAGCCACCCGGAACGATTTGGGTCTCAGTTGGCACCTGAGAGCCTCCTTCTGTGTCCTGGGTGGGGTGGTGGCGATCAAAGGGGTAAAAGTTGGGGCAGGAGGGTGGGCAGAGAGGAGAGCAGTGGCTCTTTGGGGATTTGCATCTGGAAAGGGCCCTCAGTTTCCTGCTGGGAGTCCTGGGAACAGAGCTGAGAGTCCCTGAGCAATGAGGATGGTGCAGCTGGAGTGCTGAGAGCGCAGAGGCTGCCGTGGGTGTTGTGTGCTCAGTCTCCTGATGTCCCACATGCAGTGCTGGGCTGGCACCAAGGCACCTCCCAGGCCTGGGCACCCTCAGGGCAGGGGTGGTTTTTAAATGTTTTAAATGCTGCAGCAGCTCCCTCAGGTTGGATGGGTGTGAGGATATCCAGCTCTTCCTTAGGGCTTGGAGCATGGCAAGGGTGCAGAGCTCATCGTCACTCTTGTTTAAACACTTGTAATAGCAAAATACTTTAAAACAGAGACTTTGAGGAAGTAACATCCGTGAGTCTGTTGCAAGGATAGG
Source organism: Setophaga petechia (assembly GCA_024362935.1). Classification (NCBI taxonomy): domain Eukaryota; kingdom Metazoa; phylum Chordata; class Aves; order Passeriformes; family Parulidae; genus Setophaga; species Setophaga petechia. Next base: position 1,623,306 of record JANCRA010000104.1, on the reverse strand, counting down.
TACAAGCTATCTTTATTAAAGATCCACACTGCTGGATGTTTTGTCAGACCACTCTGGGCACAGAGCGTGTCCCCAGAGCTTCATTAACCCCTTGTTGTCTGCTGGTGGGGCAGGGTGTGAGCCCAGCCTCGGGGGTTGTGTGGCTCATCCTCCCTGGAGCAGGGACACCCCGGGAGGCTGAGCCACAGAGGTTCAGGTGTTGGAGCAGGTGGGGATCTCTTTCTGCCTGGGAATTGTTGTTGCTGCGTTACTGTCACAGCTGCCGGGCTCCCTCAGCCCCTGTGCCCTGCAGCAGCACTTGGAGCTCCTGGGCTGGGCAGGGAGCAGCTCTGGCCTGGGGCTTTCAGGGCCATCAGTGTCCACTGAAATCCAGCGTTTGTTTCACTTCCATCAGCTCTGCTGTGCCACCCTCGGTGCCAGGGCACAGAGCTGTGGGGAGGCTCCATCCCATCTGCACCAAGGGCTGCCAGCGCTTCCAGCAGCACTGCTGGGGCATCCAGGGCTGCCTTGGGAGCCTGGGTTTCACAGAGGGTTACACACTCTGCCCTTCAGCATCCAGCCGGATCCTACAGCTGGATAGTTCAGCTGGCAGGGATTGGAGTCAGCTCTGGGGCCCAAACCAGGGCTTGTCCCACAGAGAGCGACTGAGCTTCCTGAGATAGCACAGAGAGGGTGCCCTGGCCTTTGGGGCTGACAGTGAGTGCTGCCAGGTGATTGTGATAAGGCTGAACTGGAGCTTTCTTAGAAAAGGCATCAGCTGTAAGGAGAATCTATGGAAAACAGGTGGTTGGCACACTAGCTGGTAGCAGGTCTTGGGCTTTTCTTCTTTTCTTTAACCTGTTCTTAAGAGGACCCCAAAACTGCAAAATAAAAAGGAAGGGGGATGTGGGGGTGAAAGTTGCTTTTCATTTTTTGAAGTGTTGCTGTGGATTTTGGTGTGTCAAGTGGCACCACCAAAACAGCATTGGAATAACCAAACTTCAGGGCTCTGCACTTAATTCCTTTAATGTGTTTGTGTGGGTGCAGGAAATGCCAAATCCCAAAGCAATTCCATGTCTGTAACTTCAAGTGCAACATCTTTAAAACCGAGTGCTGAGTGTGGGCTTTCCATGTGGATGCAAATGGTCAAAGGCCTTTCTTGTGTCCCAAAAGCAAAAAACCTTTCTCTGTGAGGTTTTGGAGGGGATTCCCTTTGGGATTTCTTGTGATGCAGCATCCTGGGTGTCCCTTCCTTTGTGCAAAGTCCAATGGTGAAGGATGGAATGGCTGACACACGGGGTCTGGGATAAAAATGGTTCTGTTCAAATTAGGCAGAGAATGCAATATGAAATATGAGCATCCTTTTATTGTCTGAAATAGTCAGGAATAAAAATGCTGGGAAAGGACATGTTGATGTTTGAATCGGTGTCACCTCTCATGGATAAAACCCCATAGAGTGAGCAATTAGAGCAGTGTGAGAGCTGGGACCCTTTGACTTGCACAGTGGACTTAATTTTCTTTTCCTCCTCTCTTTCAGGGCAGGAAAAATCATCAACCTCCTCCCATCTTTGCCGAAAGCTTTGGTGTTTAAGCAGCCAAAGGCAAGAGGGCTCTGCGCTGGAGGGCTCTGGTCCTGCCCACACTGTGGGGTGAGTCAGAGGGACACAGGGCTCCTCTTTTCCCCTCTGCTGGGATTAACTGCCATGGGAATGCCATTTGTGACAGCCCAGCCCCAGCTGTGTCTGCTGGAGAAGGGCAGAGGTGAAGAGGCAAATGCCAGAGTTCCCTGGGGATGATGGAGTTGTGGTGTTGGCCGTGCCCCAAGGGGCAGCTTGGGCATTACCTGTGCACCCGAGGACTGCTCTGGGGCTCAGGAGCTCTCGGGGCATTCCCAGCTCTGCCAGGGCTGGCAGCTGGTGCAGGGTTGGGTGACAGCCTCTAGCTGGGCTGGGGGCAGGCACCAGCCTGGCACAGATGCAGGGGCAGGGCTGGGAGGATTTGGGAGCAATGGGAGCAGAATGAGGGATGGTGCTGGGCACAGTGCTCAGCCTGGGCTCGTGTCAGCACAGCCCTGCAGGGCACTGGGATCTGGGAACAGCTCCAGCTCCCCTGGTGCCCAGGGATGGGCTCTGAGGGACTGGGTTTACCTGTGGCTTTCCAGGTCAGCAGGAACAAGGGGAATGTGATGCCAGAGCTGTGGCCCCTCAGGCTGTGTTTCCCTCTGGGAAAGCAGAACAGGCTCTGGGCTGAGGTGAGTTTCCTGCGAGTGCTTAGAAGAGCAATCCAGGGGAAAGGGAGTTCAGGAATTGCATCAGCTGCTGGGAACATTGCCTTAGGCTTGCTCAGTTTGTGTCTGTGAGAAGTGGGGTTTGGGCTGGAGAGGTGCTGTTGGGAACAAAAGGTGGAGTCAGTCCTCTCCAGGGATGTGCAGTGAAGGACTGAGTGGGAGGGAGGGGAGTATTTAGAAATGATAGCAGTATTTCTCCCAAAATTGGGGTGGAGCAGTGATGGGGGCTGTTGGGTTTGGTCTGGGCCTTGTTATTCCTTGTGCAATTTTTAAATTCTGTTGCATGATTTACTGTTCAGTATCTTTCTAACAAAAACTGACAGAAATTTAGGTTTAGAATTAGAACTTAGGTTTCACTGCAAAATCTTGCCAAGGCTGGAGGACTGGGGTGATGCTGCTCTCAGCAAAGGTCACTTATTAATGCTGTGTCAGATTTCCTTCAGTGCTGGGCAGGAAAGGTGAGGGTTTGGATCAGGAATTCTGCAAACAAGGCCTGGGTGGTGGTTGATTTGTTTTGTTTTTCAGTGAGCCAGGGCTGGCACAAGGAATTGTGCAGGTACCGGTCTGGCAGTGGAGCTGCTGCCCTTTGGAGCCATTTTAAAGGTATGATCATAGAACATTTTGGGGACTGTTTTCAGAAATCTGGGTTTCAGAACTCCTGTCCCCAGCCCGTTGCTAACCCTGAGGCATCTGCTCTGGTTTCAGGCTGTCCTTGCTGGTGCACCCTGGTCCCTGCCGTCCCCAAGCCCTGAGACACAGAGGGAGCCCTGTCCCCAGGGGCCTTGGGCGCCTTGTCAGGAATGTGGCAGCAGCCCCAGGAGCAGGCTGGAGGTGAGAACTGGGTGTGTGAAACTGAGGAGTGCTGATCTGGGGCTGGGGGGAAGGGGGAGGAGTTTCCATCCCCCCTGGAGCTTTCCTGCTGGGATGGGGCAGTGCAGGGAGCAGAATTAATTGTGCCCCTCCCATGAGCATTGCTGGCCTCGGTGTCTGTGTTGTGCCATCAGACCGTGGCACTTTGCTGCTGTCACTGCCACTGCCACCCCACCTGGGGGCTGTGCCCTCCTGCCAGTCCCACACAGGAGCTCCAGGGGTGCCTCTGTGCTCTGTTGGGAGCGTTTGCTGGGAATGTGCCTCATCCCCGGGAGGGTCCCTTTGTCCCTGGGCTGCCAGGCAGAGCTTTGGGCTGCTCAGGCTCAGGGCTGGATTGCCAAAGGCGCTGAGAGGGAGCAGGACAGGGAGGGTGCTCAGAGAGGGGCTGGCAGAGCCCAGCTGGCAGTCTGTGCTGGGTGCTGCAGGTGGGGCTGTGGGCACTGCAGGGAGTCAGTGTCCCCTTCCCTAATCAGCCCTACAGATCCCAAGGGCTCCTAGAGGAGCATTTTGTTCCTTACTTCCCTTGGTGGAAATTCATTCTCCAAATTGCCACGAGCAATTCTTTGATTTCTCTAGGAGAAAACCTCCCAGCAGAGACAGATTGCAGTGGAGGCCAGAGTTGTGTTTGGAGCAGGGAGTGCTGAGAGCTGCATCTGCCTGTGCTGCCACAGCCTGAGCACAGCCACAGGGAACAGCCCGGGAAAAGGGACTGGGGGAATTTCTGATGGCCCAGTGAGGAGAACACAAACTCAGCCATTCAGCCTGACAGTCCCCTCCACCGAGAGCTCAGCACACATGCTCAGAGGTAAGTCCAGCATCTGAAAGAAAAAAAAACAGAAGAAAAGGTGATTTATTTTGCTTTAAAGTTATTTCAAGTTCTTAAAGCCTAACCAACATTTGCTCTTGATTTTGGTTGGGTGAATAACGAGCAGTGGGCATAGGTGATGCCATTCATGTAGCTGAAAACCTGGTGTGATCTAGAGGGGGTACAAGAACTGTTTGTGTAGGAAAATGTGAGGGGATGTCAGGGGGAGAGAGGTGGCATTTTTGAGTGAATTGTTGAGGTCATTGAAGGGAGAGCAGCAGACAATTTCCCTGGGAACTCCAAGGCCCCTTGGGCCCACAGCCAGGACTCTCTAGGGCTGAGGGCTCTGCACTTGAGACTCACTGTGTCCTCCTTCCTTGGCAGCAGCCAGCAGGGAAGGGAGAAGAGGATCCCTGTGGGATGAGACTGGAGAGAGCGAGCAGAGGAGCAGCCTTGGGCTGGAGAAAGGCAAAGGGACCAACATGGTGTCACCAGGGCACCTGTGAGGAACAGAATGGACACTGGAGGCCACATGGAGGTGAGGAGTGGATGGTTTGGGGCAAAATGTGAGTTCATCTCCAGAGAGATAAGTTGGGGATATTTAGGAGGGAAAAGCTGAGGTGATGAGTTCACCCACCCTGGCACAAGGTGTGTTTGCACAGGCTGGGGCCAGAGGTGAAGGTCAATCCAAATCCAGCCCTGCTCAACCTCTAAATCCCAGGATAAATTGTCCCTGGGCTGCCCAGTGAGGGATTAAACATACATTAAAATGAAACCAAGAGCATTAATGAGATTGCTGGGAATGCCATTAACTTGTTGTCAGAACTCCTGACACAGTGTTGAGCTTTGATGACAAGAAGGCATTTCTTTATTTGGATTCTTCATTGTGTGGGATATGGGGTTTATCTGGATTTTAAAGCCCTCATGGTGGCCCTCAGGAGCTGGTAGGAAAAGCAGAGTCAGAGCTCCTGGCAGGCACAGGGTGTTTTCCCCCATAGTGGATTGTGGAGGAATTGTCTGGGACCTGGATTGTCCCTCTGGGTGATGCTGCTTGTTGTGATTTGTATAATTCCATACATTGAATTCCCAAAACTTCCCAGCCCAGGGGTTTGAGCTGACAGGGCAGGACAAAGATGGTTCTCTGTGTGGTGGCCAGATTTGGGGTTCCCTGTCAGCTTTGCTAGTTCTGGTGAATTGTACCCAGAGCCCCAAATTCCCTGCTCCATTCCCGCTGCAGTCACCTCACCGTGCCCCATGGAGTGTGGGTATTCCCACGCAGAGCTGCTGCCTTGGACAGCAGCTGTGGCAGGAGCCAGCAGAGCTTCCAAGGAAGCTGAGCAGCACAGGGACAAGGACAGGGTTATATTCCATATAACTGGCTATTTACAACCCTCACCCCAACTATGTCCCTGGGGTCACTGGCCAGAGCTGCCTGGAATTGAGCTGATTTCACCCCCCTGAGCTCCAGGATGGAGAACATCCAGTTGATGTTTTAAAGCAGGAGAAGGCAGTGGCCAGATGTGCTCCCAGCCTGTGCTGAGGCAGCCCCTGTGCCCAGGGGGGGACATCTCTCCCTGCAGAAGCTCAGCTCCTTTCAGAGCCTCAGCAGTGGCCTCTACAAATTCTTTTCTCTCAGGAAAGGGATGCACATCTCTGTCTTCAGCACACCTCCAGTGGGACCTACCTGTGAATGCTTTCCATCACTTCTGCACTTACAGCTGGATCCCTGAAAAACTGATCCCTGAAAAACTCCATCCCACTGATTTTCAGGTATCTCTGAGGGCTACTGCCTGGGCTTTAATATCTGTGGGAGAAGATTGCCTTGGCTTTAATGCTGCTGATGGATGATGGCCTCAGGAGGAGGGAAGGGATTTGGGGTGGCTGGGACATAGCTGGCAGCCGTGTGGGAGCTCTGAACCGGGAATTGCTGCGTGAGCCCCTGTGCAAACGGCCCGTGCCTCCATTCCCAGGCAATGCCAGCTGCTCCTTGGGGTCCTTCTGGGCTCTTGATGGTCTCTGTCCAGGCTGAAGCATTTCCACGTGCCTGGTCAGAGCAGCCCCTGGCCGAGGAGCCACGGTGCAGGCACAGCTCCTCCGCTGCAGATCCCAGACACGAGGTGCTGCTGGCCTTCCAGGAGCTTCTGGCCTCCTCCTGCCCTGCGCTCCCAGCCAGCCGGGACACACTGAGGGAACACCAGGGAGCATCGCTGGCAGTGAGCAGGAGACACCGAGGCCTCTGGGCCAGAAGAACAGCCCTGGCCTCAGCAGCCACCATCGTTTTGACCTGGCAACACTCACCTGCAGGAAACGCCCCCCTCCACTCTCCAGAACTTCGGCCACGAAACAAGGTAACCCTCAGGACCTGGCTTGTTCACTTCTTCCTGGGGAAACAAAGGGACGTTGTGTGAGCACATTTACAGCTGCTGGGTAAATCCTGGAAAGGGCAGAAAAATCAGGGTTATGGGGAAGAGTTTGATGCTGACGTGTTGAGTGCCAGCTGGTTCTGCCCAACAGCCAGTGGAGGGGCTGGTGTGTAAAGCAGCATTAGCAGAAGGGAAGGAGCTGCGTTTGTAGAGGAGGTCTCTTACTGGCAGCAGTCATTCCCATCCCACACAGGACATTTGTAACAACCTTTGGATTGGCTCAGGTGTTTGAAGCAGGGTCCTGAGAAGGCCAAAATTCTGTGTTTAATGTGTAGCTGGGGCAGTCACTTCTCAACATTTGACTCAATGATCCTCACAGCTCTAGAAATAAAGAACAAACAATTTTCACTGGTTTTTTAACACTGGGGGTTTTTTCCCCTCGTGTTTCCCTGGGGCTGCAATCCCACACCAGGCACAATCGGGGCAGGAGCAGCAACGCCTCGGCCCCAGTGGCCGTTCCAGAGCGGCTGCTCCCGGCCGGGGCGCTGCAGCCCCCGGGGATGCAGACACGGAGAAGGGGCTGCGGGCGCTGTGGCTCCTAGGAAAGCGCGGTGCTCGTGGGGTTACCGGGCCGGGGAGGGCCTCGGTGTCCTCCCGGGGTAACCGGGCCGGGGAGGGCCTCGGTGTCCTCCCGGGGTTACCGGGCCGGGGGGGATGCGGGGCGGCGCCGTGTCCGCCAGGGGGCGCCCTGCGGTGGGGGCGGCGGCGCTGAGCGAGGGGCGATGCCGATGGGGTCCCGGGGCCGGTACGGGCGGGCTCCGTGTCCTTCCCGCTTCCAGCCGCGATCCAGAGGCTGCTCCGGGGAAGCGTCGTCCTGCTGGTGGGCATGGCAGCGGCACAGCACCGGCTCCCTGCCGCTGCAGCCGGGGCATTCCTGGAGCCCCGGAGGGACCCAGCCCTGAGCCGGCCGCAGCCGGAGCGGCAGCGCCTGTCCCGGAGCGGCTCTTTCCGACCGCAGCGATGCCGAGCCCTTAATCCTGCTCCTTCCTCCACCCTACCTTCCCCCCAGCCCCGTCCCCTGCTGCCCTGCACACGCCGATCTCGCCCCACCTTCCCCTCACCTATCCTTCCGCTCCCCTATTCTCGTTCTGCGTTCCCCGCTCTCCTTCTTCCCTCGCAGCCGCGGGGCTCGGGGTGCCGGGCAATAATAAAGCCCTGAGGGCCGGAGCCCGGCGCCGCCGCTCTCGCTGGGTTCCCCACACGGGGCCGGAGCCGCTCTGCGGGTCCCCCCATTGCAGTGCAACACACCGCCCCACACCGCCGGGCCGCCGGCTTTCCCAACATCACACTGGGGGGGTGTCATGGGGTGGGGGATCCGAATGACAGGGGCCCCCTCGTTAGGACGGGGTCCCGGGGGGGAGGGGGGTTAGGAGGGGCCCCCTCCGGAGGAGAGGTTACCTGGGGGGGGTCGGGGAGGGCCCCCTCCGGAGGAGGGGTCCGGGGGAGGGGGCGGGGCTTGGGGGGATAACTCCCCCTCCAAGCGTCGCCCGCTCCCCCGGACCCCTCCTCCGGACGGGGTCCGCTCCGGCCCCCTCCCGGGGACCCCTCCTCCAGAAGAGGGCCCGGGGGGAGGGAGGGGGGACGGGTGGGGGGGAAGTAGTAGAGGGCACGTCACTCGGCAGTGTGAATACACATAAAAAAAAAAAAAAATTGCTAGACACACGACCGTCCGCCGTGATCCTGGCCCCTCCCTCCGGAGGAGGGGCCCGGGGGAGGGAGCGAGGCCCGGCGCGGGGAATCCACGTGACCGGGGGGGGCAGTCACGTGGCCGGCACGCGGCAGCCACGTGACCGGGGCAGTCACGTGGCCGGCACGGGGCAGCCACGTGACGGGGGGGGCTCTTGGGCCATTCCAGGCGTTTCCCTCTCTCGCGCCGGGTGGGATTGGCGGCCAGCCGGAGCTGCTGCTCCTCGTCCCTCCGCCAGGGGGCGCTGCAGCCGCCGCCGTGAGGGGGCCCCGCCGGCGCCATTTTGTGGCGGCGAGGCGGGAGGCGGCGCGAAGGCGGAGCGGGCTCCTGAGGGGCCGGGGGCGAGCGGAATCCTCCGTGCGCTGAGAGGGGGCAGGAAAAGGCGCTTCAGCTCGGGGAACGATTCAGGTGTAGTCTGGGCCTTGCAAAAAGGGAAGAAATAGCTGAGAGGGTAGGTATTGGTTGACCGGGGGTGAGCTGAGAGGAGGTGGTGAGTTTTCCTTGCCGCACCTGACCCGTGAGGGGAGGCTGTAGCAACGGGTTGGGCTTTGAAAGGCATGGCCGGTGAACTGTGCTGTTCCTGAAGAAACTTAGTGCGAATGCTGGGAGGTGGCAAAAGGTGTCCGTTTGTTTAATAAAAAGTGCTCCCGAGGGACCGAAAGGGACCGTGAGGGCTGCAGAGGGAGAAACGGGTTCTGGGGACTGCGTGATTAAGGGAAGGCAATAAAATATGCTAACGCTGGTTGTGTTGCTTCCGAGGAGAAGATGGAGCTGCTTTTCCCACTGCGAGGGCTGTGGAAGGACAGGGCAGAAGAGGAGGTGCCGGTGGAGGCAGCAGTGCAGTGAGCAGATTCCAAAACGCTTTCCTGAGGAAAAAAAATGAAGGTTAGTGACAATGACTGACACATTACTGAGGGGTTTGTTCCTCCACACCACCATGGCTGCATTAGAAATGTATTTGGTTACTTCTATGAGTTTTACTACATAAGAGTGAATTAAGACAAGGAAAAGGTTAAAAAACCCCCAAAAGACAAGCTGAGACTTTCGGCTAGTTTATGAGAATATAGAAAATGTTTAGGAGAGAAAAAGCTTCTCACCTGTAACTCTGGTGAAAGCTGTGGAACTCAGCCAGATTTGTAACCAGGGAGAAATGGTTTTGGTTTTCCTTTGGAGTATCAAGTAAGGTTTTTTTGGTCAGTGTTCATTGTCTGGGGTTTTATAAAGCATGAAGTCTTCATTGTTCAATTAAGAATTAAAGTCAGGAATGTTGTGTTGCTTTCCCTTTGGAGCAGCAAGAGAATACTTCTGTTTTGACTTGCAATTTGTTGTAGTTGTAAAGGGGAATGCAAACAAAATCTAGCCCTAGATGTGCTAGAGTACTGCACTGGGTAGCCTAAATATTTGAGGCAGAGTAGCAGAAATGCTTACCATGAGCTAGGTGCTCTGGCAGTTATTTGGAGAAAATATTGCAAGAACAAAAATGTTTAACATCCTTTGAAGAGCAAATAGCATGAACTTTTAGTGGAGTTTTCTGTTTGTGCGTGGCAATCTCTAGTAAGATGTGCACTGCCACTGTTTACTTGGGCAGTCCATGAGGCACACCATGTGCAGTCACTCCTATTTTTAATTACATTAATTTAAACACTGAGAAATGCGTTTGAGATTGCCATCAGTGTTCAAGAACACTTAAAAAGAATTATGGGAACATGCTTAGAACCTATAAACAACAGAAAGAAGATGAATTCAGTCAGCTGAGAACTTGGGAGGTCAACATGTGCTGTAAACATGCAATAAAGATTTCTTCCACAAACGGTGTGGTTTTTTTACTTGTGTCACGCTTTTTGGTTTGGACAAAATTTGACAGGTGTGTACAGAGGGAAGAACGGAGGTGAAACAAATGTCAGGAAGCTGGATGGGTTGGTATGGTAAGTGTTTATGGTAAGTATTGCAGAATGCTGCAGGGGTGTCACACAAGGTGTCACTCTGAAGGTGAGTAATTTTCATGGACTGTAAGTAGGCATATGAGTGTTTTGACTGAAGCAGACTTTGTTAAGCTGTGATCCAGACACTGAACAATGGAAGTTTGTTTTTTGTTTTCAAGACAAACTGTGTTTCACAGGAGTTGGAGACTTTTAAAAACTTGGTTGCAGCTAAGATGATAAAATCTTGAACTGAATGACTGCTTATTTATTTTACTTACATGTGTATTTTACGCAGTATTATTTTACTTGATAAAACTCATGTGTTTGTGTAGTGATTATTGCTGGGTTTGGTGAGCATCAGGTGAGGAGAGCAGGAAGCAGAGTGTGAGTGTCCTGATCTCTTATTAGCAAGGGCCTGACTGGAGTATCAAATGGACACATTTATATCAATTCATTAATTGATATTTTTAAGCAAAGGTTTATGATCACTTGATGGTTCCCATGCACAGCTGAGCCTGAATTGCACTGTCAGGGAATGGGAGGAGACTGCTTTCCTTCAGTGGGTCATGGGTATCTGCTGGAAAGGTGTTGAGAATGTTTCTTCTGCTCAGACAAAAAGTTTATTGGGTGTGGTTTGTGCTTTTAGTTGTGTGGTTTGTGAGGGGCTTTTTATTTTTTCTGAAGGTAATTGAACGCGGCTCACAATTTAATATTGTGGTTTGTGCGTTCTGTGCCACTGTAATCATCACCTGCTGGGCACTCATCTCTGAAGTCTTATTGCCAGAGCTCTTTCCTTGGAGAGTGGGAGGATGAAGAGTACCGTGTGCTTTAGAATTAAAAGTATGTCAGCAATGCAAGATTGCTTTTATTTGAACAATACAGAGAAAAAAGGTGCAACCCTGAATTACTTTTTCCTGTTTTTCCCAGTTTGGGGAAGAAGGGTTTTATTTTTTATTGTAGTGTTAGGCACATAGGGATAAATGGCTGGTTGTTACATCTTATTTATGTGTTTACTGCCAGCTTTCCGCAGATGCACATTCCCAGCACCTGACAGGCTGGTCTTTGTTAAAATGGATAACGTGGATCTTTAGTGTCTCTCGTGTGTGTTTATCTAATTATTGGTCAAGCAGCAGGCCTTTGCTGTGCAAGTAATCATTTGAAGGCACTTGGCTTTATTTCTTGAGCAAACTCAGGTGTCAGTTCTGTCTGAGCAGTTTGTCTGACACGGACAAGTGGGCAGAAATAGCTTTTGCCTAGACCCAGTGGAAAATCTTGGTTTGGTTTTTTTCCCCACTTAGTGCAGTTTGAGCTGTGTGCTGTGGTGATGATTTGGAAGGTGGTGTTCCCTTCCCCTCTGTGACAGCACAGTGGCTGCCTGCTGTGACCTGGGTGAGCAGTCAAGGGTTTGGAATGTTTCTCCTTGCACCCAAAATCCCTGAGCCCTGCTCAGGCAGCTGAGCTTGTCTCGCTCCAAGAGGGGAGCTGGAAAGGTCATGAGGGGATCAGGGGATTTAGGGTGGTAGGTGAAACACCAAAAAAGCGATGGCAGCTATTGGAGAAAATGTTAATAGCGCACGGCTTAGATCCTGTTCAGATTATGTTTGCTTGTTGTGCCAAAGAGAAGGAAAAGTGGGCAGCAATGTTGAGAGCGAATTCTAAATGCATTTCTAAACAAACGATCAAAGCTGCATCCAAAAATTCAGTCTCAAGCTCTCTTAGAAGTAACAACAGAAGTGAGAGACAATCTCTTCACTGTGAATTCAGGCGTTTCTACTTGTGGTAGTCACTGCTGATGTTGGTTGAGCGACTGTGAAAGGAATACTCCTGTTGTCTTCTGAAAAATGCAGTGGAAATGTGTTTGGGGTTTTTTTTTGCCAAATGTTTTTTTAGTGAAGGAGATGGGAAACAATTTGAGAGGCTTACAAATAGCAGGGGAGAGAACTTCCCTTTTGTCAGTGATGGTTGCAGGTTGTTCTCTTTTTCTCTTCCACTTTCTTTTCCTGTATTTTTACATGATTTGCAGTAAAATGCATATCTGTATTTTTTAAATATAAAATCAGTGGTTTATAATCATAATCGGGGTTGAAATTTTAAAAGATAAATTATGGATAACATGAAGCTTCTTGTTCTGTGGGGGTTTATCATAAACTGAGAAGAGTAAACTGAAACCTAAGTGACAGGTGGTTCTTCAGAGGTTGATAACTCGGAAAGAAATTGAGTTGATGCTGCAAAATGCATCAAGTTCAGTGTTGGTCCTGGTTTGTTTTGGTCAAACAAAAGCTGAGCTTTCCCCAGGTTCCTTTGAGTGGAGCTGGAATAGTGTGTGCAGCTGTTTTCTCTTAGCAGCACGTTTTCTTTCTCAGCAGTGTCAAGCTTTAACTGTTGGTCAGGCTTAGAAGACTGAGCCAAATCCATTGATCAAGAGCTTTTTTTCCTGCTCGCTAGGATAAAGAAATTTTATTCTAGTATTTTTGGCTTGATGATGTATTACACTGAAGTTACAAATGAGTACATTGTATCTGTGGCTGGAGGAAATCCCGCCTCGGTCTGGCAGGCTGGTGGTGTTACTTTGTGGCAGCTTTCCAGGGCATCCAGGGCTTCCCTGTCCAACCAGCGGCATCCCTGCTGCAGCCTGGGCTGCTCAAGTGTCTGACCCAGCTCTCTTGCAGCTGTTGAGCAGTTTTTGTCTGGCACTGCACTGTCATCTGACTGTCATAGCTTGGGAGTTGTCACCTAGTGTATTGTTTAGGGTGCTGCCCCATGTGTTTTTTTCCTGAAATCCTGGTGGTTTTCTGTATGCTGAGCTGTGAATTTACTGATGACATTCCTCTTGGCTGGTCATTAAAAAAAGCCCAATCACGATGTGTCAGTACTGACAGGAGTGCACAGATCAGAGCACAAAGTAGAAACATACTTGGCTGGTGTTTGCATCTGTGATGGATTTTGGAGCAAAAAGGAGCCTGCAAGGGAAGGACTGGCAGGCTGTCCTGCTGCAGGATGTGTGGGCCAGCTGCTCTGCACAGTGCTGGCCTTGCTGCAGCATTAAATGTCACACCAGCTGAGACCCACGCAGTGTTTTGGTGTCTCCTTAATGCTCACTGCCTCAAACACTGCCCTTGTGAAATGCATTCTGTCCAAGTTGTTCTTCCTCCTCCTGAAACATCTGGTGTTTTTGTGACCAAAGTGAGCTCTTAATGTCTGTTCCTACAGGAGCTGCTGTAGAGTAGAGCTCCTGTGGCAGTAGAGTGCCAGAGACAGACACTTCTGCAGGTGTCACCCTGTGGAAGTAGAGAAAGAGTTGGTCATCAGCTCCTGTTGAACCATGTAGCTGCTGTTGATCTGTGGGTGACAGATCATCCTACCTTGATCACTTTCATCGTTTCTGGAATTCTTTGGTGTGTTTTGAGGGGTTTTGCTGAGTTTTTTAATTATGCTTTTTTAATCAGAACTGAAACCAGTTGGGTAGTGTGTGCAATGCTGAAGGGATTCAAGACTGTTAGGTTATTTTTTTCCCTTTTTTAGAAATGTGGTCTAACAAAAGGGGGTGAAAGTGTGGGCAGGGGACTGTCTTAGAAATAATGTGTGGAACAGGGTTTGTTTTATGCCATGAAGTAGGGAAAGCTTGTGTCAGCAGACAGGGAGCTGTTGGGGAAGCAGTGGTGTCCCAGTGACTTGTAATTCAGGCTCTCCTTCAGAGGCTCTGGGTCATGAGACCAGTTTGGGTTGATTGGAGTACAGAGTTAGATTTCCTCCATGGCCCTGCTCTTTAGGAGTGTGTGCCTTCGGTGCACTGGAAGTTTGTCCCCCTGTGGTATTTCCTGTGGTCTAGGTGTACTCTGGAAAGGAAATGGTCCTACTTTTCATAGGAGAAAGGTGACTGTATGATGATTCTAATAGTGAGGGATGGGAAAACCACAGCTGCCTCATGCCTTCAGAAGTATTAGAGCTGATGTGAGCTCTGTGTTGGTTTTGAATCTTGTTCCTGCATCCTAATTCTCAAAAATCTTACCTGTTTTCATAAATGGTGAGGTTCTCTGACTTTGACAACAGAAACTGTGTTAAGAGTCTGCCCTTGGAGATGTTGGGGCTTACATGATGCCATAGTGGTAAGAAATTAAACCTCTGAATTTTAGATGGTTAAGAGCTGTGTCTAACATAACAGCCTAAAAGAATTAGAGGCTAATGAATGTACTTTTTCAGGGCACAGCAATTACGAGAACAGCTGTTTTTAGCCCTGATGTGCTGACCAGCTGTGAAAGTGGTGTTCAGTGGCTCTTGACACTTATTTCTCCCTTTGTGGAAGAGTGGTGGAGTAGCTGAAAGCAGAGTTGTGGTTTAAAGTAGGGATGGACAGGGATTGGAGAGCTTGGGGTGAGGGGGTTGTAATGCTGCCTGCAGTCAGGCACATCTGTGTGGTTCTAGATGTGGTGACTTCTGCTTGTGCCTCTGCTTTTTACATGAAAACAAGGATAGATCAGTACATCCCTGTGAGCAAGACACATTAAACCAAATTGTTTGAACAATGCTCTGGTTCCTTATTAAACTTGATTATAATGGTCCATCTTCACATATAACCTGTTTTATTTAGAAATATGACTCTTAGTCCAAATTGAATTAATATGAATAGCAAAAACCCCCACTCTGAATCAAGTTAACTTTGAATAAAGTTTTAGAAAAAAGTTAGCATCAAACACAACTTTGAAGGGGAAGGATTTATTTTTCATCTTGAAAAAGGTTACTAATAATCTGTTAGAGTAATATTTCTGGAGAGAATGAAGAAGGCAAAATTTTGGTTCTTAGGCTTCTTTTCAGAGGAAAATGGCCAGATTCTCATGGTACTGGACAGTTACAACTTGGGACTGTCTGTTTAACATCAGATTTTTTTAACTTGAGGCTTACTGAGACAGTAATACCATCTGAAAGAGAACAAATTGTTTAAGAGATGAATTATATAGGCTACACAGTTTTTCCTGAGTTCCCTCCGGAGATTTTTACCTTTTTCATGCGCAAGCACTGTGTTTTGAGTCTGGGCCGAGTGAGCCAGATCAGGTACCCGTAAATTCAAAGCAATTGATCGCATACCAGTTGCAGTGGTGTCAAAGAGTAAGCACACCACATGAAATGGCATATTTTTCAATGGTTCTATTATGTCATCATAGAAAGGGCCCAAAATCCTGTTAGCTGGGTTCCTTCTGGCACAGCAAGTGTCTGGTTATGTGGGGCGCTGTGGGCTCTGAAATGCTGTGCCTTTGAATCAGTCTTGGCTTGAGCAGAGGGAGGCACTGTGTTTGTGTGAAGGGTGTTGTTTCCTTGTGCTGCTGCCTTTCAGCTGGATACATTGCCCATGGAAGCAGGAGGTCACTCGTTCATGTCCTGGCTGTGCACATGGAGGGAGTGATGGTTGTTCTGTGTTCATTCCTGCAAGCTTGCAACAGTTTAGCCCAGAGCATTTTCAGTGTCTGCGGTGGTATCAAAGATTCTTGCAGTGGTTCTTTTTGTCCAAGTCTTTTCCAGCTAGGTAACTTAGTTCATTTTTCACCTGTGTTTTCCCAAGGCATCCATAGATTATCTCCTCAGCATTTTATCCATGGGACACTGTTTATTGATTAGTTCTGGTAGGCACAAGGTGAACACTATTTTCTGAGCCTGTTGTGTTTTAATTTTAGTAAATATTTCTCTGGTTTTGTTTCCTCTGCCAGTCAGCAAAGGAGCTTGATATTTGATTTCCTTTGAATATTTTCGGTATCTGCCAGATGGCTTGATAACCTTGCTGTGTCCTCTGTCAGTACTTCCTGAGCCAAAATCCCCATCAGGTATTTCTCAGCATTCTGGCAGTCCATGTTCCAGGCTCTTTGCTTTTTCACTCAACACAACCCAGAAGTGCTTGAGAAGATCCTGATGCAGCTGATGTGTATCCAAGTCCCTCTGGGCTCTAAAGCTCATTTTAGAAACGATGGTAATCTGGATCGAAAGCATTTGTGCAAGTTCATTTTAAAAAGACATCATTTGCATTTCTGTCATCATACTAATCAGTAAAATATAGACCAATATCTTTAACCTCAATATTAATTGTAATACGGACTTTACTTTCTTGTCTAATCCCGGATTCTTGAGGAGAGGTGTTTGTAATCCACTGGTCACCCATCCTTCCTGTGCTTTTTCCTTGGCAGTTTGCAGTGATGTTCACCTTGAAACCTGCTGTTTGTCAGTTGCTTTGGGTTGCTGTTTAGAACAGGAGCTGCCTGTACAAATGCTTTGGATGTTTGCTGATGTATTCTGTGCTTGAGTTGCAAAGCAGTCACTGGTCTTGAACTGTGGCGTGGGCAGCCTTAGGATCTTGTTGTTTGTGTAGTGTGCGAGGGAGCTTCATGAATTGTTTCTGCCCAGCTCATTTAATTACAAAAGGATGCCAGAGTTCTTTACTTTCTCTTCACTATCCAGCAGCCCCAGAGATGGAAGCAGCTCTGTTCTCAAGGGGTGGAGTTTTGTAGCAGCAGTGAACTTTGCTGTGCTGATCTGCAGTGTTTGCCTGTGTGATAGCAGTCATGGGGGCTGCCAGGACAGAGAACAAGGTGTTCTCTTCTGTATCTTGTGTAATGAGGGTATAGGCAGCTATGTGTGAATTAAGGTGGAAGAAGAGAAATAATACACTATGGAGAAAGAGAAATCCATACATTAGTGGGAAAATATGGGATCATGTGGTGGATCACAGCTAATATGTGATAATAATGGCCATAGTGTGCTTACCATTTTGGAACCCATTGTATTTCCCATTTGGATTAAATTAGATGCATACATCATTTTAGCAAACCTTTCCCAGCAGTTTGTGAACTTTGGAAGTGGAGAAGGGAATTAATGGCAATGTGTTTCTTACTGGTATTTTTTGTCTGGTGGTTCAATTATTTCCCCATAAAGAATTCATGGTTTCTGCACAGCGGATATTGGTCAGCTGGTGAATAGACGTTGCTGAAGATGTAGTAAAAAATGACCTTGAAATACAGTAAACTCAACAGTTATCTCTCTGTCTATGAGATGGGCTTAATAACCCATTGCTAAATAAGAGGGAAAGGGAACTAGGACACAGCTGATTTGGGGTATCAAAGTGGTGCCATCCCGAGCTGATCTGTGAAATCACTGAGATGTCAGATAGCAAATCATGGGAGTTCATCACTTGGATGTGAGGCTGAGGAAAGCAGTGATGGAAGACAGCTGTCTTTAAACAAATAATCTGAATATAGGAAGGCGATAATAAAAAATCCATTGCTGCTGCTTTTTTCAATATGAAGTCAAATTCAAGGAAATGATCTAGTTGAATAGCTTGGGAAATGAGCTCGCAGAAAGGTTTTGTTTAAATAATGGCAAGTTAAAGCACTTATGACATAGGAGTACAGTTTGTGTGCTGAGGAACACATTTCTGAGATGATGCCAGCCAAGTAACAAGTATTTACAGCCTTTTGTCTTGGCTTAATCTTTAGTGAGAGAAAAAAAGGAAATTGTTTTCTAGCAGTTGAATTCCAAGGGGCTTGTCATATTGTTTTTTGGAGGGCTTTAATTGGTCTTCCAGGGGAGCTATATTTGTTTTTTCATTATACGTAATGTTTAAGCAGCCTTGAGTTTACTTGCCCAGGATGTTGGGGAAGGGCCACAACTGGTGTTTTTACATGCTAAAAATCTTTGATTGCAGTTTGATAAAAAAATTGTCAAGTAATGGTGCAGTCTACATGCCTGCCAAATTCATGTGCAGCAGAGCCAGAATAAGTATGCTGTGTAAATCCGTATTGGAATTCATCCTTAAATATTTGGTTTGCACAGATTTCATGCACGTAATTCCTGAGCTTGGCACGCATGAGCATCATTTGGTTTGTTTTAGGTGAACTGTGTGGTTGTAAATTTGGCTGCTTACTGCAGGGCCCTGCGTCTGCCCTGTTAACAGAGGGGGCAAGCTGGGGGGGAATTACCTTGTTTTTATTTAGAAAGCATGTATGTAGAGAAAGTATTATGTTTGAGTGTTGTTAACCAACTTTGATGTACTTGGTTGAAGATGTTGTTAATAATGTATTGCTAATGATATTTACAGGGTAATGAATGTGGGCAAGTATTGTAAGAGTAGCATCGGACAGTGGGGTTTTTCCCAAGTTTTTCCCTATTCCCTCTAGTAAGTATTAAAAACAATTTCAAACTGAATGTAACCTTGCAAACTGTGGAGAAAAGTAGCTTATAAACAGCCACTTTATTTCGTAATTAGGCAGAGGTTCTGTAGCATGGTGAGTAAGGACCAGACTCCAGAACTGCTTCAGGCTACATAAGTTGGGCTGCAACTCCTGGTGTGAGCCTGGGAGAAAAGGAAATGGTTTCTGTTGGTGTTGGGTCTGGCAAGCACTGAGGAACAGGGCCAAGGCCCCTTGGGGGTCAGTGTTCGTTTGGAGCAGTTCTCTGAGCTTGGTGGAGTTCAGGCTGTAGCCCAGGAGGCGTTGGAGACACAAAGATGGAGCAAGCACCTGGTCAGTATTAATGGAGCAGGCTGAGAAACAATAACCGTGTAACAAAAGCAGCAGCAGAGGATTGGTAAGGGAACCCTCCTGTGTCTGTGTATTTTCCTCTGTTCCAATCTCTTTTGGGCCGTCTCAAGACCTATTTCTTCCCAAATGTTTTACAGTTTAATGCAGTGATAAACAAGCAATAGAGATGGCATCCTCAGTGAAAAGCAAAGCAGCAAGCACTTTGGGGGGTTTTTGGTCTTTACAGGTAGTGGAAGTTTGTCATAGTTAACAGTGAGTTTTCATGCGCACAGTAAATACTCATTTGTGTTTAGTTTGCTCTTGGTAATGATATCAAATAAAATGTGCACTCTTAGGGCTGGAATATGTACAGGAATGTCCAAGATGTGGCTTAAAGTGTTGCAGTGTGTGGAGCTGTGCTGCTGTAGGACCGTTTGTGTGGCTGAGTTCTGGTCTTGTCCTTCACTGGCCAAGAAGTGTCCTGTATGTGTTTAAACAGCTGTCACCACTAAGCTTTTCACTTGACACACCTAGTGGTTCTCATCTCCCAACTTTTACATACCACTTCATGGTGCAGCAATGTGTAAGAAGTTCATAGTGCCAGTCCCTTAATGAAATGCAGCTAGACTTGTCAAATTCATGTTTTCCAGCTGTGAGCTACCAGACCAAATTTTGTTTATAGTAACTTGATCTGGCTCTGCTGTTTTTTGAGAGCTCCATGCTGTTGAGCTAAGATGTTACTTACATCAGTGTTGTAATTGACTTGGAATCTTGCTTTTTCTCAGTTAGAATAATCAAGTGATCAGCAGTATTCTTCCAGAGCTGCTCCGAGGGAATAGCTCTGTGTTTACCCACACGTAAGCCACAACCAGAAGGGACTGACTGAAGAATGATCAATGTCAAGGACTTGAATTTGTCATTCTCTTTGACAGCCTGCGAGTTCTTGTGATTAGAACATTTTTGTGAATAATGCTTGGAATGGAACTGTTAAACCATTTGGAGTTTGTTGCATATCAGAGCAAAGCAATACTCTTGTTACTTGTAAATTATTCCTCTGTCGGGAGGAGTGAGGAAAAAGGCAGGATTCAGTTGTCTACCTGCTGTGGGGTGTGATTGACAGGCCTCTAAACTGATAGAAGCTGTTGTGTTTTCCGAGTGCCAACAGGTGGATTTTGCAGGTAGAGAAGTGTATGTATTTTGTGAGGCCGTGCTGGGGAGTACTGAAAAATCTTAAAGCTTTCTAAGGAAGTTTATTGAAGTTGGTTATAGATGACAAGCTCACTAGGAGCTGTCTTCTTCAGCTACCAGTTACTGTTTTATGCTTTTTTTTTCCCCTCTGTAGCTTCCAGCTCACTTGTTGATAGCCTGTGTTGTAATATTGCTTTGTATTTGATTATAATAATGGCAAGTACTGATGTTCTTTCCCATTGAAGGTTTCTCATTCAGCTGTCTTGATGCACTATGAGAGGGACTGAGAACTGGAATGCATTTGGTTGTTAGGCTGGAGGTTTGGAGGGTGGAACAGACCCCACACTGTTTTGAGACTGTTTTCAAGGCATTAGGAAAAATACCTCAGTGATCTGGCTTGGAAAATAGATTGGGATGAGGCCTGTCTTTACATCCAGGAGCACAGGCTTGCATTTAAGTTATGCGAGTGGGAATGCAGTGTAACAGTTCTGTTTCCTGTCAGTGCAGTGTTTTTTCTTTGAAAAGGTAATGATTATTACTCTTGAGTTTAAAAACAATGTTTGCAACTTTATCAGGCAAGTTGAAGGCCTCTTGACACCTTGTTCACTTGGCTGTGCATTTCTTTGTTGCAGCCAAATGGCCCTAGCAGTAGAACCAAGGAAAGGAGGAAGCGGCTGAGCTGGCAGTTTTTAATTGCAGTTGAAGTTAGATTTGTCTCATTCTTGAATTTACTTCTCTGATTCAAGAATCTTTTCTTGAGGTAGTATATGTTTCCAAAGTTTCCTACTGTGGCTTTATAATGTCTTTCTACGTAAGTAAAATTTGCACTAAGAACATTAGTCTGTTGTGCAGTTTTAAAATATCCTACTAATAGTTAGCTGGCATACTCTGCTCCTGTGGTGTTTTTGGCCTGCCTGCCTGCCCATGTGTGAACCAGAGTTTCACGATGTGGTTTGAGATCACTTCTGGCTTGTTCGGTTTGGGTCATTGAGCTAGGGAGTAAGAACCGCAGGTGAGGGAAGCTGACTTAATATTAAGATGTAAGTTTGAAATTAGTTAAATTTAAGTTTTATTGCAGAGAGTGCCATAATTTTCTGATGCAATTGTAGCAAGTCACCTGGTATGTTTTTGCTCAGTCTTCCAAAGAGGAAGATGATAATGGTATTCTGTTTCATTTATGACCCAGTGGAAGAAATGGAGTCATACAAATGCTTGGAGAATCCTGGTACCAGTAAACAAACATGAGATTTTGTATGCCCAATGCTGTAGGAAATAATCACAACACACAGCTTGACTGATCTTCAAGCACCTCTTCTGAGCCACTGAATCATTCTTGGGGAGAGAAATAAGGGGGTTTTGAAAGTAAGGAAAGTGTCTTTAAGCAACAGGGAACTATAATTTGAAAAACCACCTGTATTTGTAATGGGTCACTGGAAGTGTCTTGCCCGGCATGAAGGGGAAGGCGTTGCAAAGCAGGTGGGTCTCAATCCTGTCTCCAGTGACAAGTGCTGCAGTGTTCCCAGAGTTAGCTCAGGTGTCAGTTCTGGGTGAAGCTGCACTGGCTAATTGCTGCAGCAGTGTAACAACCAAGAGGGGTGACAGCTTCTGCCATGTCAGTGACCCGTACTGATTAATGGCCTTGGTGGGGAGGAATTTGTGAGGAAAGTGGCAGAGGGACATGGAAGTCATTCTTCTTGTCAGCAGTAAATACTGTGTGGGGTTCTGTGGCCTTGTCAGTGTTTTGTAGTCTCTGGTCCTTGTAATCAACCCAGTTGTCTTCCGTGTTACTGGTGTACGCAGGTAAAAAGGGTGTTACTTGTGACCTGAAACATGTGAGAAATAAAGTAGAAAACCAAGCTAGATGGTGAAACTCAAATGCAGCAGGCTAAAGTGTTAACAGGTTACTGGTGATCTTCTGAATGAAATTAGGGGTCTGTGGCTTTTGGTTTGTGTTCTTCAAATGAAAAACCTAGGGAGGAGCTGGGGGAGATTTCCTGTGGAGCCTGTTCCTTTTTATTTTGGGGTTTGGTGTTGGATTTTGTTTCAAGACAAAAAGGCTTACAGGCTTTTTTTTGCCAGGATGGGGTTATTTGGTAGATAGCTTTTGCAAACTGGTTTGGTTTTGCATGATGCTATTTGTGTGGCAAATACATGACTTCGTATCATGTTCTTGTGTATTTGCAAACCTTAATAGGTGCAGTTTGTGTAATGGTTGGTATCAATTGTCTTGGATCAAACGAGAGGGGGATAAATTGTTTTGCTTTTTCTGTTTATATTTATTAGTTTAATATATTTATTAATTAATGAATTATTTATTCACTGTTTATTAGAAAAAGGATGCTAGGAAGAGGATGTTGTTTCCATGTCCCAGACTGCAGAGTTTATGAAAACTAATTTGAATTGATTGTATTTTAGTAAATGCCAGCAGAGGACTAAAATGAACAGCCCAGCAATTACAGCAGCATATATTTTGCTTATTACAGTAAAAGACTGTAGAATTCTTTTCTTAAGAAGCTCATGAGTTCACTGCTGAGTGAGATGACTTTCTGTTGTTCTCTCAGAGAACTCACTTTTAAACAGAGGATGAACTCTGGCTTGAGGAGTAGTTCTACTCAATCTGTCTTGTCTGTTTTTGTGTTTGATAAGGGTGTGTTTCTCCTGAGGTTTGGTGCTGTGTTTTCTTAGTGCCCAAGTCTGCCCAAACTCTGTTCAGCATCTCTGTAGTGGAAGTGTCCCTTGAGAAGCTTGAAGGACATTGCTGATCATGAGCAGATTGTCTAAGGATGGGTGTGAGCAGTGGATGTAGATGAGCACAGCTCCCCTTCTCTCCTTTGCAGTGCCTTTACTCCAATACTTCTCAGTTTGCTTCTTGGTGAGGTCTCATCGTAGTGATAAGCTCCTAGCCGAGCACCTCCATTAATTTCCATGGATGTGCTGAATAGCTTTGTCCTGTGACTGTGAAGAGAAGATAAACAAGTTTTTATTGCTCTTCATTGCCAGTGATGCTTGATACAACCAAGAGAGTTTGTTGCTTGGTAGTTGTGCAGCAGAGTTTACAGTGGATTAGGTGTCACAGTGTATGGGCCATCTCTGCTGATGTGATGAAGGCAGTGTCTGTGCCAGCATCATTCACAGCTGTGTGTGCTCTGTGACAGTGACCGTACAGAGGCAGCACAGAGATGGCAGGTGGAAGGCTGTGTTGTCTTGAACAGTTGCTCTTCTGAGTATGGGATTTGGATTCTACTAATTGCTAAAGCTGTCCTTTTCCATCCAAGTGTTGGATGGGGCAGAGATACTGCTTGTTCCTGTCCAGCCATATTGCCAATGTAAGGAAGGGATTAATTTTTTTGAAGTGACCTCTTAAACAGCAGAATGTAACTTCTAATACTCTGGTTAGTTGTGTGGTACCATACTAATCAGGATAAGTGAATGTAAGCAAAAAATGCATGGCTGTATGCCAAACAGGGCTGTTCCTCAAGTCTTGCTGTTCTTTGTTCTTATTCAAGCATCTGCTAGTGCACTTCCAGACTCTGCTGAGCATGAGGACAAGTTTTCATTCCTTAAAAGGTTGCGAGGCTATCACAAGGGTGTAAAGTCTGGGTATCAGAGTGAAGTGCAGCTGCAGCCACTCTGAGCTGCTGGCAGTTCAGTGAGCCAATGCAGGAAGCTGGTAATGGCTGTCTGGGCCAGCTGCACACAAGAGGCAAATGAGCTTTTCAGGGGGTTTTCAGTTGTTACAGGTTATCAGATGGCATTAGCGTGTCTGCAGGAGGCTTGGTCACCTTCATTCTTTGGGTATGAGATTGCTCATGCTTTGTGATTATTTCCAAGTGTATGGCCTTACAGGCTCTTTCTAGGTTATTCCTCATCCCTGTTTAACTCTTACTGTCAAGCTGCCCCTCTGCCCTTTCTCTGAGGCTTAGCTTTTGCATCTACCCAGTGACCAATTCCCTTTTATTACTTTAGCCTTTAAGAGTGCTTAATCTTGAAGTAATTAGCGATTCAATTGAGACTGTAGAAGTAGCATCAGAAAAGAGCAAATAAAAATAATGTGGAGTGTTGATGTGCTCACAACTGAATCTTACAGTGAAGCTCAAGATGCAAGTTGTGTGTTACCCTTGAATTTCTTCTGGATGGCTTGGAGAATGCTCTACTAAAAGAAAATCCTTTGTGCTTTGATGGGTTTAGTAATGTATGTAGAAATAAATTTCAGTGTAATCACATGTTTTCTGCATAGAGGGAGAAGCCAAGCCGTGATAAAATCACTCACCTCCAATTGCTCTCAGTGACCGTGACCTGTGAGTTGTCTGAGATGGCTGATGGTGGCACAAAGTAATGTGCTGTAAGCTACCTATTGTATTGTTCTTACTTATGCAACATGGTCAGCTGTTGCTGGCTTGGAGTCTGTTTGTCAGTTTTGAATTCTAGTATATCTAAAATTTTAGTATATATATGTGGAGAATTGATTATCTGTACAAGAGAGACATGTTTACCCAAATCTGTTATGAGCAATAAGTTTATTCTCAGCAGATGCAGTTTCACTCAACCCTGCTTTTTTCAGTTAGTTTTTGACGAGTGGCATTTGGACATTAATTTCTTCAAGCTGTAGCACAAATAAAACTGAAGGGACCTGCATTAAAAATCTCAAGCATCTGCTGTGCTGATGACCATGAGGTTGAGAGCTCTGATAGAGCTGTCAGCCCTTAGGAACAGGGCCCTGATCTCGATGTTGTTCTTTGCCTTACTGATTCTCATTTCAGATGAGATGGCAGAGAGCCCTGCATGCAGAGTTCCTCACTACCAGAGAAGGTTTTGTCTGCAAGCTCTGGACTTGACTTGAAGTGTCTCTGCAGGCCAGTTTTTTGGAGGAGGTGGGAAGCAGGGAGGGAGGCCTTGTAGGTGGAAAGCAAACTTAGCTGAGTTACTCTGGCCAGCCAGGATTTGTGTTGTGTTCTGTGAGCCTCACAGGTAACAATTATGGTTTTGGAACTGTCTTGGTACAGAGCTTAATATGGTCAGAAATAAATCCAGCCAAATGGACTCGTTTGTGTCATGTTGCATTCCTCTGTGTAGATGAACTGCTGTGGTAGGTGCTGGTACGCTGTTAGAAAAGCAGGAGGACTGGGAAGTGCTCCCTGCATAACCTTGGCTATTCTTCACCAGAAAAACAGTGAAATGTAGACCAGACCACTAAGCTGCCAAGGGCCTTTACTTGTTGCATTTTTGGGGCCATGCAATACCAAGATTCAAAGACTTAGAGGTAACCACAGCAGAGAGAGGACGTTAGCTGCAAGTCATTCACTTGTCACTGTTATGAAAATTTGTTCACTGAATTTTTTTGTCATGTCAGGGCATTTGAGCAGAAGGATAGGTTTTGGCAGAGATGACTGAGAAGAGTATTTTGCTGAGTTTTAACCCTGCACTGCTGTCACTGCCCTTAAGCAGTGAATAGTTTTATCTTTTTGTGCCTCTGAATAACCATACTGTGTTACATTATTTTGGAACAACAGGGCTGTTGTGTAATAGGGGTTATTTCTGAAAGAATGTAGTTAAACATACAGAGATAGCATGTTTGGAAACCTAAACAGGAAATGCTTTCTAAGTTTCAATGGTATCAAGCCTTTAAAATTGTAATTTGGTTCAGGAAAACACATAGTTCTAATTCTAGTTTTTTTCATTGAAAGATAGTCAAAATGACCAACTGTTGAAATATTGGCAGGTGTTACTTGTGGAAAGCAAAGCAGCATCTTACAGGCAATTGGGTGGAGGAACGTGTCAGATTACATCCATTTTTAAGCACAGGCTTGTTATTTACTGGGTGCCTTTTGTTTTTGGATAGCTAATGCCAGAGTTGACGGGCTGCTTTTGAATTCAGGGCAGAAAAGCCTCATTTTCAAGCTTGTGTGAGCTTGAGTTGTTTGTTTCATGGAAGTTGGGGCCTTTTTTGGCCAGAAAAACTGTATTGTGTGTATAACAGTGTCATGGAACAATTTGGATTTTCTTGGGGTGTCTGGCCCCATATATGTTCATGTAGCAAGGCTTTAAAGGCTGTAGTTGGTTTCATTGTCCATGGTAGTTGTCTCTTTTTAAATGTAAAAGAAAGAAGAGTCTGTTTTGCTTCTTTGCCATTGTCTAACTGATAGTCTGTGGTTTAGTTCTTCATAATAGTTATAATCCTATTAGTAGGCAAGGCATGGTATAAAGTAATTATATGCAGTGTTAGGGTTTGTACTTAAGGAAATCACAAGATAATGGGAAATATTTAGAAAGAAGATAATGAGCATGGGGGAACCTTGGAACTGGTTTTATTCCCTGCCAAGGTCTTTTTGCTCAGAGCATGAATGCATTAATTTTTAAAAAGAATGACATCAAAGTCTGCTGATGAAAGGCGTTCAGGGGAAAGTTGTAGAGAAAGACACAAATTCATGCCGGTGTGAGTCTTGCTTGAGTGTTGGCAAAAAGCAGAGCACGTGTGGCCACTTCCCGTTCCTGCACAGCACCAGGCTGAGGTCACCTGATCTGCAGGAGCCACCAGGCAGGGATGCATCTGTGCCAAAGGCAGGTGGGGAGGAGACCCAAAGGGAATCATCACAAGAGCAGAGGGCGTTTGTGCAGCCAGCTGCCTCAGCTTACAACTCCCATTTGAATGCGAGCAGAAGCTGCTTGTGAGAATTGCCATGCACATGTAGAGACTGCACAGTGTGTATGTAATGATGTTTAATATCCTGATGCATACTGTGACTGCACTCCTGTTAGCTTAGAGTATACGGTACAGACACACACATACTGCATATAAAAAAGGGAGAGCTGGGCAGTAATAATCTAGTTTATTTTCCTAATATTTTAAATCAAGAATGCTTAGTCTATAAATCCAAGGTGAGCATCAGCAAAAAAGTTTCTGTGAGCAAATTTGTTGAAGAATTGTCACGTGTTATTCTGGAATTAGAACCTTCACAAAGGTAGCTTCCCTACCCACCTGTAAGAGAGAAATTTCAAGCCATTAAGCAAGCATTTGACACCAAGGAGACTGAAATTGTCACACAAGCTGCTGGTGCCACATTGCAGTGCCTGTTCCCGATGGAGCAGCTCGGTGTTCAGTGCGCAGTAGAGCCCTGCTTGTGCCCTGCAGCTGTGGGATGTGTGTCATACACTGCTTCAGACTGCATGGTTTGAAATGAGAGAGGTCTGTGCAGTTTATTGTGGATAAAGGTATCTGCTTGCTGGTCTCTTTTCTTTGGTGTTGCTTTTTAGGATCTTGATTTTCTGGATGTGGTTAAAAGTATGGTGGTTTTGTGCATCTATGCTGATGTGTGCTAGTGTTCTGTGCTGATTTCTTATTCTTTTGGAACATGCTCTTTGGTGTATTTTGCTTTAATTGATAGAATTAAATCAGCTCAGTTTTTTGGCTACCTTAGAGCCTGGAGTTTTTGGAACATGATGTATTTCTATTTCTCCTGAAGACTGCATGTTATGTCTTGATTCCTGCTTGAGGTTTTTAAAAGCTGACACAAGGTATGAACAGGTAGTTCAGTGCTAACTTCTGCATTGAAGGTACATGGATACTGGGTAGCAGAATACTGAAAGAACATGCCTTTCAGAGATCACAGCTTGTACTTTTGTTTAAAAATGAACGAGGGCTTGATTTTGGCTTCCACCTGCAGGTCCCAGCTGTACCTGTCCTCTTGTTGTCTAATAGGGTATGACTTAGGCTCAGAAAGTTGAAGAGATTGAGCAGTAACCAAATGGAGAATTGAAACCATTATGCCAAAAGGCATAATTGTTTCTGCTTATAACAAGATCATGGAATATCATTATTATACTTACTGTAAATTTTAAATCAAGAACTTTATTTGTTATTGTAAGTCTGATTTTTGACATGAAGATCCTTTGATGGGATTGTGCATAGGTTATAACTGCTGTATTGTCTTTTACTTGCTTTAGAGCTGAACAGATGTTACAGCAAACCAGAGTGGTTCATCTTTTTGTCAGGCTTTTATTTTGTGCTAAGTTAGCTTCAGGAAAAGTTAACCCCTCTGTAAATGCGAAAATCCTGCTGGTTTTTAAGTCATTTGAGGGCAAGAAGCAACCAAATCCAGTCTCTGGTAGCACCAGGGTTGCTACAGTACGTGTCCTTTGTACATAGGCTCAAGCCCTTAAATTGGGATGTGATGAATAACCTTAATTGTGAAGACCACAGAGCAGTCCTTGATAATAGTTCATAAGGTACATGACTAGTTTAAAGGAGGCATTTTTATTTTATGGATGAGTTTTACTTGGCAGAATGAAGTAATGTTTTAGCCATTTAGAAGTAGATATGTATTTCCAGCCTGACCTTTATCAACTGTAATATGCCACAAGGAAAAAACATCAAGGTCGTACACGAAATTGCTGCTCTTTGTTCATTGTGAGTAACCCTGATCATTTTTAGGCAGAAGCAGCTGTTACTTAGGTGGCAATTGTGGTGCTTAGGGTATTGGAAACACCCTGTGCTGTCAGTGCAGTCTTGTAAATGGGGTCTGCAGAGTAAAATGGACAGTGCTGTATGACTTTGAGTAACAAGTAAAGACCAGTTTGTAACAAGTTTGTATAGTCCTTGATATGAATCCTGGAGAGCCATAACAGACACTTTGACTGGAAAAAGAGTTTTTCATGTCACTCACCCAGGGAATATACAGGTCACATTGCCAGGCAATAAGAAAAGAAATGAAACAAAATGTGTCATCAGAATTTCTGCAAAGAGGTTCTAATTATATCAATAATGCTTTTAAAAACATGAGGTACTTCTTGACTTTTGAAAGGCTGTGAACATAACAGCTGGCTTTGATTTCCCAAGCACTTTGTTATTGACGCTCTGCAGGAAGACTGGAGCAGTTTTGAGGGGTAATGCATATAGAGGAGTGCACTGATCCCAGAAATAAAGCAAAAAGTGAGGTGGAAATGGGGGATGGTCTGTGATTCCCAATGCTTTGACAAGGAATCCCTGTGTTTTCAGAATTTTAAGTACAGCACTTGTGGGGGAAAAAAAATCCTTCTCCCCTAAAGTAGTCCAAAGGTTGCTTTATCGATCAGTGTGCTTTACAAGAACCGTGGCCACATCTGCCGGTGTTCCTCTGTACTGTGCGGAGATTGACCTGTCAGTGAACAAGATGGCAGAGACAGAAACTTGTAATTTGCCCCGAGTCCATCAGTTAATGGCAGAGGAGGAATGGGATAACTATGTCATTTCAAATCTCTCTATCATGTTAGTGTAGGCACAATAGAATTTGAGTGATGTGATGCTATCATCCATTAATAACAAATGGAGTTGCAGCTGTTGCTGAATGGAGCCATATCTGCACGTAGATGTCTGTTTTTAACCAATCTGCCTTTGTTCTGTAACATCTTTTAGGAAACTCCTGGATGTGGAGACCACTGGTCCATATTCTATGTCACAATTCTGCCAAAACTGATGCTTAGTTCATTAATTAGCCACTAAGAAAGCACATTTCAAATCATTACTGTCAAAATATTTCAAGTGCCCAGTTGGCTTTGAATGCTTGAAGATGTGAACTGGTTGTGCAAAGTCAAACCTGCATAAATACTGGGTGTGAGTTAGACCGTGCAACATTGGAACATCCATAGGCAAAGCTCAAATGATTTATTTTCTGCTTAGCAGCCACTGGATCCTTATATTTTAAGTTAAAATGTCCCTTCTGAAGTACATTTAACTGCTCAACTTGAAGAAATGTAGGCATTCTCAGAAAAATACTTGAATGGTATCTTGCTGGTCTGAGAGTCAACCAACAGTTTGTACAAATCAAAAGTGGTTCTTAGGAGCTATAATGAGGTTTTATATTATTGAGGCTAAATATTTTTAATGCTCATTTTCTATGCCTTAAATTAACAGTAGTCTTCATGAAGTTTGGAGATGCCAGGATAAGCTAACACATGTTAATGTATTGTATTTTCTGTCTTTGAGTAAGCTTGTATAATTGTCAAAACAGACTATTAGTATTAATCTGGTGAAATAAAATTAATGCAGACAGCTCATCATAGGAAGTGATTCATATGCAGAGCACAGTATCTGTGTGTAATTTAGTAAAATACAGAAGTTAATTTGAAGAGTTTTAGGAAAGAGGATTTACATCAAATGTAATTTAAACTAATTGGGATTGATTTGAAAAAATTTTGAGTGGAGACCTATACAGACTTCTCAGCATTATGAAATGTTCTTTTCTAATTTAGCTGAGGTGCAGCTAGGTAGCTTAGTTTCCATATGGCCCAAATTTGATCAGTTCTCTTACTTTCAGTAATTTGCTGCAATTCCTCCATTTTTTCTCTTTTCTTAGAGTACTTGTCATTCATACAGATCCCAGTACACAAGAAAACACAGTATTGCTGCTAGGCAGGTCCTGTATTTTTCCATAGTAAGACATGTAGGAGAATAATGCAGAAGGCAGTCTCACACCTGAGGGATTGCAGCTGTGCTAATCACCAAAGATTAGGAACAGGCCTGCCCTTAACAGGCCACAGCTGTGTCCAGTAAGAAGACGAGTGGGTGGGGTAGCTGGGTGAGGGGAGAGATGGAGCTTGTTGGTTTTGCTGTGAAGAGAGTTGGAGTTGTTGGCTGTGAAGGAGGAGTCAGTGCTGTGAGGATCTGCCCATGAGAAATCAATGAGAAGGTATGAGAGCTTTCCAATATGATGACAACAGTACACAGGGCTGGAAAGTGCTTTAAACAGAATTGAAAAAAAGCTGAAATGAATACATAACATGTTCCACAAATTGACAATACATTTCCTTGATGTATGTAGAGCTCTTCTTTATGTATGTGCAGCTCTTCTTTCCTTTGCCTATTTGTTTGCAGCCTTCCCCAAGTGAATCCTGCCTGGGAAACAGCCCTGGGGAGTGGGACACTGATTAGGAGCTGTAGAGAAAGGGTAGAAATGAGGTTTTAAGTACAAATCTGAATGGTGTGGATGGGAGTTCCAGTGGGGGTCTGAAGGGGTGGGGGACAATTACCCTCCGCTGAAAATGTTCTTTTAATGGTATAAAAGTTACACACAGGTGGACGCAGGCATGGGATGAGGAGTAGATCAGTGATGTACTGTGAGAGTGCTTGAGAACAACACGTGAAATAATTCACTACTATTTAAGTATTTTTTAAGTGTGAGAGTCCTGGTGTGCCTTTGCTCCAGTACTGATTCCAAATAATCCTTCCTCAAAAGATGAGACAGCAGCCTCACAAGTGCCTTCAAGGTGGGAAGTTCAGCTGGGTTAACCATTTGCTTTGAGTTCTGAGGGATCTCTGAAGGACCAGGGCTGGGGGTTGTTTTTCCAGCTCCCCAGTTCTCCTGGCACAGAGTTAAATTGTTCAGCAGTGTTCCACAGTGCCCCGTGTGAGTGTGTGTGCACAGTGAGTAGCCTTGCTTTGTTAGGAGCATTTGGGTGCTTTTACTACCCTTGAGCAACATCCACTACATTCAGCATGAATTTCATTCCCCTTTTAATTTAGAAAGGAAAACTTATGGTCCTGAATGTGCAAATCACTTTTCATATAAAGTATTTCTGTGATTTATTGAGATATTGACATGGAAATGGTGATGTTAAACAATACTTGGAATAGCTCTAAAAGTGTAGCGGGAATCATGATTTCATAGGAAGAAAATTAGTTATGTGGGTAACTTTATTGTATAGTTTCCCAGGGGATTTCTGCATCAGGCAAGGTTTTATTACATTCTAAAACAAAGCTGCTTGCGCTCACTTTAAATATAAAGTACTGCTGAAAATGACCATATCATAAGGCTGCTCTGGGTACAAGCAAAGACATCTGTTAATGCTACCATGAATAGTTATGAACTGTGGTACTCCAATGGCTTTACCAGCAGAGCATTGCCTCCTAATTAATTTTTATAGCAAGGGGATGCCTCATTTTTCATGGTTTGGTAGTTTGCATTCAAATGTACCAGTAAGTTCCAGGGCAATCGCTTCTACACAGCAGGTTTTATTTGCAAAGAGAAGAGGCAGGAGCTGATTGTGTGGTGGATGGTAGTCCTCTCCATCAGCAGTTCTGTATGAATCCTTATGGATTTTTTTTTAAATTTAGTTCACTGAAAATAAATATATGTTGGTGGTATGTAGGGTTTCATTTCATGTCTTATCACACAAATTAGGAGGAACAAAGGCTGTGCAATGCCATTGTTCTGCCATCCAGTGTGTTACTGCTGAGCTGGACTTGGTATGAAGCCCTGAAGCCTTGGGTTTTGAAAGAATCATTTTATCCCACTCTTGGATAGAAAAGGGGAAAAAATAAAGAAAAAGATGTTTCTGACAAAATCTTTCTCAATCCAGCTTTGTCACTCTGAACCACACAGCTTTGAGATTTCTGTTAATTGAAGATGTTTCAATTAGGTCACCAAAGCCCATTCTGCACAAGCCCACTGCTGCTGCAGCAGGAGCTCCATTGTGATTCCAAGCAGTAGCTGGAGGGAAGATGCTGCCTTGCCTGTCCTTGCATTCTGTAACTCCAAGTAACAGCCACAACAAGTCTCTGAGTAGCAGAGGCAAAGCCAAAGCCATGTCAAGATCCTATTGTAGCAGATCCAAGATCCAGTTCTTGTAGCAGATTAAGTTTGGGATGTTGTGGGCAAATGCTAAGCAGCAGCTTGACAGCTCAATAACTTCATTGTCTCTGTTTTGCTACTCCTCTCCCTTTTCAGGATCATCACCACTTCATACCTGTTGTCAAGTGCAACCGGGTAGCTCCCATTTAGCTCTTTTGTGAAACACATGATGGTGAAATATTCTGGTAATGAGGCATTTCCCTTGTGTGATTCTGAGTATGGGTTTGAGATACAGTACAATTAACCATGCTTATAACAATAGCTAGTTTTAGAGCAGTAGTGGTAAAAAAAGCTGGGCCTGCAAAACTTGAGAATCCCAGTAACATCTTCCTTGCAGGACTCCTCTGGCAGAGGCCTTTTCCTTGTGCTGGAGCCAAAGTGCCAGGAAGTTCCCCAGTACTCCATGATGAAGGTGTGCCACAGGAGCCACCCATGGCAGTGTGCTGGGCACGGTGCCCCGCTCGGGCCGTTGGTGCTGAGGGGTGCTGACAGGGGTTTGTCACTCCTGAGCTCTGGGGCAGGCTAAACACAGGAGCTGCTGCACTGCAGGGGATGTGGATCACACCTGGTTAGTGCTCAGTGGCTGTGCCACAGAACCCAGCTGGGCAGATGACTGGGGGCTCACTGGTGAGTGGAGCTCAGCTCAAGATGGGGTCAATCCACCAGTCTGTAGTGACAGAAGAGCACATTAGAGGAGATTGATCCTTGAGCTGCACTAAATCAGGTTAAATCCTTGTCCTTGGGTCAGTTTTACAGAAACACAATTTACCTGTGATTTCTTCAGTCTCTATGGAAAATCTTTAAACACTGTGTCTTTCTTTAGCATCTTCCTTGCCAGGACTGCTTTCCAGTTTGCACCCTGTGCTATGCTCAGTTTTACCCCAGAAATGTGTATAATAGTAATTTTGTGAGCAGTGAGTTGAAAGTCAATCATAAACATTCTCTGTGAATTTCTGCCTCAATTTCAGTCTGTGAGCTCAGTCTGAGGTGATGTTTGTCCTCTGAGGATGCCAAAGGGTGAGGGGCTGTATGGGTTCAGATGTTGTTTGATCTGTGTGTCTGCCACAGGCTTGGTGTTGATGAGGATGTGTGTTTTTGAGGGTACCCTGCTTGATCTTTTTATGCTTGCACTGGGGAAATGCCACTGTCTGTGGTGACTGTATGAAACAGAGGATGACTGAAAATCGAGTATTATGGATTCAGTAAGACTTGTTCTTTGAAAGGCAAAAGTGTGGTGGTCTCCTGTATCCATCTGGATGGCAGCTGTTCAAGAGCTGTGTGAAACCTGCTGCTGCCATTAGGTGTTTCAGTTTCTAATATGCTTGGAAAATATGCCAAGAATCTCTTGTTGGGCTGCCAGTACAAGTCATGGTAAGTGCAGCACACTGCAGGCTTGTGATCATCCAATTGGGGTGCAGAGTCTGCTGCTGTTGTGTTGGCTGTAAATGGACAGCAGTAGGTTTAAGGATGTCTCCAAGGAAATTTATTGTGGTCTTTGGTATATGTGATATCTAATAAGATTATTTCATTATTGTGTCATGCTTAAAAATCACATTACTTTCTTTACCACCTACAGAAAATCCCATTGTTCCTGTTGATACATATTCAGAGTTGATTGCATTTTTCTGTAGAGCCATGTGGCAGCAGCCCTCCTGGGCTGGGCTCCATGTGGGATAGGAGAGGGGAAAAAAATACACATGAGAAAATAACAACCTGCATATTCTGCTACTCCAACCTACAATGACAACCTGAATGTGTCTTTAGGCTGTAATGGACTTGTGATCTGAGGATTAGTTTATAAAAGAAAGAACTTGTACAAGAGAAAAACAGAATGAAGTACTTGCAACATAGAACAACTGAGTTTTCCCTGTCATTCTCTGACTATACAATATATCTACTTAAAAACAAATGCAGAGAATTATTTACAGCCTGCTTGGTTGTAGAAGTGCCAATGAAATGCTTGTCCACGAGTGACAGGAAAATGCCAAGTATCTAACTATGATGACATTTGTACCTAGAGCTTTCAGGCTTCCTTTTCAAGTGGTTTTCAGCATGTGACTGACATTTGTCAAAGTCGTTTTTGCTAGCAAAATACACCATTTACCCTGTTGAGTTATTTGAGAAGTCTGTAATGTTTCTTTTCAAACTGCAGCTTTCTCAGGAAGCACCTGATTCTTACACTATTTTTCCAGTTGAAGACCCTCCTGAGGTGTGCATGGAGTAGCTCCAGAGGTGTGGGTTTCTGTATGTGCTGCGATGCTCTTCCTCAAAGGCAGATGGATTCTTTTTTTTTATCATGTTTGCATGTCTGGTTGATAGCTGAAGAAACGTACTTGAGATGTTTGTAATTAGTCAACGGATGTTTATATAAAGAAAGGAGATGTAAGCTTGTAGAAATGTTGGCTCATATCTACGTGTACTGCTTAAGGAGTTCAATTTGGGGTGAAGTAAAAAAGCCTTTACAATTGAACATCTTCTGTTTGGCTGGACTTGGTGTCTCAGCACAAAATAAAAATGAAATAACACAGATACAGGTATGAATATAAACATTGGGAGGCATCCAAGATACAAGTATTTAAGCTATTTTTTAATACATGAATGTATTATTGTAATCACTTCACCTGGTTTAATCATTCCCTTTTGGCTACCAGGAAAAATAAATTTGTAGTGTACAATAGGGTAAGGATCTGGAAGGGAACAGAATGTGCAGTCAATAATGCAAGAAGCTCAGCTACAGCTGTAAGTGCAGCAGTGGCCCCAGCCTTTGCCTATGGATGACATTTTAAGAAATTGTGACTACTTTCAGGGCATGGGTTGTTAGACTGGACTGCATTCATTTCTATGTGCTACCTGTACGGAGAGAAAGAATTGACTCTCTTGAGCCAGCTGGCACACTGCATTGGCAGGCTGCTCTTCTGGGCTGCTCAGGTGCTGCCCAGATGACACTGCTCCATCAGAGAGAGAAAAAAGCCTGGTGGTTCAATAACACTCAGGGCTTGGGTTGGCAAAGGCAAGCTCTCAAAAGTTGAAGTACAGAGTCACAGTTTTGAATCTCTGAATTTAGTCTGGCAGTTCTGTGTATGAAATTTACCAAACCCTTACTTCTGTCTCCTATATCAGTATGTACCTCTTCTTTCTATGGTGCACCTTCTAGACAGC
The DNA here is from genome assembly GCA_024362935.1 of Setophaga petechia. Taxonomy (NCBI): domain Eukaryota; kingdom Metazoa; phylum Chordata; class Aves; order Passeriformes; family Parulidae; genus Setophaga; species Setophaga petechia. The sequence goes on along the minus strand of JANCRA010000104.1, from coordinate 1,587,886 downwards.
CCACAGATACCTGCCAGTGAATGTGGGGAAATCCAGTCATTTTTTAGTGTTCAATGTGAGGTGCACAGTTCTATTTACTGTGCAGTGCCCTAATATCACACTTAGTTACAGATTTAATCCTGGTCTCAGGGGCTTTCTGTGCAGTTCATTATCGCGGCATCGGAGCGTTTCACAAATGTTAAGGGGTTTATCTTCACAACTCATTCTGAGTGCTGGTATCATTACGGGCTCCTCTGAGAATTTCCTTGCCAGTCTTTAATTATTTTTCACTGAATATTTGCAAATGGCAGCTTCAGACACTGCAATTCAGTGAAAATTGGGCAGATTTGTTGGACGTCAATAAGCCTCCATAATTCCTGAATCTTTGCCAGTAATTTAGCAATAAAAAGTAATCCACTGCACATTCCAAAAGTATGAATGCTGAAAAGCTCCTTAACTAAGCACTTGTAAGTTTGTTTCCTTGTTTTAAATTGTTGAACTTTGATATTTTCTCTGGTTTTTTTTTTTTTGAAAAAGCTGAGCCTTTTATTTTTTAAACTTCCTTTGAGTTTTAGCGCATATCCACACGCATTTTTAAGTGCTTTTACTCTTAGTTATTGATGTGAAATGTAATTCCCCTTGGGTGTCACCTTGGAGGTGCTGAAATGGCTGTGAAAATCCCTTGGCACTGGTTAGCAGAATTATTGTGTGTAAAAGATAACATATCATGACATGACATGAAGGCAGTCAGCTAGCCTCAGCTTTTTGTGTTGTAAAGCTCTCTACAGGTCCTTCACTTCTAAACATGTTCTGTTTTGCCTGTGTTTAAATGAGTTTTGTTTTTATGACCTAATATAATTGACTTGGTTGTTTCAGCTTCTGAAATGAAAAATCCTGTATATCCTCTACATGTGCTGCCTTCAGAAATGCTGCTGACCTCTGGGGCCAGAGCTGCAATGTGGTTTTTACCTGAGCATGCAACAGTTTTACAGGATTTGAATTGGGTATGAAGAGGTGAGATAGATAGTTTTAGAAATAGATGCTTGTACTTGTGATCTGAGCTTGAAAGTGCTTTGCAGGGTGTCAGGAAGAGGATTCTTCTGCCAAAGCAGCAGATGTGGGGAAGGGCAGCAGGCATGAAGGCTTCCCTCATGCTGCATGCCCAGCCCTGGGGCGCTGGGCCAGACATGCTGTCATTGTCTCTACAAAGTTTAGAATGGGGAATTGAATGTTGGCAAGAATGATGCTTATAGAAGTGGGAACACCACAACAGCATTATCTCTAAAGCTGCTCTTTCTGTGTGTACCTGTTTCCTTCTCTTTCTCTTTGCCTTTATGTTTTGCTGATGCTCTCCTGCTCCACGTCCTAGGACTATTCTATTCAAGCAATGTGCCAGAAATCATCGCATTTACTGAAGAAATTCCTGTGTTCTCTATTGAATCCTCACTATTTTCTCGTTGCAATGTTCAGTGAGATATTATGATCTTAAATGAGTCTGAATGGTTGTTAAATCTAATTTCTAATGCATATGTGTAAGTCTTATATATTTAAAATAGCACAGTGGCCACTTCTTCCTGATTTACACTTTCTTACAAATTAATTTCTTTTATGCAACAGGAAGATGATCCTTGTGTAAAAAGGTTCTCTTCTTGATAGCAGAGGGAAGACACTTTAGGGGTGGTGTTAGTCCTACCCATCATTGTCCCAAACAGTGAAATTAAGTTGAGTTAGATAAGGGTCTATGGCATGAGCTGAACATGGCAAAGATAAAAGTCTGTTAATGTTTCTGCAGAGGTGTATGATAAATTTTAAAATAATTTAGAGTAACTGAATGACTGAGAGGGAAGGAAATTAGGTTAAAAGAAAAACTAATGTGTATTTATACTTAAGTATATGTATGTTTTGGCCATGTGTTTATCATCTGAGGGACAAGAATACTTAAAAGCGTAATGATGGGTGAATGATACAAGCATGCAGGCAGATGCAGAGGAAGAAATGTTCTACTCTTGAAGTTAGTAAAATTTGGTCCCTCACATCAGCTTGACTTTACCCAGCCCACTCAGAAATACTCAGTGTATTAATTCCCAGTCCATTTGTGTAAGAAATTAGACACTGCTCCCTCATTTCACTACAAGGAGGTAGCAGATAAAGATGCTAGTGAGGCAGCACCCGGAATTTTTCAGGAACTAAGTGCCTCTTGCCTTAAGAACCCCCTGGGCTGTGTGTAACATAAATATAGCTGGTGCTCTCTGAATGGGTCTTGATAGCTTGGTTGGAAGTTTGTGGGCCTGGGAATGTTGGACAGCTATTGATATGTTGTAATAATGAGGATAAAACAGCCAGAAGTGGCAGAAAGTAGCCTAGAAAGCCTCCCATAAGTTGGATTGCAAGCCTTTGAGCAATTACCACATTGTAGTTTACTTATGTTAAACTGTGGATATTTAAACCTATACTGCAACTACAAAAATCATGTCTACTGCCTCGTTCCAAGCTCCAGGTTACTGTTACTGTAACAGAATGGTAATTTCGTGGATTGGGACCAGAAATTAGATTTATTGGGGGGGGACTGAGAAGAAAATCCGTAGTTGTGAACCCCAACGAATGGTAGGGCAGTATACTGACTTGTTCAATGTCAACACAATTGGATGTGCAGATGCTGTTACTAACTGGGCATTCTGTTCATTGAGTTCTCATCAAACTGTGGTGCAAGGCAAGTTCTTTCCACCTTTGCTGTGAGGTTTGTGCAGCACACTTCCCTTGAACTTTCTTAACTTTTCTTAATTTTTCTTAATTTTTCTTTTGGTTTGGTTACTAACCACTGTCAAATAAAAGAGGTAAATCTCAGGTTTTAAGACAAGACAGCATGAGTTGATACATATCTTCACTAGCTCTTTTCCTTCATCATGTATTTTGTTCTTTTGAACATTTTTTGTGAGAGTCTGCTGGCTTTAATTCCCCCGCAAAGCTAAATCCCTGTTCAATATTCTGAAAAAGTCCCATTGATGAATAACACTTGTGGCAGAGTAACATTCAAATCAGTAGTTACTGTAAAATGTTTTTGAAAGGTTTTTGGGTGACTCAAGTTGTTACCTGGATAAGTTCCTGTTTTCTGAGATCTCTTCAGATCTTGAATCAGTAACTGTCAGGACTATTTCATTGAGCAGGAGAATTGTCTGAATGTACCAGAAATTCCAGCTTTCTCCAACCAGCTGCCAACACATGGAGCCCAACCCCTGACAAGATCTAATAGCACATATATAGCGCAAAGGGAAAAATCACAATCCAAAATCTGCAGCCCACAGGCATTTGGGAGTGAAGTAAGGTTGCCTGTGCTGAAGATCAAGTTAAGAGAGATGACACAGAAAATGTAACAGTTGTTTTGGAAAGAAATTTAGAGAATTTATTTTAAACGGATGGGGAAATATGTGAATCTTGGGGCCCAGATTCCGACTGGGACCATTCAGAGCTTGTTCACTTGCAAGTAAATTACAGCTTCCAAATACCTGAGCTGCTTTTGTTTTCTCTAATTCGAAGATCTCAGAGCTAAAACATGCGCCTCAGTATGGAGTTTCAGTTACAATGAGCCAAACAGATTTTCAGGCTTTTCAGTGAAGTAGCTTTTATCTCTCAAATGGCAGCTATGATCTAAAAGATAGTAATTTTGCAACCTCAGCTTTTGTGCTGTTTATTAAAATGCTTCCTTTCTCCTTTAGTTTGGTTTGTAGGTTTCTCACAGTTTCCATCCCCCACTTTAGCACTATATGCAAAACTGAGTTATTAACCTTGAGAGTCCTAGAGGAGGTAAGCAAGTATTTGTGGTGTAGTGGTTGATTCTCGTGTGGCTGGAGCAGCTGATGCCCATCTGGGTTTGTGTTTCCTCTCAGCTTTATTACTCCTTTCTCACTGTATCCTTTAGTTCTGACTCAGCGCTCCATCGGCACTTGTTTTTTCTAGAGCCAGCAGCAAATCCGTGGACCACGTTAGGCCTGAGATGCTTAAAAATACAAAACGGCTTTGGTAATCTTCAGCTTGGAATTTCTGCTGCCAGTGAATTAATGGTTTCAGTATTTGGGTTCATTTGAGATTTCCAAAGCTTAGGAAGAAGATAATAGCCGATTACTCAAACTAGTTTTAGCAACTTCATTAGTGCAGAACTCCAGTTTAGCAGGCCCCTGGAGCATTTATCTCAAATGGCATATTTTGAGATTTTTAATGTTGTTCTGTTGTCACTGAGTTGATGGCACAAATGGCCCATCTTAACAGCTTTGTATGCAACCAGCAGTTTTAGAACATTCTTCCGTGGTCTGTATTGAGTACTTTCTGCTTTAAAAATGTTGTTTAAGTTTTAGCAAGCCTTAGTGTTATGTGAAATAAACCCATACCAGTTCAAAGAAATAAATTATGAAATAAAGGCGAGTTTAAATTTTTTGAGTTGTTCAAAGTTGAGCTCTAAAGTAAAGTGTTTCTCAGGTTTGGCACAAGGGCAATTTGGTTTTACGTATTTATGATTTTAGTGTTTGGCTGAAAAAGAAAATCAGTAAGGGGGTTAATGATTTCTGTTACTGCAAGGCAAAGGAGTATTTTTTAAAATTAAATTTTTTTATAATTTGTTGATTTCACATTTACCATCTTCTTGACCTTGCTTTAAAAAAAACCAAAAAACCCTACAAACAGATCTAAAAATCAGCAGAATGGGAACAGCTTCAAACAACCACTTTATAAAACCATGGTCTTTTCTAACTGAAATTGTTGATGTGAATGTATTTATGTGAATGTTTTGTTTTACCAAGGAGAATAAACTAGATCATCATCTAAGGTAAATAATTTGTTGTCCACTTCCCTCCCATGGGATTACAGTGATCTAAATCAGAGAAATTCTTTCAGTGGCAAACCATTAGTAAATATAACTCAATGGAACATAGTCTTAAGTGTAGAGTAGAATAAAGGGTAAGGTGACTTAGCAGCTCTGTCATCTCTCATTTTGATTGCTCCTTGGGGCAGGAAAGAAAAAGTCTTTTGAGCTGACCATGTTCATTGTAGCAAAATTACTGTGAAAGATTCCCGTGGGACACTTGCATAGCTGACCATTAGGAATAAAACTGGCAGTCAGGAGAATAGAGCAGATACATTTTCTGTTCTTGTCATTATCTTTGTCCCAAGTGTAGGACAAGGTTATATAATCACAGTTAGAGTCTGTCTTGCATTCTAATGCACTCATCAGCCACTGAGAATCTCTCCAAGATGGGAAGATGCCATTGAAGTAACTCTGTCTGGGGGCAAATTGGAAACACTGCCCGAACAGGAAACAGCTACAGTTATGTTCAACTTCTTACAAATGTTGCAGGCTACACAAAAGTCTCAGCAGCTTCGTAGCTGCTGTTATGAAAGCATGAGGTGGAGACTGTAAAAGCTGATTTGGGCCATGGCATTTCCTACATGATCGGATGTCTTGTAGTGATTCCTACTGTGCTGCTGCACTGGGCACTAGGAAGTTTCACCTCAAAAAACAAGTATGTCTCTGTCAAATGGAGGATTATTGGGTGTGGTGTGTCTCAGACCTGGTACTGTTTTTCTCAGGGAGTGTGAACTTGAGCGTTGGAAAGCAATGTGAGGATTATGCTTAATTCCATACGTGTAATTCATGATGAGGCTCTGTCTGGGTGGAGTTGGTGCCTAGGATATTTGGACAGAGTCATGGGAGTGAAAACATCTGGAATTGTGCTAATTGTGTGTGACCCAAAAACTCATAGAAGTCAGTGGAAAGGCTTCCATTAATTACAGTAAGTGCTGGAGCAGAAGATCCTTGCCCTGGTCTTGTGAAGGCCGGTGTACTCTGGTTCTCCTGTCTCCCTCAGTGTCTTCTCCAGAATTGTTCAGCAATGTGGATAACTGAGTTGCTTTCCAGAAAGGCCTTTTATTGACAACAATTTAAAAAAATCATATGAGATGCACTGGTGTAAAATAATATATTGAAGTGTGTGCCATTGGGCAGGACAGGAAAAGGAGCTACAGCTCAGCTTGCTGGAGCAGTTTCCCAAGCACCAGATATTTTGTGTATTTTTTTTTTTTCTGTACCTTGTTAATAGTTAATCTTTGTTGTATAGAGAGAGGCTGGTGAAAGAAATGTTCTTCCAATTCTTCCCTGTATGTTTCCCTAAATGAGCGCTGCTGTAGTAACACTTCAAACAGGTAAAAATAATTTTTAGAAGCATTTTTAAAGATATGTGTTTCCTTTTCTAATATGGTACCACAGAATCCCACATTTTGAACTGTGAGAGTTCAGTTACTGATTCACCCACAGCAAGTGATTCCCATAAGTGACTGCGAGTGCCAAAATTCTTCATCATTTTCTGTTTTGATGGACAGGCACACACCCCAACACAATTGTGTGGCTGTGGGTGCACAGGTTTTCTGTAACTGTTTAAAAAGTGCTGTATCTAAATTACCAAAGACTCCTGAACAAGCAGGTTTCTTCTTTGTTTAGAAAGGTAAACCAGGCTAAAATTAGAAGCATCAGTTGGGAATGATAATTATTCATTACCCTGGGTGTTGGTGCAGTTGAACAGTGTTGATTTCTGCTGTTGAGGATTGCATTCTGTACCTGTCTGTCTGACTGGGACGCTGAGATCTGGTTGTTGTATGTCTTGGGCCACCCTGTGCTTTGGGTCTGCTGAGGCACAGCCAGACCGTGACATCAGGCATTTTCAAACCTCAGAGAATTCAAGCTGCAAGTAATACAAACCCAGTGTAACACTGGCATTTCCAGATTGCTTTGGTCTGTCTTCTGTCCTGTTTGTCATTCCGAGAGCCTGGATGTTACTCTGTGCAACAGCAGGTCCTGTTCAACGCCAGGAAGTGGCAGAGGATGTGGTGTTGCACCCCAGCTGTGCTTCCCTGGGCTGCTATAATAGGAGGGACTGCATCCAGGCCTGTGTTTGCCCTTCTCCAGCTGCACCAATTTATCCTCACTTTGGGAAGATTCCATATTTATTCCTCTCGCACCTGGGCATGCCGTACATGGGTGCAGCAGCAGTGCTGCGGTCAGTGACTGACAGAGAAGGCCCAGCAGCCAAAACCAAGTACTAGAGACAGGTTTGTCTTGCGGGGAGTTCTTTGTGATCCAGTTTTCTTATTCAGTTGCTTGTCCTACTGCTCACAATTGAATCTTGGATCTGTGCTATTGATTTAATCCTCAGAGATTTCTGTATAAATGCGCAGTAATGCGTTTGTGCACCTTTTAAACTGTACCAGAGGTATTTTTAGGTGTCAATAAGTGTTTATGATCCAACTTTAAAATGCCTTTGTCAAAGTTTTTTTTCTTTAAGAGAATACTTCTTTTGGAAGTATTTGCTTACAGTCGTAGACTTCTCTGTGTTAATATCCTTTTCAAAGTGTTGGGAGTTGAAATGTAAAATGGAGAGAAAAGGGATGAATGTTGGTTGTTTTTAACTGTTAAAATGCTGTGTTTCCAAAATACATGCCTGGCTTTACATTGTAGAAATGCTGAAATCTCATGTGTTTATGCACTTCAGTGATAGGTAATTTTCACTCTTGTCTGTTATTGATAAACTTGTTTATTAATTTCACTACTTTCAACATCAGTACCTAGCATTCATACTCAGAGTTCATGCTGATGCAGGACTTATTCAAGGGTTACTTTTTGAGGCTTTTGCTTTTGTAGTGTATATTTCTTTAGGCTCTAGTACAAAGAATGCACAATATTTAGCACGTGTAACACAAAAGCTCAATCATTCTTGCATGTCAGCAACAGCAGCATAATTTAGTATGAGAATAACTGCTAGTAAGTGTCCATACGGTACAGTGAGTGATGTATAAGAGCTAATAGTAAATAATTATGTGGAACATCTTGGGAACTGAAAGACAGCAGAGCCTTTCCATGCTCTGTATGCCCATGTGCTAGTCTGTTGTTTGCGCTCCCTTCTTTTATGCAATTACTTTTTCCTTTCTATGTCGGTAATTTCTTAAAATCACTCAGAGATTGAACCTCTCTTGCTGTGTTTGTCAGTCAGTTCCACTGGCTGGTTTCCTGCTGTACACAGAGAAGTTTCTCCTCAGTTCCTGTAGTGAATAATCTTTTGTATATGCAGGCCATAATGTCTTGGTTCAGGACAGGCCCTGTTAGCCACAAGACTGCTTAGGAAATGTAAGTTTGTGTGTACTTACTTTCCCAGCTATAAGGGAGTGTAAAATACAGCAAGGACCCTGAGGTTCTCTGTGCATCTCAGGCTCTGTATGCATCTCACCTGATGCACTGGAGCACAGGGCATGTTCTGGTAGAGATGCAATGAAGCAAAAAAAAAGGTACAAAGGAAACTTTGTTTTTTTCCTCTGAGACATCAGGCAGGACAACGCTATTAGAAATATCAAAGAAATACTTAGGTTAAAAGCATTTGCAAACTGAGGTCTGTCTCATGGAGCAGAGCTTTGTTTGTCAGCTTGCTGTTGTAAAATGAAGACAGAGAAGAGATTAAATGAGACTCAGGAGCTGGGAGAAAGGAGCGTACCTGGCCTAGCCTTTTGTTTCAGTCATTTGCCATTTACCTTTGCATACTAAGACAGTGGAACTGGGGCCCACAAGTGGGTCTCTGTGTCCTGTGTCCAGCTGGGAAGAAAAGAGATTGAAGTGAACTGGTGAGTTTCTGTTGTTTTCCTGAATGTCTTTGCTGTGCTGGACTTTTCTGATGATTCAAACATTTCTATACCTGCACCTGATTCACCTCTGCTGTTAAATGGACAAAAAGACTCAGCCTGGTTTAGACCTGACCAACACCTTCCCAAACAGTTTTGAAGTGTGGCTTGGGCATGTGTCAGCTTTCTCTTCAATGCTAACACAAGATAATAAATGGAAAGGATGTATCACTTAGACTGTCACATGTTTTCCTTTTGAGCTGAGGTTTTCCTCTCATCTCATAGAGCAAAAGGAGCAACCTTTGCCTCCGCTTGCACTGTGTTGTGCATATTGTGAGAGTGTGTATGTGAATAAAAGGTGTAGAAATACTGAAAGGCAGAGGTGAAGAGCATCTTGGTAGTGTGAAGATGGTGGATGTCACCAGTTAGAGCTTCTCTAGCACTGGAGAAATTATTTTAAGGCAGGCATAACCTGTTTAGCTGAGCTCTTGGCCAGGTTATTTCCAGGCACAGTGGAAGCCTTGCCAGCCATTGTCCTGGCTTTGAGAGGACTTGGTGAAAGGTTCAGATAGTGGAAGGAAGAAATGGATTGTGTGTGTTGCTGATCACTGCTTGTGGGATTTTGTGTGAACGTGCAAGTGATTAATAGGAACAGGTCAGACGGGGAAGCTGTGGCAGCAGCCCAGCTATCCTGCAAGGACTGCTCCCCCTGTCAGAGGAAGGATATGCCAAGCAGAAACCCACTTTGGGAATTGGCAAATCTGGATGTTTTAATTTCCCAGATATCTTTTAAGAAACTGTCTCCATTGCCCTCAACAAGCCCTGAATTTGTTCCATGAAATAAAAACAAAAAGAGCTTTCTCCTGAAACATTCCTGTGAAGCATCTGTTTTCAGTTAGACACAAAATTTTGCTTGGAAACATCCTGCTGGAGATGAACACCAAACTTGTTTAATAAATCATTGCCAAAAACCATCTGAAGAGTTGTTAGTCGATAATTGGCTTGACAAGATTGCTCTCCAGCATATTTGCCAAGCATTAGGGGCTGCTGATTGCCCTGCCTGGAGCAGTGGGGCCCTTTGCAGCGCAGTTACCAGCGGTGCTGGCAGGCACAGAGAGCCGGGCGTGCCTGAGTGACACCTGCATGCTGATGAGCCTGGCTCTGCTTTCCCTGGGGTGATGGGCATTGAGGGGCACGGGCTTGTGCAGCCACCCCTGCCATACTCTCCATATGGAAATGGCACTTCTGCCTCGTCTCAGCCGCTTCTGGGAAGCGGCAACAAAAGGGCTCTTGGTCAAGTGTACTTATTTATTTAACTGGATCAAATGAAACAATGTGCTTGAGAGTAAGAGAAAGCCTTAGTGGTCTGTACAAGTTTTCTTATTTTCAAACATGCTTCTGCTAGCTGTCCGACTAGTGTGCTGTAATCTGCAGTGTCAGGCAATCAGGATGGAAATGCTTCAGGGGTTTTTGCCCTTTTAATGTTATTGTTTTCCCCATCAGGAGAGGTTGCCAGGATGGCACAATAGAAAAGCCTAGGGAAGCGCCTCTTGGCTGGCGTTCATCTACAGCAGCACCAGTTGTGCAGTCATCGTGTTTCATCACTTCTGAATTTTCACATTTTCATCTGAATCACTTCATGGCCCAAAGACATTAAATTGAAAGATTTGAACCATTTTGAAATAGAGGAGTCTTTCAGCATTGATGGGGATGAACAGGAGCCCTGACTGTTGAATTCTATTTAGAAAATGCCTTTAAATATCCATGATCTGGAGTTAGCTGACAAAATGTGTCTTCTGAATACTGAAGGAAACCTCTTCTTAGCTTCTACTGGATTTTTTTAAAGGCAGAAAAGTAAGAAAAAAAACCAAACCTTGACTGATTTTTCTCCTCAAAATATGGAGGAAGGAAAGTAAATTTGATTAAAGGGTTTTACTTTACTTATGGTCTTCTTCACTAAAGATCATCCCTTACATTCTGTGCAATTAGCCAGCTCAGTTTCCTCAAATAAATGCAACATTATGAGCAACATGTTCATTAGAGCTGATGTATCCAGGGTAAGGAAGTGGGTTTATGTTTTCTTTTTCATCAGCAGGGTATGTTTTAGTGTTGCTGATTGCGGTTAACCTTTTAGGAGGCAGTTAGGATTTTAGCTGGTGGGTTATGTTCACTGGAGCTGTGCCGCTCTGTGGGACACAGAAATGTGTCTGTGAGGTGATGGTACAGGAGGAGGTTTGTGCTGGCCACACAGTGGGCAGTGTTGTGGTGAGTGCTGCTTCAGCTCTCTTTCCTAGTGCAGTGTAATACGCTGCTTCAATGGAAGTAGCAGAGATAAAAAATTCCTGTCTCACTTTACATCACCATTGGCTTACCTCACAAATAATCTGCCGATTTCATGATTTCTTTTGAGCTTGATTGTGTGGCACATTCATTTTTCATGGAACAATTCTTAGCTGGAATGGCTTCTGATGACATATGGGCAAGCTATGGAAGAAATAGGAGTTTTGGTGCCATTTTCTCAGCAAGACTCAGTCCCAGTAGCAGAACACTTGTGCATATAGTTCTTACAGACACATCATCTTTAGTAGAACTGAATGTTGGGCTGTATTTATAGAACTCCTCTTAAGCTACAAAATTGCAATCATCTACTTTTCAAATGTGTGTGGGTAGAGGCTGCAGATCCAAACTGAAGCTTCCTTTCTGCAGAGAGAAAATCAGTGACTTGTTGAAATTCACAGCCAGCCTAGCTCCAGGGATTCAAGTTCTTACAAACAAGCACCCTGGGCTTATGAACTTGGCAAGTTTCACTTCAAATTATTTTGAAAGACAGTTTCAAATTTTACTATTTAATTCCCAAAGGATAATAGCAATTTCTGAAATTTCCAGTGATAGGAGCAAGGACTTTTGAAGTACTGACTACAGTAGTTGGATTGCTAGCACAGGTAGAGCAATGAGGAAATAATAACACAATGGGCTCTGCTTAACCAGTATGTTAATGGACTGAATGTCAGCATACTTTAAAAAAAAACCCACTGAAATTTGTAACGTCACAGCCTACTGGTCAGTCACCAGTATCCCAGGTGCACGTGACCAGAACCTAAGCAATGTCTTTAGAAGGGGAGACGATGCAGTGTGTGGAATTCTTTGCTTATGGAGCTGTTAATTGGCAAAGTTTGAATTAGGCCTGGAAAACTTTCAAAATAGACTAAAACCAGATGGGAAACGTGGTTAGTCATTATGGATCATGTAGTCATTCTGTTTTATCTAGTGTGCAGATTATGAAAGTTGACAAAATCCTCATAAAACTGCTGAGAAATGTCATCCAAACCTGGTTGTTAAAAAACCATTGAGATTAAGTGTCAGAATTTGCTCTTGTAAGTCATAGTAACAAGTTCCTTAGAACCCAAGGCAATGTGTCAGGTGTAGTCAGGCTGTGGAGAGCAGACTGTTGGCTCTTTGTGGTTTGTATAACGTGTATGTGTCTGCAGCATAAAATTGCATTAACCTTTCAGACTTAGACACCCCGCCACAAATAGAACCCTAATTATCTTTCCACTGTCACCCTAAGCTTTATTTCAAAATTACTGATTTCCAAGTTTTCACATCTCTTGAATTACCCTTATTTTGGATTTTCGTTCTCCAGCTATTAGCTTGCATGTATTCCAGTCTGAATCATATTTTCCTGGGGGAACTTTTGCCTATTTTCTTTCATTTCCCTATTAATGTTTTCTTTAATCCACATTAGACTTTCAATTTCATTGAAACTTAATATTATGAGCAGATATGTTAAAATAGTATTGCTGCTTATTTCCAGCTGCCTAGTGACAAAAGTAATCACAACCAGGTATGTGGGCTGTTCCAAATTCTGTGTCCCTTCTTGCTCCATGCCTGGTATTCAGCCACAGTCTTAATTTATGGCCTTCAACCTGTTTTTAATCCAAACCCATGCTAATAATTTTTTTTATAGTTAGAATTCTTCGAATATATGAAAGCTATCCCTTCAACAACCAATTCTGATTTTATATCAAGGCAAACCATGAAAGCTAAATGGTATAAATGTTAAGGCAAAAAAAGCTTGATTATACACTCTTTTTCCAAAACTTTTTGTGACATTAAGGCAGGATTCAGCTGCCCCAGTGTAGGCAGGTATTATATCAATATCTGAGCTTGTCATCTACATTCATTTTACAGTAAATGAAGCAAAAAGAAGCAGTTTTAGGCTGTAGCTAATGGCATCCTATAGGGAAGCCTCAGTCTATGAAGCAGAGTCATTCCAGTGTCTGCCTCTTCACTAACTGAACAAAGCTCACGTAGACACTTTACAAACAACTCTCTGACTTCTGTCCTTAATACCACATTAATTCATCTCATTGATTAGATTCGACTTCTAACCTAGCTTCTAACTAGCTTTGCTAGTTCTGGTGAATTGTACCCAGAGCCCCAAATTCCCTGCTCCATTCCCGCTGCAGTCACCTCACCGTGCCCCATGGAGTGTGGGTATTCCCACGCAGAGCTGCTGCCTTGGACAGCAGCTGTGGCAGGAGCCAGCAGAGCTTCCAAGGAAGCTGAGCAGCACAGGGACAAGGACAGGGTTATATTCCATATAACTGGCTATTTACAACCCTCACCCCAACTATGTCCCTGGGGTCACTGGCCAGAGCTGCCTGGAATTGAGCTGATTTCACCCCCCTGAGCTCCAGGATGGAGAACATCCAGTCGATGTTTCAAAGCAGGAGAAGGCAGTGGCCAGATGTGCTCCCAGCCTGTGCTGAGGCAGCCCCTGTGCCCAGGGGGGGACATCTCTCCCTGCAGAAGCTCAGCTCCTTTCAGAGCCTCAGCAATGGCCTCTACAAATTCTTTTCTCTCAGGAAAGGGATGCACATCTCTGTCTTCAGCACACCTCTGGTGGGACCTACCTGTGAGTGCTTTCCACCATTTCTGCACTTGCAGCTGGATCCCTGAAAAACTCCAAACTCCATCCCACTGATTTTCAGGTATCATGTCGGGACCCAGCACATCCCTCTGGCTGTCCTGAGCAGCCAAGACCCTTGCCAGGGGTCTCAGAGACCCTGGCACAGAGCCCAAAATGCCTCTGTGGGTTTGATTATGGCCTGTGGAGCAAATTACCAACCTTCTATGAAGATCAGTAAGCCACAACAGTTTAAGTAGAATATTAGTGAAGTTATCACAGGGTGGAAAAGTAAATTTTAGGGTTTTGCTGTGGGGGTTCAGGAGGCACGATGGAGGGAACTGGGTGTGTCCAGCCTTTCTCCTTCTTGGCCTCCATCTTCTGTGGTGATGTTGGCACTTACAGACTGGTTTAGAGTAGAAGATCACTGTCTGGCATGGGTGATGGGTATTGGAAAGTGATTGTAAACATTGTACACATAGTTTGTAGTATAAAGACATAACACCACCCCAGGGCAGGCAGAGTGCCTCGGACTGTCTTGCTGAGCTGACCTCGGCAGGGCAGGAGAAAATTTTTTATAGATAAGATAAAATAAACAACCTTGAGAGTGAGAAATGAAGAGCCCTGACTCCTTCTTGAAGTGCCGGGCTGGGAAAACAGACTTGCGAACTTTTCTCGGGGTCACTCTAACAAACTAATGATCATGACAGTATCTCTGAGGGCTCCTGCCTGGGATCGAATATCTGTGGGGGAAGATTGCCTTGGCTTTAATGCTGCTGATGGATGATGGCCTCAGGCTGGGGAGGAGGGAAGGGATTTGGGGTGGCTGGGACATAGCTGGCAGCCGTGTGGGAGCTCTGAACCGGGAATTGCTGCGTGAGCCCCTGTGCAAACGGCCCGTGCCTCCATTCCCAGGCAATGCCAGCTGCTCCTTGGGGTCCTTCTGGGCTGTTGGTGGTCTCTGTCCGGGCTGAAGCATTTCCACGTGCCTGGTCAGAGCAGCCCCTGGCCGAGGAGCCACGGTGCAGGCACAGCTCCTCCCCTGCAGATCCCAGACACGAGGTGCTGCTGGCCTTCCAGGAGCTTCTGGCCTCCTCCTGCCCTGCGCTCCCAGCCAGCCGGGACACACTGAGGGAACACCAGGGAGCATCGCTGGCAGCGAGCAGGAGACACCGAGGCCTCTGGGCCAGAAGAACAGCCCTGGCCTCAGCAGCCACCATCGTTTTGACCTGGCAACACTCACCTGCAGGAAACGCCCCCCGCCACTATCCAGGAGAACTTCAGTCACGGAGCAAAGTGACCCTCAGGACTTGTCTTGTTCACTTCCTGGGGAAACATTGCACGAGCACATTTACAGCTGCTGAGTAAATCCTGGAAAGGGCAAAAAAATCAGGGCTATGGGGAAGAGTTTGGGCTGACATGCTGAGTGCCAGCTGGTTCTGCCCTACAGCCAGTGCAGCCTTAGCAGAAGGGAAGGAGCTGCATTTGTAGAGGAGTTCTCTTACTGGCAGCAGTCATTCCCATTCCTTACAGGAGCTTTGGAACAACCCTGGGATTAGCTCAGGTGTTTGGAGCAGGGTGCTGAGAAGGCCAAAATGCCATGTTCGATGCACAGCTGGGCCGCTCACTTCTCAGCATTTGACTCGATGATCCTCGTGGCTTTGCAAATAAAGGACAAATTGTTTTCACTGGTTTTTCCCTCGTGTTTTCCTGGGGCTGCAGTCCCACACCAGGCACAATCGGGGCAGGAGCAGCAACGCCTCGGCCCCAGTGGCCGTCCCAGAGCGGCTGCTCCCGGCCGGGGTGTTGCAGCCTCCGGGGGTGCGGACACGGAGAAGGGGCTGCGGGCGCTGTGGCTCCTAGGAGAGCGCGGTGCTCGTGGGGTTACCGGGCCGGGGAGGGCCTCGGTGTCCTCCCGGGGTTACCGGGCCGGGGGGGATGCGGGGCGGCGCCGTGTCCGCCAGGGGGCGCCCCGCGGGGCGGGCGGGGGCGCTGAGGGACCGGCCATGTCGATGGGGTCCCGGGGCCGGTACGGGCGGGCTGCGTGTCCTTCCCGCTTCCAGCCGCGATCCAGAGGCTGCTCCGGGGAAGCGTCGTCCTCCTGGTGGGCATGGCAGCGGCACAGCACCGGCTCCCTGCCGCTGCAGCCGGAGTATGCCTGGAGCCCCGGCGCGACCCAGCCATGAGCCGGCCGCAGCCGGAGCGGCAGCGCCTGTCCCGGAGCGGTTCTTTCCGACCGCAGCGATGCCGGTCCCGATCCCAACCCCAATCCCACCTCGATCCTCCGGCCCCGGCACCCGTGCTCTGCCCGCCGAGGAAGAAGCGGCTCGGCGCGGCTCCCCCAGGAAATACCGGCAGGACCAGGACCCGAATCCCCAGGCCCAGACCCCGATCCCGGGTCCCACGTGAGCGCCTTGGACCCCGCGCAGCCCCAGCAGCAACCCCCGACCCGGATCTCCGCACAGCGCTCCGACCGACGCTCCCGCCGCATCCCGAGATTAACATTCCCCGCAGAAAGCGGGACATACGCGGATCCGCCGGGATTTATGGGTGGGCGGGGAGGCGGGGCCTCGGGGGCGGGGCCGGCACAGGTGCGAGGGGCGGAGCCTGCACAGGTGCGAGGGACCCAGGTGCGGCTGCGCGGGGCGGGGCCATAAGGGATTTAAGGAGCGGGGAGACCACAGCGGAGCCATTTGCTCCTCGGCGCTCGGAGGGAGAGGTTGCTGCCGGCCGGGTATCTATTATCTCTTTTTCTCTGCGCTTCTTCTGCGTTTCTTTTCTTTTGTGTTTCTTTTACTGTATACGTCTCCTTTCTACCCTCTCTTCCTCCCCTCCCCCACCCCCTACACCCTCCCCCCCGCCCAAACCCCTCCTCCCTCTCCCCCCTAACCCTCCCCTCCCTCCCCCCCCTACGGCCTTCCCCCGCTCCCCCCTCTGTTCCCCTACCCTATTTCTCCATCCTCTCCCTCTTCCTTCCCTCCCCAGCTGGATTCCCCCTTTCTCCCTCTCCCTGCTCCCCACCCGCCCTCAATCCTGCTCCTTCCTCCACCCTGCCTTCCCCCCAGCCCCGTCCCCTGCTGCCCTGCACACCCCGACCTCTCCCCACCTTCCCCTCACCTACCCCTCCCCGTCCCTATTCTCCTTCTCCATTTCCCGCTCTCCTTCTTTCCTCGCAGCCGCGGGGCTCGGGCTCGGGGTGCCGGGCAATAATAAAGCCCAGAGGGCCGGAGCCCGGCGCCCCCCGCCCTCGCTGGGGTCCCCACACGGGGCCGGACCCGCTCTGCGGGTCCCCCCATTGCAGTCCAACACACCGCCCCACACCGCCGGGGCGCCGGCTTTCCCTACATCACACTGGGGGGTGTCATGGGGTGGGGGGTGCGGGTAGGGTAGGATGGACCCCCTCCTCCGGAGGGGGTCCGCGGGGGGGGCGGGGGGGGTGGGCGGGGGGGGTGGGCGGGGGGGGTGGGAGGGGCCCCCTCCGGGGGAGGGGGTCCCTGGGAGGGGGTCGGGGAGGGCCCCCTCCGGAGGAGGGGGTCCGGGGGAGGGGGGGCGGGGCCTGGGGGGGTAACTCCCCCTCCAGGCTCCGCCCCCTCCCCCGGACCCCCTCCTCCGGACGGGGTCCTGCCCCGGCCCCCTCCCGGGGACCCCCTCCTCCGGACCGGGGCCCGGGGGAAGCAGAGGGGGGCACGTCACTCTGCAACGTAAAAAAAAAAAAAAAAAAAATTGCCAGACACACGACCGGCCTCCGGGGTCCTGCCCTCCCCCCCGGGCCCCGGTCCGGAGGAGGGGGTCCCCGGGAGGGGGCCGGGGCAGGACCCCGTCCGGAGGAGGGGGTCCGGGGGAGGGGGCGGAGCCTGGAGGGGGAGTTACCCCCCCAGGCCCCGCCCCCCCTCCCCCGGACCCCCTCCTCCGGAGGGGGCCCTCCCCGACCCCCCCCAGGGACCCCCTCCCCCGGAGGGGGCCCCTCCCACCCCCCCGCCCACCTCCCCGCCCACCTCCCCGCCCACCCCCCCGCCCTCCTTCCCACCCCCCCGCCCCCCCCGGCGGACCCCCTCCGGAGGAGGGGGTCCATCCTAACCTACCCGCACCCCCCACCCCAGGACCCCCCAGTGTGATGTAGGGAAAGCCGGAGCGCCGGCGGTGTGGGGCGGTGTGTTGGACTGCAATGGGGGGACCCGCAGAGCGGGTCCGGCCCCGTGTGGGGACCCCAGCGAGGGCGGGGGGCGCCGGGCTCCGGCCCTCTGGGCTTTATTATTGCCCGGCACCCCGAGCCCCGCGGCTGCGAGGGAAGAAGGAGAGGGGAGGACGGGGAGACAGGAGAGATAGGGGTGGGTGAGGACGGAGAGGGAGAGGGGTCGGAGTGAGGAGAGAAGCGGGAGAGGAACGGAAAGGCCGAGGAGGGAGAAGAGGGACGGTGGAGAGAGGAGGAGTAGAAGGGAGTAGCGGGAAAGGGACAGGACAGGAAGGAGTGGTGGGGGTCGGGTTTGGGAGAAGAGGAAAGGAGCGTTTCAGGGCGAGAGGAAAGAGGGAGAAAGAAAGGGAATACGCGGAGAAAGAAGGAGGGGTAAAGAGAGGGACAGATGGGGAGGCCGAAACCTCCGCGCCTTACCTGCGGAGCCCGCACAGGGAGCTCCCGTCCGCACCGAGCGCTGAGTGAGCAAATGGCGGCGGAGGCGATTTCCGGGGTTTAAAAAACCTCGGCCCCGCCCCGCGCAGGCGCTCTGGGGCCCCGCACACCTGAGCTGGGCCCGCCCTGCACACCTGAGCTCTGGTACCGCCTCCTGTGCCGCCTGGCCCCGCCCTTAGCCCCGCCCTTTGTTCTTTCTGGCCCCGCTCCCCGCACCGCTCTCCCCCGGCCACGCGGGGGCGCTGCGCTCCGTGTCCGCCAGAGGGCGCCCTGACGGGTCCCGGCCCCACACGGCGGCTCCGCGCCCGCACCGGGGAACGGCCGCGATCCCGCACCCGGCAGCGCCCCGTGCCTGCGGCCATCCCGGGCCCGAAACCGATCCCGGGCCCGGAGCCGCTTCGATCCGCCCGACGGGGGAGAGGTGGCACCGCCCGGCACACCCCAGCGGCGCTCTGCCCCCCACTCCCCACCGCAGCGCCCCGTGCCCGCGCTCCGTGGCCCCGCCCCTCGCACCTGTGCCGGCCCCGCCCCCCCGTCCCCGCCGGTCCCGGGGCCGTCGCTCGGGAGCCTCGCTCGGCGTCGTGCGAGCCCCGCCCGACGGCCGCTCCCGCCGGGCACCGCTCGGAGCCCGCGGCGCTGCGGCGGGGCCGTCACCGTGGCCCGGGGTGCGGGGGCCGAGCGCTGCCTGGGTCTGCCGGGGGTCCCGGGCGGTGCCGCCTCTCCCCCGTCGGCATCGGGACTGCGATCGGTATGGGGCGGGAGGAGCCTGGCTCTCCTGAGCCCCAGAGCCCCGTCCCGGTGTCACCCTTCGTGTCCCGGTGTCACCTTCCGGGTCCCGGCGCCGCGGGCGGGAGTGGCGGGCAGGGAGCGGGAACCGCCGGCCCCGCGTTCCCGTCTCGCTCCGTCGGGCCCGGGCCCTCCGCACCCGCACCGGGGTCCCCGAGCACCGCCCAGGACCCGCCCAGGCCGGGGACACCGCGGCTCCCGCCCCGCCTCCTGCCCCCGGCACCTCCCCGCCCGCCCGGGAACGGCCCCGGGGCGTCCGGCACCCGAGACCGCGGCGGGGGCTGGGCCCGAGCCCCCGAACGCCGGCCCCACGGGCCCCGCAACGCCGCGCCCCCGCCTCGTCACCCACCGCCCATCGGCACCGGGGACAGGCCCCACGAGTGTCCCGGCTCCGGGAAGAGCCTCGGCCGGAGCTCGGGCTCCGCTGCGGAGCCCCACGAGGGAGCGCCTGAGCGCTGCTCTCAGCCCCGAAGCCGCCCCCGTGAGGCCGGGGCCGGGCCCGGACAGCGCCGGGCCGGGGCTCCGCGTTCCGAGCACTCGCACGCAGGATTTGGGCTCTGTCCCCGGGCCCCAAAATGCAGGACTTGGCCTCTGTGCTCAGGGCCTGGGCGAGCCTCGTTCTGCACTCCCGAAGCACAGCGCTCAAGTCCCTGCTTCACAGCCCTGGGCCTGGCCAGGTGGAACTGGGACCAAGTGCCAGCAGCGGAGGACCTTGTCCCTGAGCCCTCCTCACCTTCACCACCACAAAAAAAAAAAAAAAAAAAAAAAAAAAAAAAAAAAAAAAACAACCAAAAAAAAAAAACCCACAAGACTTAAGACTGCGATTCTGAAACCAGGAAAATGCCCAATTTATTAGTCTCAGTTCACAGGCTCGTGGAATTGACTGCGGACATCCCCACAGATGGTGGGTGACAGGGAATGGACCTCTAACACATTTGATTCTGTTATGAGAACTGTTTCAGGCTAGCACAGAACCACACGTGGCATAAGAAGGTAGGAAGCCTCCCCTGAAAGGATGCCATAAAATGCAGCCTATCTGCAGTACCGTGTTATCCCAGCAATGCGATATCCCATTATCCCCAGCCCGGGTTTGTCGCGCCGCCTCCGGCTCACTGAGCGATGCCGCTCGTGGCTCCAGGCGCTGCCGCGGCGCAGGGAACACCCACGGATCCGCTCGGCCCGGGGGGACCGAAGGGGTGCCCGGTGCCCGGGCCGGAGCGGGCAGCAGCGGGTGACGATCCGGGTGCTCCTCCCCGGGTCCGGAGCTCAGGCTGAGGGAGCTCCCACCTGCCGCCGCCGGGAAGGAGCAGCTCCCCAAGGATGGCCGCGCTCCCTCCCGTGCGATGGCAGCTGCCCTGCCTCTCCCGGGGACAGCGTGAGCTTTGCAAGAGGAAGCGGAGCCCCAGCGGCCGCGGCTCGGCAGCAGCCGGCGCTGAGCCTCTCGCACTGAGCAGGAGCAGAGGGACGTGCCCGAGCCCGGGACTCGCATCCCGCACGGCGACTCGGGGACGCGGGGTCTCTGCTCGGGCTCCGCCGGGAGGAGGAGGCGGACGGGAGTGCCCGGGAGGAGCCCGGCACTGCCGGCCGACAGGGCCGGTCCTGAGGGGAGAACTCGCTCTGTGTTCCTTGAGCGGGATTAAGGGATGGCCGGAAGCTTTAATATTCATTTTACAGACTATCACACACCGACCGATACCAACGTGCATTATGCAAAACAGCCGCAATGTCCGCAGGCTTCACAACAAAGATAAACAACGCTGTTCTCCTTTCCTTCTTTATGCAATTACACGTAGGTAAGATTAGTAACACCTGATGCCATTTTCTTTTGAGAACTCTGGCCAATACCATGCCACTGACTAGGTTTCAAAGGCAGAAAGATGACAGCCATAAATTAAACCTGATGCCAGATCTTTGCATATTTAGCTTTCCATGACAGAAATCCCTGGATGGATCCACGTGCCCCTCTGCTCCTATTATCCGAGGTTTTGTTTCGCTCCAATCTCATTAGGATGCCCTAAATCCAACCTGTTCTGCTTCTCAGACCAAAGCCTGCTGCCATCTCTGCTCGTGGCATTTGCACGGCACACATTGTTACCACACTGACAATGGCAAAACAAATTGCCTCTCCTCCTTTCTGCAATGAACACTTCAGCTTCTGGGGAGCTGCAGCTGTGAAACTCATGAGCAGCTCTCAGCACAATCTAAACGTGGAGCTGCTCTTTTTCAAGTCTTCCCCTGTAGAAAATACACATTGCTGTAAAATGTCACCGAAGCAGGAACTGCTGCTGAAGCTCTCTTAGCGCACAAGGGAAGATCCATTCGTGGGGCTAAAACTGCCTCATTCCCACTTTTCACTGCTCTTGGATCAACCTATGTGATCATTTCCATCTTCCCGGTAAGTCTTGATCTTTTGCAGTGCAATCAAAGCAAAGCAGAGGTGAGCAAAGCCCCACCTGTTGGCATGATCCTTCCAACTGCTTTTACTGATGTTGTTCCAGCTGGATTGATTTCATTAATAAAAGGCAAATTAAAGAAGCTTTTTATCTCCACGGTTTATGTTGCCTTTTGCTTGCTTGGACTTGTGCTCTCTGCCCTTTGCCAGTCTTGGCACGTTCACCTTTCAGGATTCCCATCCTCTGCCCTGCCCGGGCTGCCTCTGGCTCAGCTCCCCTGGCAGCTGCTGCTTTCACCTGAGCTCTTTGCCTTTAGCTCGGGTCCCTTTCCATCGGCCACGCCTCCCAACTGCTCCAGCCCGGCAATTCCCGCCTGTGAACAAGCAGGGATTCCCTCCCCTTCTGCAATGAACAGTGTTGTGGTCTATGCGAGGCCAGAAAGTGGCCTGAAGAGACAGATTTGGGATTAACTCTGGCTGTATAAAACCAAAGTCAATTAGGATTTCCTCCAAAAAGAAAAAAGAAAAAAAAAAAAAAAAAAGAAAGGAGGGGATTATTAAAGCTGTTTATAGAGTCAGATTAAGGTCTGTTCCTCAAGATTTTGGCTTTTGGCACTTCTGTAAGCAACACGACAGACTGTGGGCAACTGTGACAGACTGCACAGAGGAGGACTCGGAGGAGGAATTCATTCCCCCATGCAAATCAACTGCATTGACTTGGACAAGGACAGGAATTCCCTCTGGAGTGTCAGTGCTGCCCAGGCACCGCCACCCCTGGCAACTCTGGTGCTCCGTGGGCACGGCTGAAGGGCTGCTGGGCCTCTCTGAGCTCGCTCCTTTGAAGGGAAACTTTGTGGCGCTGCTGAGCAGATGCCCTTCCCTATTTCCCACGTGTCTCTGTCCCAGGGAAGCCCCTGCTGCTCCCACAGGGCCCTGCCTGTCGCTGTGAGCCGGCAGAGCAGAGGCCGCACTCTCCCTGCAGTTCCCGTGCCCGGCTGGGATGTCACATCCAGGGCTGGCCGGGAGTGGCACGGGGCAATGACCGGCTCGGGTGTCCCTGCAGCTCCAGCCCAGCTCTGCTGCCGGGGCAGAGGAGCCCGGCCCCGGGTGGCTCTCACGCTGCTGGCGTCCATTGTCACAGGACTGTGCGGGTGTCACCTCACCGGCAGAGGGACTCCATGGACCCCATGCAGCGCTTTCAGAGCCTCTGCCTGAGGGCTTTGGGCACAGGGGGCACGGCCCTGACCGAGCTCCTCCTGAACGCTCTGGTACAGGAAGGAATTCCAATGGATGCCTGCTTTGCTCTAGCATTACCTACCAAGTGGCCCAGATAGGTTTTTCTGTGTACCAGTTTTAGACTGAACCTTTGTAGAGTTAGATTCATGTTCTGTACAGGATGATGTGTCACATCACTCCTGAGCTGGGCTCAGCCTCAAGTGCACGGTGCTGCCGACACCCAAGGCAATCATTTCTTTGGGGGCAGCCCAAAGCCCATTTAGAATTTCACCACTGGACCCAGTGACCATAAGGGCTTTTTTCCAACCTAAATGATTCTATGATTCCACATTCCCAAACTCAGAGGAATCCAGACAAACAGATATCATGTAGAGAAAATACCTTTCAGGGGTGTTTATGTAAATTCCAATCATTTTTCCCCAACAGATGGACTATTTTCTGCTCAGTATAAAAGGCATGTGTGTTCCTACCCAACAGCTGTAATTTACCCGACATCTTCTACCATCCTAACCCAGAGCAGTAAGATGCAGCCACAAGAAGCATGGAAAACCAGCCAGCCTCACCACTGCCTCTGCCCAGTCCAGGGACAAGTCCAGAACTGGTTCCTAAGAGAGATATGGAGAGTTTAAGGCTAAAATCGCCTGACTGTGAGGACTGGCCTGCTCTCTCCCAGGCCACAGCTCCCTTTTTATTGGCAATTTACTGGGCCGTAAATTCTGTTTAGCAAGTATTGACTTCTTTTTCTCCCCTGCCCATGAATGTCCGATTGATTTGGTTTTTGCATTCCTGAGAGCTTCCAGCAGCACTCTGTGGTGCCACCTTCAGCGGGTTGAGCACCTCTCAGTTTTCAAACTGTCTCATGGTAACTTCAGCTGCTGACCTGAACCCTTGAACCGAGGGGAACAGGGAACCATTGCGCCTGGAGATGCTCCTCATCATGAGTTGTGGGCCAGTTATTCTTCCTGTTCCTCATCCCAATCAACCTTGTTCTCAATCTTTGTATCCATGCTAATTTTACTATGCCAAACACTCCAGCCAAACCTGCAGTGCCACTGTGGACACACATGGAATAAACCGAGTTGGTTCAGGGTTTTTTCAAAATATTTTAAAATTCCTTTGTGTATTTTTCAGCTCCAGAAACACAGATTAGAACAACATAAAGTACCTTTTTTGGAGCTCTTTTGCCAGTGAGGTCCTGCAAATCCTGTTCTGTCTGGAGGGCACCTGTGCAGATTTAGTTATGCAGTCAGGCTCACCGACAGAGCAATCCTAAATGTCTGGGAAAACTTGGCACCTGCCTTGATCCCCCAATGTTTCTCAGCTGTGGCATCGATCAGTTCTGGTCTGCTTCAGCAAAGCTCAGGCTGAGCTTTTGACAGCCTCAGAAGTGCCTGTGCTGAATGTCCCCAGTCCCTTTCCAAGAGCACCTCTCAGGCCCAGCTGATAAAGAGCAGATGAACCCATCACGGAGATTCTCATTTGTCAGCCGGGGCTGGCAGGGAGCAGCTTTGCCCTTTAAGGCAGGAATGTGTCAGGTGCTGTCAAAACGGATCAGAAACTCAAACCAGCTGTGAGACAGCATTTCCAAGACTGCAGAGAGATCACTGCTCATGCCCCCCAGAAGACCCCGTTCTCCAGGAACAGCAGTGATGAACACCAAGAAGTCCCTGCTTTACTCAAATATATCTTGGTGAACTTTACTGTGCTTGCAGGGAGGGGTGACAATAAAACAATGAGTGGTGCAGACAAAGCTCTGTCCCCTGGCAAAGGGACCTGACCTTCTGCAGCTCTGTCACCTCAGCCCCAGAAGATTCCAGCCTTGGCACTGAGGATTGCTGTGTGCCCTGGGGGGTTTGCAAGGTGAGTTACAGGAACTGACAGGGAAAAGCTCTCCTTGCTCAGGTATCACCGAGTTCCACACACCCTCAGGTTTCTGTGGACAGAATCTGCTTCTCCTGCAATGGAAAGATTGAGCCTCTCCTTTTACACAGGAAGCAGCACTCGCTATCACCCCATTATGTGCTGCTTGGGAAGGGCTTAGGTTTGAAAATTCCCCTACAGAATATTTCTAGAAAAGAATCTGTGAGGGCTGAAATACCAGTGCTGAGGTTTTATCTCATATCATCACCCACCATGATCCAATGGAAGTCCTGGCTTTGTCTATCTGACAAACTGCACTCACCTTCCAAATTTGCTGAATGATCATTTACTGTTTGCTACTTTGGGTGACCAAACATGTTATTGCTAAAGCTCACACAGCACTGGTTCAGAACCACAGAGAAATTCAATGTCAAATCTGAAAACACCTGAGAAGGTGTCCCACAGACACCAACCACACACCTCTTCATCCAACCAAACCCACCCCCAAGACAATCCTCTAGCCAGGAATAAAACAGGAGCCCCAGTCCTGGAGAGGGTCAGCCCTCAGCCCAGGGCGAGCTGTGAATTCCTGCAATGGAACACAAAACCACAGGAACTGATTTTCACCTACACCCAAATCCACAGCTCTTGGGAAGGCCTGAGCCACTGACAAATCATTTCAGCTTCGGGCACTGATTGTGGTTCTTAGTGAACACTGAATCCCAAGCGTGCACAGCCAGCCCATTTCTCTGCCTGCTGGGCCTGCTCTGACCCTGGGCCAAGCACACAAGATGCAGGATGGAGTTTCCTGAGCAGAAAGGCCAGAGGGTGTCCCTGCATCCTCAGTGTGTCGGAGTGCTGAGATGGAGATCACCCCTGCAGCACTGTGGCACTTACACAGAGCCACGTCACCTCTGCCTGCCCAGACGGCTTCGGCCACAGCACCACTCCCACCCCTGCGTGCTCACACCCGGCACCAGAGCTCACAGCAGCTGCAAGAGCAGCCTGCCCATTTCCTGCCCGCCTGGGCTCCCCACAGGAACCACTGCAACAGCAGGGTCCTAGGCCCATGCTGTTTGAATCTTTGCTCTCTGCAGCTTTTTCAAAAGTAAATTACAACACAGATTATTCGCCTTCCAAACCAGCAGCTACAAAATATTTCTTCTGTAGGAAGCAGGGGCACCAAACCAAAACACTGACCCAGCAGCCACTGGAGTTAAGGGCAAAGTTGTGACAACAGAAGGAAAACGAGCACCAAGATCTTTTAAAGACAAACATCTCAAAACTCCATCCTTTACACATCTGCCCTCGCTGATGCCACGCTATGGAACACATCCCTAATCCCAGAGGTGCAGAAAGGATCCGCGGCAGCGCTGCCGAACCCCAGCTCCCAGCTGGAGCTCCCGGCTGCCGCAGGGCCGGGACTTGCGGCGCTTCCCTCGGCAGAGGGCAGAGAGCACCCCCGGCCTGGCCCTGCCCACGGGCACAGCTGGCACCGCTGCTCGGCTCCCTCCCGCCCTGCCCGGGGCTCCCTCTGCCCCTGCCCCCCAGCTCGGTGCCACCAGGCCTGCCCAGAGCAAAGCCCATTGGTGTCACCGTGCCCAGGCACAAAACAAGGCCCATCGGTGTCACCGTGCCCAGGCACAAACCAAGGCCCATCGGTGTCACCGTGCCCAGGCACAAACCAAAGCCCATCGGTGTCACCATGCCCAGGCACAAACCAAAGAATGGAGTCATAATGCAGTCCATAAATAAACACAGCAATCGTTCACCGGCATGATAGTTTGACATTCCACAAATTAAGAAAAAAGAACAACCAACCTAAAAAGGTTGTGTGATTATTTTAAAACTAGAACTAATTATATGTGTAAGTAGATTAGCAACAGCAACAGCTCTGGACAAGCAATAAGACAGCTAATTACAGGGAAAATGCAACTGAAGGCTCCAACAGAGATCACCCGTCTGCTCCCCAGCCCAGGAGATCGAGAACTCTCAGGTTTGTTTGTTTGTTTAGCTTTAAAAAAATCTGTTCATGTAACTCAGACACAGCCACAAAGTGCAACACACAGAAGTGAAAGAAAAGCTCAGCTCTCCCACCAACAGTTCCCTTCTCCTTTGTCCCACCACTGCTGCCAGCCCAAGGAACAGTTCTTGTACCACCAAAGCAGAGAAACTTACACGTGAGCTCTGCTCCCTTTCTCCCATCATAAAACCACTTTCCTGTTGGAAAAGAAATGCTATGATCCTTTACATGGGGACATGCCACTTTTTCCTGGGTTACTGCAGCTCTTTTAAGATCTGCTGGTTTCCCTCACTAAATACAATATTTGAGAAGGGATGGTTTTCAGTAATTTATTCCCTCAAGAGAAATTTACAGCAACTAAAACCTGATTAGGCATGAGTCTCAGTAAACATGAAAATGCTGATATGCTTCCAAGTGCTGCAGCTCCTTAATTAGGTTTTGGTTTATATTTATCCCTCAGCCTGTGTGAAAGTCTCCCATGTGGCAGGAGCACTTCATTTCCTTCCCACGTTCAATGCCACCTCAGCCTCCACAGCTCCTGTCCCAGCCAGGAGGGGACAGTGCCCCAGTCTGTGCCCCAGCAGAGACAAAAAGGATTATTTGACTGAGAGCTGTACAGTCATGGCTCAGGAACTGCTCCCAGCCCAGCTCTGCCTAAACCATTCCAACAGCTCCAACCCTTCCCATCACGGGGCTTTCCCAGCCCAGCCCAGCCCAGCACGGCCGGCCCACGGAGAGGCTCCAAACGCAGCTCCACCGGCGGCTCTGAGAGGCGGGGATTCCAGGGAAGGGCCGGGAACGGCTCAGGATGAGGTGCGGAGCCGCAGGAAACCTTTAACACAGGCACGGATTTCGAAATGGGCACCCGGCAGCGGCGGGACCGCGCTCTCCCAGCCGCACATCCCAGGGGGAGGCACAAGGAACATCCATCGGGGTGAGGCTGCACAGCCCCTGGGGAGCCCCAGCTCTGTGACAACCACGGCCCAGCTGCTCCTCTGCCCTCATTCTAAGAAAATGCCACAAAGGTCTCTGTACCAACGAGTGAAACTGGAATTCTGTAACTCAGAAATCCCAGCTCTGCTACTCCACATTTTTCACAGTTTTATGGACAAACAGAAAAGCATCACTTAGCTGAACACCTCTAAATACATCATCTCTAAAGCTATATAACACAATGTCAAGAAATGCAGCAGCAAAAGAAAATAAAAACAAATATTTTTGCTACTTTTTTCTTTCAACTGTATTAAAAAGCCCATAAAGGTACTCCTGAGGACACAAAAACATTGAATTTCTTACCTTAATGATGTGCAGAGTCACGAATCAGGTGCCTTCCTCCTTTCCAAAGTCCTCCCTCACAGTTGGATTCTTCGACAGGTTTCCAGTTAATTTTAAATACAACTACTTACCTGTAGTCACCTCTTTTTGCCAACTGTTAGCTGGCACTAGTACTAACACACCCACTGTAAATAACCTTAAATCCCAAAGGGCAAGATTTCACTCTGCAAGTATAATTTCTTTAGGGAAAAATGACCTCTCCTTTTTTCTACCTTCTTATCATGTTCTCAGAACAACCCCTAAATACCAATCATTTCCATAACGATTCCATGTTTTGCCAGCCTGTGACTCTCAGCCTTGCCAGGAGAGATGGTGGCTCCCAACCACTGGCTCTCAGCAGGGACCACTGTGTGCAAAACAGTGACATGCTAAGGGCAGAGCAAGAATTTACACAATAAAGCTGAATTTAAAATCTTCCCTTCTCAAAGTACAAATATTATATGGAAATACTTGGTATAAACATTAACATCAATTCTAGGGGAAGAAAACACCTCTTGATGTTTTTTAAAGGAGGACGTTGTTTCTTAGTCAGCCTTGTTTAAACTGTAGTTTACATTGGCTGTTTGTTGGACATTTAGGGTTGGGAGATTTTGGCAATTAAAGCCTGAGACATTTTCTAGCTACCTGAAGTTCACATACCATGAACTAGACAAAAACCTTGCACCTAAAGGAAAAGCTGCTGAGAGCACCTGAAGCCTGCAATATACCATCGCCCTCAAACCCTCCCACACCAAATGGAGATATAGTATTGAAACACTTTCATAGAACCTTTTCTCCTACTGCAAAATAATTATCATATAGATCACACAAAACCATCAGAATTATTACAGACCAGAAAAATTCCAACAAACTTTTGAAGTTTGTGCATTTTTACAAATGCTTCCTTTCTCAATTGTTTCCCCTCTATAATTAACAGCTATAAAAACAAAGTATCTTTAAAGAACGCAGCACATACCCGGTCATGGTGTCGTAGTCCCGGCTTCAGCAGAAGGCAGAGGCGGTGGATGAGGAACGCAGGTGTGGGATATCATTGTCCTTTGCACCTTCACCCCTTGGGTCTATCCAAAGCATTTGTATCAGTTTTCCAGTCACGTTTCAGTGACAAATACAAATAAAATAACAAAACCTACAAAGTCAGTGGGATTTCAGGAACAGTCCTCGGCCGGGGCTCCTGCCTTCCCCTCACGCACACATTGTGCGTCTTTAAAGCTTGCCGATGATTCAGGCAGAAATCAGCGAGTCCATTCACACTTAATGACTTCTTCAAGGGCTGTTGTACCACTTTTCGAGCTATAAACTCAATTATGTATATTTTTTCTCCACACTTCACGAGGAAATTTCCGCTCTGGAGCGGGGCTGTAACACTGACCACAGCTGACGGGGCTGCGGTGATGGCGGCGATCGCGAGGCAGGGCCGGACGGGCTCGGGGCGGTTTGAAGGGCAGCCAGGGTTTCCACAGGATCCTGGGATCCCCCACATCCACAGCAATGAGGTTTCCAGGGAGGCAGCCCGGGAGCAGAGCTGCCAGGGACGGCAGCTCCAACACTTCGATCCCGTTTTCACACGGACACCGGGAGGGGCGTTTGCCCTCGAGGCTGAGGCGGCTCCGAGCCGGCCCCAGGGTTCGGCTCTTCCCTGCCTGAGGCGGCTCCGAGCCGGCCCCAGGGTTCGGCTCTTCCCGGCCTGAGGCGGCTCCGAGCCGGCCCCAGGGTTCGGCTCTTCCCGGCCTGAGGCGGCTCCGAGCCGGCCCCAGGGTTCGGCTCTTCCCTGCCTGAGGCAGCTCCGACCCGGCCCCAGGGTTCGGCTCTTCCCGGCCTGAGGCGGCTCCGAGCCGGCCCCGGGGTTCGGCTCTTCCCGGCCACTCCAGTTCCCACCGCCTCAGAATCCAAGCTTTCAGCAACCAGCACTGAAATACGCTGGGGTTTTTAAACTTCCTCCATCAAGATTCCCAAGTTTTAAGTAGAAAACACGAAGAAGATTCTGAGCCGTGTTACACAGCCACCTCTCTGCCGGCTGGGCTGAGCCCTCAGCGACGCCCATCAGGCCTCAGAGCCACCCAGCCCCTCAAACAGCAGAAACTGCTCTTTCTATATCCCTGAAACAAGTTTATAAAAGTTCTTTTTCTCCAAAACTTGGCATTTTATGTTCCTGATCATCCTGGAGTCTGAAGTAGAAGGCGGTATATGTAGGCATCCCATATACCAGCATTTGCTCACTGTATTTGGACTGACACTTTCAGTGTTTTTTTTTTTACTTTAAAAAAACATCCTAATTGAAAGTCCCCCAGAGAAGCTGGCAAGTTAAATTTCTGACAAGGTAGCTGCTTCTGCAGGTCGGTTTTCAAATCCATGGCTTGAAGTATGACTGACAGAGTGACACATGGTGACAAGAAAAGAGCTCCTTTGGAAGAACTTTTAAAAATCAGTGTTTTTATAATTGAGCTGAAGTTCAGGAAGTGGAAAGACAAAGATGCTTTGCTGGTTTTCCATGTAAACCCTTAAGATGGAGGGAAACCTGGGTTTCTCCCTTAATTTAGGGCTCAGGACAACACTTGCAGCTCAGAAAGCCAATTGTGTCCTGGGCTGCATTCAAGGCACTGTGGGCAGCAGGAAGAGGGAGGGAATTCTGCTGCTCTGCTCTGCTGTGCAGAGACCCCTCCTGCAGGCAGCTCTGGGGTCCCCAGTATAATGTGGGCCTGTGGGAGGAGGCCACAGAGGTGACCAAGGGGCTGGAGCACCTCTCCAGGCTGAAGCATAAAAGGCTTCAGGGAGCTCTTAGAGCCCCTTCCAGTACCTAAGAGGCCACAAGAGAGGTGGAGAGGGACATGTAACAAGGGTATGTAGCAATAGGATAAGGGATAAAGGCTTTCCACTGATAGAGAGTAGGTTTAGATGAGATATTGGAACAAATTCCTCACTGTGAGGGTTGTGGGACAATGGAACAGGTTGTCCAGAGAAGCTACAGATGCCCCATCCCTGGCAATGAGCAATGCAAACACTAAAGGCTTAGAGCAACCTGGTTGCTACTGAAAGGTATCCCTGGGCATAGCTGGGAGGGCTGGAATGAGATCCTTAAGGTCCCTTCCTACCAAAACTAAAGGCCTTGCTTGTCTGTTTCTTTCCAATAATACTAAAAAATGGTAATACACTAGATGTGAAAAGAAGAAATAGAATGAAGGGGGGAAAGGGCTTTCTCTGCTGAAAAAGAAACCTTGCATTTCAGGGAACAATACATATGCTCTGTAGGATGCATTATAAACTGTGGATTTATGATCAAGTTCTCTTACAGGAATCTCTAGGCAACAAACAATTTGAGGTACAACACTAATTCAAAAGCCTTTGCTGCCATCTCATGGCTGTGGAGTCAGCCCAGCTGTGCTTGCTCACTGAGCCACCCTGACACCATTCAGTTAAAGTAATGCAGAGTTCATGCTGAAAGCTACAAAACCATATACAGAACCCATCCATGACCTGAAAACATCAGGCATGTGAGTTCGTCAGGTTTTTTCCATTCAAAAATGTCACAATCGGACATGAAATAAATGACATGCACAGGCTGAAACGTCCAAGATAAAAATAAGGAAGTTTGTTTCCCAACTCCAGTATTTATAGACTTTCAAAAGCACCCACGGATTGGAGGATGAAATTGCCACCTCCCCAGCCACACTGGTCAAACCAACAGTCCATCAAATTTGTCCTCCTCCATAAAGGAATGCAAAACGATCATAATTCACATGCAAAGTGTGTGAGAAACGCCATTACAAAAATGTAAACACCAGAAGGCTCAGGAGAACTTAGAACAACAGGGTGACACAAAAAGTCCAGGGCTGTGTTTGTTTTTCTGTCAAATTCCACTGTTTCTAGCTGAGGGAATAAATACACACAGACTATTTGTAAGCAATGCCAGCTCTGCCCTTTGCCTGACACCTCACCTGGAGATGCAGTGGCATTTCACTTATCCTGCTTGTCTCAGGGTTAATTTTTGCAGCAGCCAGGAAGGGCACAGCCCTGCAATTATTTGATGCCACCTCATGCCATGGACATAGGGTGGTGGTGGTGTTTCTTTGGTGGTGCATGGTCACATCACCCTGGATTCCAGAGGTAAGCAGTCACATGTTAACTAACTGATCTGCACACTCTGCTGTTGGGATTGTTGTTACAGTTTCTCCTATTTCTTTGCCTTTTCTAGTAAATTGTTCTTACCTCAAATTTTTGTGCTTCCAGTTCTCCTCTCGATCCTGCTGCATAGGGAAGGGGAAGGAAGTGAGCAGTTTGTGGTCTGGGGTGCTACAGCAGGAACACCAAACTGTGTGGTGATCAATCACATGTAAATAGTTTGCCTATCTTTTAACTCTCTTATTAGTGTCTTGTTGCTACTCTTAATTTTTTTATTCCGTTGCTAATTCTTGGAAATTGCTCTTATTTCAACCTGTGATCTTTAGTTTTTTGTGCCTTCAATTCTCCTCTCCATTTCACTGCAGGAGCAGCAGAGAGAAAGTGAGCAAGCAGCACATGGGCTGGGGTGTGTCAGTGGGAACATTAAATTGGGGAACACCACTCTAAACCATGTCTCAGGACCTGGAAATGGAGTTGGTCTTCATGATGACTCTCATCCATTTAAATGAAGGTGGCAGCACAGGAGGTACAGTTTCTGGAGAGGCCATCACAGCTGGGAGTGGTGCAAGCACGCTGTTTGATGAGGACAATCAAATGGTCGTTTCCTACATCCACAAGAACAGTCAGTATAGCAATTACAGAAGGTTTGCTGATAAGGTGAACTCAGCTACCACCAGCAGCCAGACAAGCTTTCAGTCAGTGTGGTGAGTGCATTTTTCTTCTTGCATATATCTGCCCTGCAGTGTACAAAGAACAAATGCTTCCAGAATTTCTGTATCCTGACACCAGTCCAGGATGCTGCCCACTGACAATGCCCTAAAGGCCCAAGTTGGAGTGAAAATCAGACCTTTGCCTTGCTAGACTTTGGATCTTGAATGGCACCACAGGAGGGATGCTCAATCAGGTCACAGATTGCCAAACAGCCTTTCCCCTCCAGGACACACATTCAAGCCTCACTGGAGTTGCTAATGATCAACCACCCTGGCTTCACTGCATGTGCAAGCATGGTTTTTGTTTCACAGGTTTGCTCTGTGCTGCCTTGCTGCTGGACTGGGTTACTGGGCCATCTCTGAGTTGCCTGGACAGTCCTCCCACCGTGAATTTTAGTGCCCAGGGCATATTGTCCATCTCAGGAGGAACTTTCTGCTGACCTTGACTCAGCTCAGTGGAGGGGAAATGGATTTAGTGTTGAACAAGGTCCTAATCTCCTGAGGTGAAGGGTCTTTCATAGGGCAGTCTCTGCTCCCTTGCAAAGGACAAGTTATTCAAAACTGCCCCTTGTCCATCCAACAGACAGAAGTACTGAAATTACCCCAGAAGTGTCTTTGGGGCTTTTTTAATATCACATTTGTGGATCATCTATTGCATGACTCTTTCACTGTCCTCACCTTGTTCATCACAGAGTACATCCCTACTTTATGTCGGGAGGCCAAGGATGAAATATCATTTAAACAATTTCAGCAGGATCCCAGAAGGGTCCTGGACAACACACCAAACAGCCAAGAGACAATAAAACCAGCATTTCTTCAGACCATTGCTGCCTTGGAGCACTTCTGTGGCATCAGTCAGAGCCAGTCACGGGCTGTCTGCTCCATGCCACACAGCCAGGAGCAGGAGGAGATGGAGGTGGCACATGCTCCAAAAGCCAGCTGTGGTGACACAGTGAACCCCAGGGAGGTAAAGCACCAAAACAGGCTGAAGAGAAGCTGGGGGAGACAGACACATGGCAGTGAAGGGATCCAGAAGACAGCCCTGAGAGCTCCCTGAAGACAGGAAGCATGCCTTGCCAAGCAGAGAGATGTTTCCACCCTGCAGGGATCAGCTCCTGATTGCACTCTCTCTGCAAACTGTCTTGGAGCTACAGAAAGTCTGTTAGGCAGGGCCATAATCAACTCCCTGATAACCCTGGGATAGAGGTGAGGCTAGAAGTTCTTTCCAAAAAAGAAACTAGAACACAATAAAGGCAGAAAGTACGGCTTTCTGAGAAAAAACAGCAGATTCACCCAAACTCCAGCGTGTACCCATGGAGAAAAGAGAACCTTTCCATGTCTTCTGAAGCTGCCCTGGAAGGACAAACATCTCTCAATAATTAAATCCACGTTTGACGCAATTCAAGAAGGGAATTCACAGAGGAATTTGCTATTGAATAAGCAGTTCATTGCTGCAGGGTGATAAACCCAGGCACAGCCCAGGTGGCCTTTGCCATGACTTGTTTTCATTACCTCAGCAAGGCAGCCCCTCGGGCACACAGCCGGGGAGAGGGCACAGCCCAGCCAGCCACCTGGGAGGAGGCCAGTTCCCAACCCTTGTTTTCATGGCTCAGAGCTGGCAAAACCTCCAGCTGGACAGGGCAGAGGGCTCAGGGGCTGCCCAGCCACTTGCAGCCTGGTGCATGAGGGCAGGGTGGCTGCAGACAGCACGAGAAGCCGGAAATTCCATCAGGTGCTCAAAAGGGAGCTCCCAATTTTGTGCTCCCAGCAGCACCAAGAGCTTCCCAGCTCCTGCTGAGGCTGGTGAGAGCTGAGCAAAGGCCCTGGGGACAGGCAGGGTGCAGGCTGGGCAGAGGGCAGAGTCCTGCCAGCGGGGTTACGAAAGCCACCGCGGGTCGCTCCGGTGCCAGGGGCGCTTACACAACTGCAGGGCCGGTGACGCAGGCACAGCTGGCCCCTGGCCAGGCCTGCATGGCCACCAGGAGCTGGGAGCTGCCACCTCCAGCTGCCCAACCACAGCGCCCGCACTGAGCACACCCCAGGACAAAGTCCAGCCCCGGGCCTGGCTGCCAGCCCTGTCGTGACAGTCCCTCTTCAATTGCCAGTTTATTGTCTGGAAACTGATGACTGGCAGGTTTCTTCACTGAGGCACCAAGGCACCATGAAACCAGGGTAACAGAGTGTGAAAAATAAAAGTTGCATTTACTTCCAAAGATGAAAACTGGCATCATTTTACATGACAATTGCAGTGCCCAGCCAAGAGTGGCATCCCTATATTGATACCACAGTTCTCCATCACTTTGCTTTTCAACAGGAGCCCAGACTGTCCTTACCTTAGCCTAAAATATCCCAAAGCAGTCATTGGGAAGGAGGATGGATCTTCTCCAAACAGTGCCACGTGTAATGTAGAAACACTGTAGAAACACAAGAAATTTCAACTGTGTTTCCAAAAAAAAGCCTATAACACAAAAAAACCCTCCTCTCCTCTTAATAAACTAAAAGTTAAAAAGTTAATTATCTAAAAAGTAGTGACAGACTGAAAGTTAGTAATCTAAGAGATAACAATTAAAGTCCAAAGTTTTGTTTTACTGTAATGTATTAATTAGAAAGAAAAAGAATATTTAAAAAAGTTTTCATTCTAAGTTCTGTATGTTTCTTTTATATAAGTTAATAAAGTATTTTTTTTCCTCTATTCCTAAGCTAGAGCCTGCTTTACTCTATTCCTAATCACATGTCACAGTAAACACCAAAATAAAATTTTTTTTTTCAAAAAAACACTAACATTGTGCCAGCAGCTTAAAAAACCCTCACTTCTTCTCAAACTGCAACACTAAGACACTGCAAATCCCAGGCTTTTCAATGGTGCTCACTCCACTGGCCTCCTGCTTGCCTCAGGGCTCTGAGCAGAGGCAGGTGAACCTCTCATGCATCACAAAGTGTTCCAGGTCCTTCCAGCAGGTCAGGAAATCACAGCCCTGCCAGGCCTGACCTTTCTAAGGACCCCTGAAAACCGTGTCACCATCTGACAGCTGCTCAGAAGTTACAACCACACCACAACATCCTAAATGGAAAACGTGTCCATTTCTGTCTCTCAAAAGGCAGACTAATGGCTGAATGGAAATGTTTGCTAAATATACTGAATAGAAATGAATGATCTTCCCCTGGTTCAGTTAGATACAGGTGAGCATTGCAGCTCCAAGGAGAGCTATCCACTGGTTCCCTTCAAAGTCACTGATACACATAGAAGGAAAATAAAATGGCTTTGCCCAAAAAAGGCATATAGCAGGTGCTTGGAGCATAAGTAAGTATTCAAAATACTACAAAGTGTCAGAAAGTAGATTCAGAGAGGTACTGAGAAAGTCAAGACAAAATCTGGCATAAGTGTACAAGTCTTGGAAATTTTGATTCCACAGGCAGACCCCTCTTAGAAAGACACCTGTTTCTAAATACAAAATTCTCTATTTAATCATCCCCACTCTAGGGTATGTTCATATCTGAGGTGAAGTGACATGCATGTTTCTTTATAACAAGGTGTCAGAAGTGTCACTATCACTCCCTCTTCCTTAACTGCCTGAACACTTCACCATCTGCTACCCAGACCTGCTGTGGGTAGCAAGGCACACACTGGGTTCAAGTGGCAGAGCTCCAGGTTGTGAAATGCTTTAGTGACTGAATGAGAGCTGAGGGCCTTGGGAAGCTCTCTTGGCCATCTATGGCAATGCCACCTGTTCTAAACACCTAAATCTCTGCCCTACTTCACCTCAGGTGAACTTGTGTCAGGGCAGCCCTCCTCAAACCTGCCACAATCCCCTGTTTGCCACTGGTGCTGGCTCACAGCTTCTTCCCAGGTGCCCAAAGCAAGGTGAGGCAGCGAGGGGAGAGCAGGCAAGCACTCCCAGCCTGCCCAGGAAGGGAGGAAGCCCCACAGCAGGTTGATGGTGGGGAGGTGAAGGGCTCCTGGTGATGTGACAGGGGAAAAGGGCATCCTGGGGGGCACAAGGCATCCCACAGGAGAGCATCCACACTGCAGGTGATGGCATTGCACAAAGCATCCACACTCCAGGGGACGGCATTGCACAGGGCATCCCACAGGAGAGCATCCACACTGCAGGTGATGGCATTGCACAAAGCATCCACACTCCAGGGGATGGCATTGCACAGGGCATCCACACTCCAGGGGATGGCATTGTACAGGGCATCCACACTCCAGGGGATGGCATTGCTCACAAAGAAATCAGGTGTAGGGATATGAGTGCCCCAGGAAGATCAAACCCACTGTGCTCACAGGCATCTGTGCTGTGCAGAATCTCACTGCCACATACTTTCTCCTGTTAATCACAGTGACACTCCAGGGATTGCTGTCTCTCTCCCCAGAGGTGGCAGCCTCAGAGCTTTTCCAAGCTGAAAACATTGCCAGTTGGAGCAGCAGTACCCAACACAGCACAAGTGCCTTCCTGACAGAGGGATGAGCCCTTGGGAGGGAGTGGCTAAGAAGGTGGAAGGTTCATTATGCTCAGATCATTACTAATCCCAGGGAAGGGGAGTTTGAGGAAGTCACTGCTTTTATTACATGCTGAAAAACATCAGTCAAAGCCATATTTTTTAGTAAGTAACAACAGCGTGATGGTCCTGAGATTATCACAGCACTGGAAAAGGACTGACAGCCTGGGCAGGATGTTTGAAATGGCAGCATCTCCAGGGTAAGATCAGGTCAAAAAAAAAAAAGAAAAAAAGCATTTCTCACAGTCTATGCATCCTTTCACCTGGACCCTTCCTCTCCATTTGCTCACTGACCTCAGCTTGTGCAAACATCAGGCAGATGCACACGGGATAGCTGAGATCAGTTCCTCAAGGAACTTCTCTCTCTTCACTAAGTCACGTGCACCTAAAATTAATCATATCTTTTGTGTATCTTCAGAAGGATTCTATCTTCCATATTAGGCCAGTAGGGGTTTTGAATCACCCCCAAGGAATGCCAAGCAATCACTGAGTCACATTTTGGAAGTGAATCACCACTGTTCCCAATCTTGGGAACAGAGCTGGTGTGTGCTGAAAACAGCTTCATCAGGGACTTATTTTTCTTTTTCTTTTACAAATGCCTTTTTTACTGTCATGCAAGCATGGGCACACTAATTGGCTAAGGAAAACCAACACTCAAGAGAGCAGAGAAAAACACATGCAGTACAGCAGGAAGCAGGAAACCTTCTGTCCTTCCTCCTTGGAGATCACAGGAAGAGGTGGTTTGGCCAAAACCCAACTAGAAAAATAAAATTAATAACAAACATACTGCACTGCCATTCATCAGTTACTTAAGGACTAAGCTTGCTAGGTGGTGAGCAGCTCCAAGAAATCTGCTGGAACAGGAGATGAGGAGGATGAGCAGCCATCCCTGTGGAAAACCCAAGGTTTTTTCCATGGTGCAGGAGAGCAGAACAAAGCTGAGGGTTTGGAGCTCAGAGATGGGCCCAGCTGCCTCAACTCCTGAGCAGGGCACAAAGCCAACAGCCTCCCTGTCACCAAGTCAGTTCCAATCTGTCAGCAGCAAAACCCAGCCTACCTTGGCCACTGTTGTCAGGGATTTTCTTTGCCCAATCCTGCCAGAAATGGCAGGGACAGCTCATGGATTCCCCGGATCGCCAACCACTCTTCCCTTCCAGAAGTACCTGGACATCTGAAAAGGGGAGGAAAAGCTGGTCACAGAGGTTCATGCACAACAAGCATAGAAATAAACTCGTAGTCACAGGTTTGCCCTTGTGATAAGAGTGCCCAGACTTGAGAGCAGACAAGCCCAGTCAGGTGCAGAGCCCTGCAAGGAACCAGGGCTCCCAGCCTTGCACAGCAGTCAAGCCTCTGTCTCTTCTTTACCTATTTAAAGTGGGAAGGATATGAATCAGAGCTCAGAGATCCACAAGGAATGTTCCACATGCTTACAAGCAGAGAAACCCAGGCTCCAGCCTTTTCCTTCCCAGGTTCTCCAGTTGCTTCTCCCCCATGCTCCCAGCACTGCCTACCGAGGCCAGGCTACTTCACTTTGCAGCAAACAAAACTGGAGAAGTTAGTGGGTACTAATTACCTTCCTGCTGTTTCATGATCTTTCTTGGGGTTTTTAGTTTGTTTGAAAGCATTTACATTAGAGCATTGTGCTTAGGGAGGGCTAGATGAGCCTACACACAGCCAGGTGTAAGTTTAAGCACCAAGATCTAGGACCCACCTTTGAAACTGCAGCTGCTCTATAGATGTTTGTGAAGGGAAAAACAGCATTGAGACAAAAACATCAGCAGCAGAGAACTTGTGAGGCTATCACAATCCACAATATCACAATCTTTCCTTTGAAAATAAAAAGGGAAATGAGTAATAAACAGATAAAATTACAGATGAGAGTAACACAACTAGCACAAGCCTCCAGGGGTGAAACTGGGATGCAATCAGTCAGAGCCAAGAGGGTTCAAACCATCAAAATGGTACAAGGGATCAAATCCAGCTCCAGAAATGAGACAGAAAAGTCTGAACGAGGAAGCAAATCAGGTAGAGGAAGGGCAGAAAGAAAAGCTAACTCTATCATCCCAGAAGACTCTGGATATTCTCCCAAGCTGTCACTGAACCCCTAACAAGCCCTTCCAAAATCTAGGCAAGAAGACTGGTACCAGGTGACAAAGGACAAACAATGCACCTGCCTTCAAAGGGGAAGAAAAGTTCTTTGCACTATGAAAATTATCATGAAAACAACCTGACAATGACAAATGGGGCTGGAATGGAGAGAAACACAAAGAAAGACGAGCAAATTTGTGGTGGGCTGTATGCAGGAGACAGTGGGGAAGAGATGGGGCAAGGAGAGGCTTGAGAAGACAGCAATAAGAAAAGATTTAGAAGACATGATGTGAAAGAAGAATTTTTATTTTTTATAGGGGAAAACAAACACCACACCCATGAAAAACAGTCTGCAAGATTAAAAGATTGCTAGAACAATGACAGGGATCAACTAGTGCTGCCCAGGCCAAGATGCACTTCCTGCACTGGGGAAAGCAGGATCAGCTTAGGAAAGATAAGCACCTAGGAAGTCTGAGATTTTATGACATGCCAGGGGAAAAGACAAGTCCCATCTTTCTGATGGCATCTTGCATTTGCTTCCAGCCCTAGATGCCAATTTAGTCCCTGGAAAGGTCAGAACTGCCTTTCCCCTGTACCCAGAGGCATGCCTACATATGTGCCCAAAACCAAAACAGACAAGAGTTTTCTGGAAGCTCAGGGAGGTTGTGAAATCCCCCTCACTTGCAGCTTAGAATGAGGTCACACGTCACACACACAGGCAGCCTGCAGGTAATCCATCCTGAAAGCACAAAGAACTGAGGCAAGATCCTCTCCAAAACCTGACTTCTGCCCAGCAGTGGAGCCCAGCCTGTCATGCTGCTGAACAGAGGCAACTCTTCTGAGGTGGCTCTGGAATGGTCTTTCTCAAGGTTTTCACCATCCTTTTTCATTCACTCAGCTCTTGAACTGCCTGGCAGCTGCAGAGTGGGCTGTTGGCTCTCTCTGGTTACTGTGACATGACTAGAAGCATCCTTAGCACCCTTTTTCTGGGTGCCCCCCACCCTGTTGAACAGTTGGTGCAGTGGGCTGCTGGGGCTTGAGAGCCCACCAAGAGAACACCCCCGGCACCCAAACAAAACCTTCCACCCCAATGATCCTGGAGGTTTTTTCCCACCTAAATCATTCTACTGTTCTCTCTTGTCTCCAGGGGATGGCTATAACCACCCTAAGCCCAGCAGGCAGCAAACTGGAGAAAAAACCCTTGACAGCAGGCACTGGAACACCAAAACACAGGGAACACAGGGATCAGCTGCTGTGCCCTAATGCCATCTTTCTGTCAAGAGAAAGCCCGAGAAAAAGAGGGACGAGCCAGGGGCGCTTAGGCAGATGCAGTGTAATGCCAGGCTGCCAGCTTGTCCTGGTTCCTGCAGCAGCAGCATCCCTCACAGAAGGCATCGGCCTCCCCCTGGCCACCTCAGTAGTTTATCAAACACATAAAGAAACAAGTATTTCTAGGGAAAAACCAAAAAAAGTCCCATTTTCAGCAGGAAGCCCGTGCAGACTGGCTGCGGGCACTGCCCTAATTCCAGCACAGGAATTCGGGGCTGCCCCTCTGGCCTGACACAGGAGCAAAGAGGCCACGGGAAGCGGGGGAAACAACAAACAAGAGCACCCACCCTCCGCTCCCAGCTTTGCGGCCCAGACCCCCCCTTACGAGGGGCTATTCCCCGATACTCCCCTCCAGCCCAGCGCCTCACACGCTCCCATAGCGGGGGGTGCCGTGCTGAGGGAGCGTCCCGCTCTCCACGCGGCCCTGGGGACGCGGCGGGCCTGGGGAGGGGGATGCGTGTCTGAGGGAGCCACCCCAGTAGAGGACATTCTATCCTCCAGCGGCCGAGCCCCGCTGCAACCCCAGGGCCGGGCCGGGCCAAACCGAGCCGAGCCGGGCGGGGCCGGGCCAAACCGAGCAGAGCCGGGCCGGGCGGGGCGGGGCGGGGCGGGGGCGGGCGAGGCAGCCCCTGAGCCGTGACGTCAGTGGGAGCAGAGGGCGCCCCTTGCTGACATCACCGGCGGAAACCTCCCCCGGGCCAGACCACTCCACGGCGGAGTAGGGGAGGCGGGTGCGGCCATGGAGCGCGTTTTTCCTACCGCAGCGTCCTCCGCCAGCGGCAGCGGGACGGTCGCGGAAAGCGGGCTCGCCGGTCTTTGCGGGCTCGCTCGGTGTGCGGACGGCGGTGCCGGGAAGGTTTGTTTGTACCTTGTCACTCCCCCCCGCGAGTGAGGGTGGTAGTGCCCGAGGTACGCGCCGCGCGGGGCGCCGCCGCCTGTATAAGCGCGGCCGCGGGGCGGGCACGGCAGCTGCTGCGCCCCTGGTCCCGCCCGATCCCTGCCGGTGCCGCTCCGTCCCGCCGGGAGCATGTACCAGAGCTCCGCGCGCTGCCTCTGCTCGGCCCTGCCCGCCCTCTGCTGCGCTCCCGCCGCCGCCGCCTCGGCCTCCCGCCTGCCGCTGCCGCGGCCCCGCTGCCAGCCGCCGCCCCCCGGCCCCGCCGCCCCGCGGGCAGCAGCGGGCGGCCCGCCCGCCCCGGGGACGCCGCCCCGCACAGGTGGGTACGGGCCGAGGAGGGTGCGCAGCCGCCGCGGGGACGCGCGATGTCACAGCCGGGGGCTGGTGCCGGGCTGCCGCTGTCGGAGCGGGATCGGGGCTGTCCTGCCCGCGTCAGCGTGTCCCTTGTCCGGAACTGGACCGGCCCTTGGGTTCTCAGCCAGCGGCCGTGGCGTTCGCCCAGCCGGTGCGAGCGGGCAGCATCCCGCGGCATCGCGGCAGGCGCTGCCGGAGAGCCCGCCGGAGCTTCGGGCGTTTCTGGCTCGGTGCCCTCCGTGTGAGGGATGGAGCACCCTGTGCCCGCACCTAGGCTGGCTGCGGGAGTCCGCCCGGCGTGGGTGCGCTGGCCTGTCTGTGATCCAGTGGGTCAGTGTCCGTGTGCCGCTGGCAGGAGCCTGCTCTCGGCTCGCTCAGCTGCCCTCTTCAGCTGCGCTTGGTGTAGGATGAGCTTGACGCACAGCGGGGACTTTTCACTCAAGGCAGCGTGTGGGAGCAGTCCAGGTTACCCTCTGGCAGGCAGCAGCAGACTGCAGACTCCTGTTCGCCTGTTAAATAATTACACCCCGTTCTTCACTCCCCACATGAGACCTGCAAAGTGCCCCGATGCCCTCGGGTGCCTGTGCGGACCCCACCTCGGTGTGTGCACCCACCGCAGCCCTGAGCTCGGATCCAGCCCTGGGCCGCCTGTGTTGGCTCTGGCTGTGGCTCTGAATGCCCGTCCGGAGCCATTCCTGCTGGCAGCTGGGGCAGCAGCCACCGTGGGCAGGACGATAAGCCCAACTCCTTATCACTGAAAGGCTTGGGGTGGAAGAGACCTTAAAGGTCACCGGGTTCCAGCCCTCCCTCGATGAGCAGGGACACCTCTCACTAGACCGGGTTGCTTAAAGCTCTATCCAGGCTGGGCTCGGACACTTCAAGTGATAGAACAGCCACAGCTTCTCTGGGCAATATGTCTGAGGCTGTATCACACATCTGGCATGCAGGAGATCCCCTTTGCCCCACTGCCTTCAGCTGGGGCTGGGGTGAAGAGAGTTCATTCCCTGGTGCTGCTGTTGCAGAAGGAGTGTAAAAGCCAGGCTGGGGCAGGGCGCTTCTGTTCGCCCTGTTGGTGCTGGGCCAGGATGCCATGTGGCAGGATCGAAGCTTCACGGCACTACAGGGAAGAGGAGCATGTGCATCTGAGAGCTGGCAGAATCGAGTTCATGATTAATAAAGCATTCATGAAGATAAAGGTTTCCAGAGCTTGTGCCAAGTACTGATTCCCTGTGTTATTGGAGGCAGGATTTGAGGTTCACTCTTCTTTCTGACGTTGCCTGTTGAGAACAGGCAGCTTCTGCCTTCCTCTGATGAGCTCTCATTGCTGTCCCAGACAAGGCTGTACATGTAGTATGATACCTTGGTAGCACAGATTTTGTCACATGAGGATGGTGCCTGTCAAGTTGTTCCTGGAACTGGGGTTCCAAGGAGGGCATTTCTAGCTGCTGCCAGCCCTAGGGCTGTGGAGGCTGATGCAAGTCCAAACTGCAGGTGTGTGGAGTCATTCACCTGGCAGGGACAGCCTTGTGGTGAACAGGGCAGGGCTTCTGCCCGAGGTATGACCTGAAAGGCGGGGAAATGGGAATGTTGTTCACCTTACCCAAAAGGTCAGGTCCAATGCCCTTCTGCAGCCCTCATCTCTGAAATAAAGTATCTGATGGCTCATTGCCCGAGATCTTGGAAGTTCCTCTCTTCTGTGCTGGATGGAGCAAGAAGCTTGCCAACTTTACACCCTGTTCTTACATTTAACTCTCAGTTTGAGTTCTTCCCTTACCCTTACTGTGCTGAGGAGAAGGAACTTTTTGATTTAAGCACCTTGCACAGTAATTGCTGAGTCGGTGTTCCCTGTTACATAACACCAAGAGAATCACTTTCGTGTTTGCTATCCACTGCTACAGTGCGAGCTCAGAAGTCTGCTTCCTTCTCAGGAGGGAAAAAGAGCTTCAGTCTTCTTTTGAGGGCCCAGAGATGATTGTATGAAAATGGGTCTAGACTTAGCAAGTAAATTAAGTACTTTCAGTCCTGGTAGAGGTGGCTTGAAAGCTCTTGGCTGAAGCAGGGGGCTCCTTGGGAAGATTCCAGCCTAAGATGACTGCTTAT
Organism: Setophaga petechia; assembly: GCA_024362935.1. NCBI lineage: Eukaryota > Metazoa > Chordata > Aves > Passeriformes > Parulidae > Setophaga > Setophaga petechia. The sequence continues at coordinate 1,543,998 of JANCRA010000104.1, read as the reverse complement.
CTGCACAAGTCTGCCTCTGCCACCACAGTGTCCCAGCCCTGGCAGCACACATTGTCCCAGCAAGTTACAGGTCACTTCACTTGCACTGCAAGATTTCAGAGTGGTGACCTTGCATTGTAGCTGGACTGCTGTGGACACGGTTCAGCGTTGCAGAAATAACAGAAAATGGGTTCTGTGTTTGGAGTTTCCAGGTTTGGGTTGTTGGTCTGGCCCCTGTTCTGCAGAACGCCTCAGTCTGTGTTGTCATGATCCAGCACTTCGGGTACAAAGAACTTGTGCAGAGAAGCAGACATCTTAGGCTGGAATCTTCCCAAGGAGCCCCCTGCTTCAGCCAAGAACTTTGAAGCCACCTATGCCAGGACTGGAAGTGCTCAATTTACAGTCCAGACCCTCTTTCACACAATCATCTCTGGGCCCTCAAAAGAAGACTGAAGCTCTTTTTCCTTCCTGACTCATGACTGACTTTCAAAGCTGTCAGATCAGTTCTGGGCCATCGGACAGGCTGGGCTATGCTTTACACCCCATAAAGAGCTAGATACACCACAATCCCAGGGATGATGAGATTTAGACAATGCCCTGGCTTTGTTTGCAGCTTGGCAGGTGGAGGCTGAGCTTAGCCTTGATCCTGCTGTAACAGCTGTAAGCTGCTCAGGGCTTTGCCAGCAGGCCTTTGATCCAGCTGTGTTGCACCCACCTTGTGCCTCTCAGCATCATCCCTCTGACTCAGGTAAAGCCACAAGCAGCCTAAGACCTTGCTGATGGCTTCTTGGAGGGTTGTTATTATTCCTTTGGAGAGCCCCACATGAGCCATGCTCCTCATCCATGGCTGCTGACAGCAATCCTGATGCAGCAGAAAGCACGGTGCTTATCTCCACTTGCAGCACTTAGCCAGGGCTTGTACCTGTCCTAAAAATAGGTGAGTGGCTCTCTGTGGAGCATCTATTAAAAGCTCTGTTGATTTCTTTGGGTTTCTGCATGGCTGCCTGGCAGCCCTGCTGGTGTGTCAACTGCACCCTTCTGCATCCAGCACAGAGCGTGCTTTCATCCCTGCTCCTGCTCCCCTCACAGCTGTGTCAGGATCCTGCTTGGGCATTTTGTGTTTCCCCTCACTATTAAAGGGCACTTCTGCTACTTCAGCAGTACTTGGCTTCTTGAGAAGAAGTAAATTTTTCTGTAAACTGAGAAAGGCTGCAGAAACAAGAACACTACACATCTTCTGTGGAAAGATTGCGTGAGCTCAAAATCACATCTCAGTTTGAGGAACTCCTATTACTTTAACTAAAAGGACAGAGAGGAGGAGAAACGTCCTATATCCAATCTAAATGCCCATTTCATAACTTTCTTGCATCTGTTCCACATACAAAACACACATTAAAGCAAGTCATTTTTAGTAGTAGAAGTCGGTTTTAGAAGTATCCATTTTCCTAAATACAAGGATGTGGGGCTTACACTGGAGAGTCTGTCTTCTCCTCCTGAGTGTGTTTATTGAACTGTAAGGGTGTCCATCTTACTGCCTGCCCCTGTAGCCTGTCATTGCTGTATGTCTGTCACCAGATCTTAAAATTGGTAGTGCTGTAGTTCAGTCTGAGCATGCAGGTGTGCTGGGTAGCGTGCCAAGTCTTCTGCAAGATGTGATCACAAGATGACAATTTCATCCTCTTCCTCTTCTAAGTCACTCAAATGTACAAATAAACCTACTTAAAAACCACTGTGGGCCAACAGCAGTGCAACAGTGAAGTTCTTTTGCTTAAGAGTCCCTTTGCAAAAGGCATTCAGAGTAAATAAGTAAGTTGAGACAACAACAAAACTCAGTCAGCATTGCCTCTTATGCAAGTTGCTGTGGTGCAAGCACTGCCCTTCCTGCCTGTGTTTGAGGGAGCAAAGCCCTCCCTCCCTGGACAGGGCTGGAGAGCTCTTGCACACACAGTGTAGAAATACCACAAAACGTGCACAACAGAGCAGGGACACATGTGCATCCCCATCCTGTGAGCCCACGTGGGATGGGGAGACCTCCCTGTAGGAGACATGGGGCTGGGAGGGAGAGCTGGAGACAGCAGCTTGTGTGCAGCTCCTGTGGGTAAGGTGGCCAGGGGAACAGGAGGTGCCTGGGCCCAGGGAGGGCTGAAAACTGCTGAGCTGGGCACAGCACAAAAGAGTGAGGAGATAAAGGGAGAAAGGAGGGTGGGGGGAATGAGCATAGGGATGTGGAGCTGGAAGGCACCACCCTCTCCACTCCACATCCTGAGCTCTGAGCCAGCAGAAGCATCTGGCTGCTTCATGGTTGTAACAACATTACTGCTTTGGGGATAAATGACACTGATCAGATTCCTGTCAAACACTAACCTGAGGGTTTGTCAGGGTAACTGGAGTCTGCAGCCTGGAGGGATCCCACGTGGACACAGGGTGCCAGGCCATACAGAGTGCCCTCTCCACCAGAAGCAAATGCTGTGCATGAAATAAGGAGCAGGCAGCATTTGTCCACCTGCTGGGCTCTCTCCTCTGGGAACAGGGGAAAAGCGTGCTCTGCTGTGTTTTCTACAATATATGCAGAGTTTATCTTAGCGCTGCTATTCTGGTTGAAAGACTTCTTTGTTGCCTTAGAAAATAGCAGCAGGATGTCTTAGACCAGGCTGTTTGCAGGCTGCAGCCCCCGATGACAGGCAGAACATGAGGCTGCACAGGACTAACCCTCTTCTGCATCCTTCCCATTTTGTTTCAGACTCAGCAACAGGCTCCTGCACAAACCACCAGTGGCTGGCACTGCAGCAAGGCGCCCAGGTGACGAGGAGAGTTGTGGTGGACCATGTCTAACAGCACTTTTCCCTTGCAGTGTGTTCCATGGGAAACAGCAGCAGCCGGCTCTACAGCGTGCTTGCCAAGACGCTGAGCAGTGGTGCCGTGTCCCAGCAGCAGGACTGCCTGGAGCAGCTGGACTCAGCTCAGCTGGATCCTATAGACCCCAAGGATCTGCTGGAGGAATGTCAGATTGTTCTGCAGAAGCGGCCGCCCCGCTTCCAGAGGAACTTTGTGACCCTGAAGAAGAACACCAGCAGTAGCCACCGCCCCATCCGGGTCATGCAGTGGAACATCCTCGCCCAAGGTAGGAGATGCCTGTGAGCTCCAGGTGTGAGCTTGAGATCAAATGCAGCCATGAAAACCCTGGCAGAGCAAAGGGAGAGAAGTGAACTACAGGAGACACAACTGACTCAGGGCCAGGGGGGAGTATTTTGAGCACTTGAAATAGTGGCTTTCCTTCTGTCCCACAGGAAAGGGAAAAAAAAGGTCTCTCCTTGCAACTCTGATGCCAAAGGTAGCCCCAAATTCCTGTCTTAACTGAACATAGTGTATTCTAAAAGCTGTGGCCCATCAGTTTTAGATGGTTGTTAACCCCAGAGAAAACTGATCCTTTTCCTAAGTTTTATTTGTGACGTTTCTCTTCTGATTACCTTATTGGTGAGCTAACCATAAATTCAGATCTGCTACGGGAATTCTTAATGCTTAAAAATAATTTTAACTGCTACTTTTGAATCAAGGCTGTAAGCTGACGACTGCAGCAGCCTCATCTTAAAATCTTTTGGTGTGGAAAATTTCCCTCATAGGGACTGCCTTAACTTCTGCAGTCTCTTTTAACCCACTTCATTTTATTCTGGCTTATGCTGCAGCAGCCACACGTGGAAGTCCCTTGCCCTCGTGTAGTGGGCAGAGGGGGAGAAAGTCTTAATTTATCTTTTATCCATAAAAGGAACTTAATTTTTTTGGAGTGACTGCAGTGACTTGAGATGGGGTTCTCACACCTACTGGCAAATCTGGTACCCTTAAAGTCACCAGCATGTAAACTGATAAAACCTGGAGGATGACAGGCTGTTTCAGCTACCATTAACTTTTAGTTTTTTGCTTACCCTCCCTGCTAACTCCAGCTCTCGGGGAAGGCAAAGACAACTTTGTTCAGTGCCCCATGGAAGCTCTGAAGTGGGAGGAGAGGAAGTGCCTCATCCTGGAGGAAATCCTGGCGTACAAGCCCGACATCTTGTGCCTTCAGGAGGTCGACCACTACTTCGACACCTTCGAGCCGCTCCTCAGCCGCCTGGGCTACCAGTGCACGTTCTTCCCGAAGCCGTGGTCGCCGTGCCTGGACGTGGAGCACAACAACGGCCCCGACGGCTGCGCCATGTTCTTCCTCAAGGAGCGCTTCCAGCTCATCAGCAGCGCCAACATCCGCCTCACCGCCATGAAGCTCAAGACCAACCAGGTGGCCATCGCCCAGACGCTCAAGTGCCACGACACCGGGAGGCTCTTCTGCATCGCCGTCACCCACCTGAAAGCCCGCACGGGCTGGGAGAGGTTCCGCTCTGCCCAGGGCTGCGACCTCCTGCAGAACCTGAAGGACATCACCCAGGGAGCCAAGATCCCCCTGATTGTCTGCGGGGACTTCAACGCCGAGCCGACCGAGGAGGTGTACAGGGAGTTCTCCAACTCCAGCCTCAACCTGAACAGTGCGTACAAGCTGCTGAGCCCCGACGGACAGACGGAGCCCCCCTACACCACCTGGAAGATCCGGCCCTCGGGAGAGTGCCGGCACACGCTGGATTACATCTGGTATTCCCAGCACGCCTTGGATGTGAACTCGGCCCTGGGCCTGCTGACTGAGGAGCAGATTGGGCCCAACAGGCTGCCCTCATTCCATTACCCGTCCGATCACCTGTCCCTTGTGTGTGACTTCAGTTTTAATCAGGACCCTGACAGGCTGCTGTAATGTCCTGGAACGCCGCCTGGTATTGCAGTGGCTGAACTCTCCAGTCTTTTCTTTTAGAGAAAACCTTTGAAGCTAGATGCTATTGAAAGATGAGGAAATACTGTTGACTAACCATTCTTTCAGGCACTTGTTTGGAGTTACACTTGCTGTTCAGCCCTCATTAATGTGCAGCCTTGGAGGGAGGAAGAAGGAAGCCAGTGTTCTCATCATGCTCTTCTTGCTGCTTCAGGGTTTGAAAACTAGAAGGCAAATGGCTTTATTCTTTCACTGAGCCCCCTGTTTTAAGGATTTAATCCTCTAATGGATGTGGAGGCCTTGGTATTTAAACCAAAACACTTGTGTCTGTAAAACATCTTGCCCCAACAGCGTGCTGGCTGATTTTATTTATTTCATGTTAAGCTTCTGCAAGTACCAAAGGGAGTGAGGTTCAAATGCCCAGTGAGATTATCTTAAATCTTCTTCTGTTGCAATAGGAAGGAAGTTTAATGCAGTTTAGACAAAAAGCTAAGCTCATAATAGTGTGGTCTTGTCATTTTTCCATGACTTGAGATGACAAATTCAGTAGAAGTGTGAGGAAGGACCCCTCCAGTAAGAGCAGGTGAGCAAAGAGAGGCTGACTAGAGTAATACCCTCACTTTTCCAGAACAATGTGCATGTGTCTGTCACACACATACAGCCCGTGGGCTGTACAGTGACTGTACCTTCATCTCTTCTGTGCTTCCCTCCGGAGGACACAGCTAAGCAGGGACTATTTCTTCCTCTGAGTATTACTTTTCTAAATGGTTTCAACTTCTAGTCTTGTCAATCTTGCTGTTTCAGTAAAAGGCCAGTCTTAATACAGAAAGATTTATTTATCTTCAGAATCTAAAGCTACGCTGGAACCTGTTAGAAGATAAAATTTATTTATTGCGAGAAGTTGGTGATCCTGCATCTGATTGGAAAGCATGGAGTGACTGTTCAGGAGCCTCTTCCTGTGACCCTGAGAAACTCTGGCAAAGCATCTGGGCTGCAGCAGAGGTGTGTTAGTGCAGTAACTCCTGTGATTGCTCACTGGTGACACAGGAATTGCATACATGGGTTGTAAACATGCCATTATGCCAGAAAACAGCATAGGAAGAGAGGGGGGAAGAGGGACAACAGTTGGAGTTGTGCTGACACTTAGACAGTTGAGGAAGACATGGCAGGGCAAATAAAGCAGTATTTCCACGGGAAGTAGGGTGCATAGTAACTCGTAAATGTTCCAGGTGTTTATTAATAAAACTCTTTGGAAAAAAGTCATGTCTTGGCTGCTGTCTTTCTCACTTTGCTGTCCCGAGTTCCTGTTGCCAGGGAGGTGACCTGTCTCAGCTAGTTTGAGCTTCAAGTTGGAGCTGATGCTTCTTCTTCCAAACCTCTTTTCTTCCCCCCCCCCAACCCCGGTCTCAGGGTGGCATGGCTGCTTTGCCTTCACAGCACACACACTTTCTCCAGCTTGGAATGTCCAAATTTCACAAGTCTGAAAGGAAGGGAGTTCTGCTTAGCTGTTAAGCTGCTCATTCTTCTAGTGAGAGAGGAAACCTGCACTGTATTACTGTAAATATTCCCCTGTCCAACAGCTGTGTGGAGCTGCAAACCTGCAAAGTGAGCTGCAAGAATTCCTCCCTGAGGGCTGCTGAGTTTGCCTGGGAAGGCTGAGATGCAGCTGTATCTGCCACATTCTTCTAAAAGCTCATTTCAGGAGAAGAAGCACCACAGGTGTGAGCTTTGCACAGCCCATAAGTTACTATACTTGCATTGCTGAGGAGGGAAATGCAGAGTCTGGTGACTGGAAGTCAACGTGCCAGCACCTCCCTGGGCTAGAATTCCAGAAAGAGCAAATTGTGTCCCAGGAAGCCAGAAGAGTGGCCCTTTTGGGGCAGATTTTAGGCAAGAGCTGCAACACTGCCAGTGCCCCACAAGAAGACAGATCTTTGAGCCTTGCTGATGTGTTTCATACTAGCTAGACACTGACAGCTTCCTCTTTATGGTGCTGGCTGCCCTCAGTTGTGCAGAGGGGATGAGATGCAGAGCTCCTCCTTTACAATTATTTTCTCTTAGGACCTTCCCCCAAATGGTCTTTCAGGGAGGAGAAATTATACAAGTGCCTCTTAGGTAACATCTGTAGTCACCTGCAGCTAAACACTTCTAAAATCAACATCACAGTAAGACCTATAGGATGGTATCTTTAGTAGGTCAAATCCTTGCTCATCTACCACAAAAATACTCCCACCAGAAGCTGGAGCTTCCATCCAGACTCCTTTTGGCACTTTTATTTCTCTGGAAGAAACTGTACTTGTGGTAGAAAGCCCTGACCTGAGAGCAAAGATCAGGTCTGTATTTAAAACCAAACTCAACCATAATCAAAAAACCCCACCACTCTCACCAAAAATGAAGTCACTCGTGATTTCATTTCCCTTTTGTATGAGCAGCTTCATTTTCCTCAGGCCAGTCAAGGTGCCCATCAGTGTGGCACCTTTCCCAGTGCCAGAGCCCAGAGCCACAGACCCAATTATGGGAGGCTTTTACCAGCAGGAACTGAACCATCTCAGCTGCAGAATTCCCACTGCCACTCTCACAGTGGAGTATATGCTGTGATTCTTAAGACATTTTAATTTATACCCTTGCTTAATTCTCCTAAACAAGAAATCCAGCTGCTGAGAAAGAGCATGATTTGTATGACAGTGCCATCACTGCAGAACCTCTTCTCAAGTGGAAAGGGCTGGGATTCTTCTTCCATCCTGGACATGATGCAGTAGATGTTCACTGCTTCAGCTCCTTAAAGGGTAATTCTGAAGGCAAGGGAAGGGTGGAATAACTGAAAAGGCTGGAGACTCTCCCCATCTCAAGGCAATACTGTCCTCAGAAATCCCTGCTGCAGTGCAATGCTGAACCCTTTCTGCTAGATTTTAATGGAAAAGTAGATAGGCTGCAGAAATTACTGCTAAGTTCCCAGGCAGCTTCACCCTTTTATTCCAGCACATGCCATAATTTCTTTGGCAGACTCTTTTGGAAAACTTAAATGGATTATTGCTTTTGCTTTGTTTTATGCAGCGAGAGACAAGCCTGCAGCACTGAACTACTTCTGCCAGCTATAAATATCAGTACACTAAATATTTTTCAGAACCAGAAAGGATTTTTTTTCCTGTGTAGCAGTATGACTCTTAACAATAAAAAATGTCTTCCAAGCTCTCCTTGTGAATGTATGCCTTATAAGCACACCAAGGCTAAAAAAAGGCTCCACAGATCCCTTGCTTTCATCTCGAATAAAGGCTGCCTTAGCTTCAGCAGTGACACTTTTCCCTCACTCTCAAGCAAGCTGCAGGAAGAAATGACCCACTTGTTTAATTTGCTGAGAGCTGTTGCAAGCTTGTTAAAACACTATCTCTCCTGCAGAACAATGAGATCCCAGATACACAGTGTCATTTGGATCTCCCTAATAAGCTTAACACCTGCTATCTGAACTGTCTCTACAGGGCAGAATTGCACTCAGCTTGTCCTGGCAGTAACAATCTTCACAGGTAGCTGAGATCCCTGCTGCATGTGTCATGCTGAGTACCAGCCTGAGGCTCCAAGCACCTCTACATTTTCTCCTCAATTTCTGACTGCCCCCAGCTCACTCATCCCTCATCACCTCAGATGGAACTCTCCAAAGCCCTAAAGTTGATGAAATCAATTAGCAGAGGATCCCAAGAGCTCAGCCTTCCCTTCAGCACACTCTACCCAGAGTTGTGCCAAGGCCCAGGCCCCTTTGCTGGGAAAGATACGCAAGAGAGAGCTGACAAAACCAGCTGTCTCTGGAATGGGATTCCCCTTTCAACCTTTCTCATTTTTGATACTTAGACATTTATTCTGAGTTGCAACTTACAGCTGAGGTATTTTTCCCCTCTGGATTACACATCATCACTCTTTTCATTCTGTAACTTAAAACTGGGTTTGAAAAATAAAAATAGTTCTTATCTGCAAAATAAGTCTGTATCTCAATGCCTCCTGTACAAAGCATACTCACTTCACACAACTTTCATTCTACCCACACATCCACAAGCTAATGCTTGCCAAGGATGAGCTAAGCCTGGCCCCTGCACAAACCACCAGACTCAGATGCAAAAGGGAATCCTGCTTTCCCCCATATACACAACAACAGGTTTTTCAATGGGATTTCCAAAGCCTGGGAGCACAGCTAGACACTGACCACTTCAATATTCCAGTGTTCATCCGTTTCAGAGGTCACAAACCCGACCAGAGCTCCCTCATCCTGAGCTCACACCCTCCAATACCAGCAGTGAAACAAGACTCATTTACAGCACCAGGGGAAGTCCCCTTTCCATTTCAGCACATCCTCACACAGACAGAGTCTCACAGCACTGCACCAACTTCAGGAGGGCATCCTCTGGCAGCCAGTGCCATGTGCCACTTGCTGGTGGCCAGGGGAGAGAGCCACAGCACCATCCCTGGCAGGGTCTCAGAGCTGACCCCCCCAGCAGCAGGGCAGCTGGGTGCCTGCATTCCTCTAGTTTTTGCCATTACATAATGAAGTCTTGGCATTACAGGGAGGTCATCAGCTGGAGATCCTTATCTAATTCCAGGAAGACAGTTTGTCCCCATTTGACTTCCACTGTATCTAAATTAGGTGTTGGAAAGGTCTTAATTACAAATACTCAACATGGATACTTCATGCTCTGAGATACAATCAAACAACAGCCATCTGGAATAGGGTTTCCTACAGACTGCACTTACAACAGCAGCTTTACAAACACTGGTTCCTCTCATCTTTTAGCTCACATTTGTACCACCTGCTTCTCTCTGCACTGCTCCATTTCCTTTCACTCAAAACATTAGTGCCTCTCAGACTGTCAGATTAATCAGTGATTGCCCAGCTTCCCCTACTTCCCTTTCCTACCTTTCTTAGAAAGTCATCTTCTCTCTCCACGTCCTTGTGTGAAGGGCTCTCAGTCCTCTACCCCATGCCAGAAACACAGTTCATGTGTGAGAACTTTTGATTCTTCAGATTGCTGCCTTACACACACCTTTTTATCAGCTTCAGCTCATTTTGCTCTTAAACTCCACTTCCCTGCTCAAGAGGATGAAAAAGAAGAGTTTTTCCAGAAGCCTTTCATAGTCTCCCCCAGTGCTGGCCTGGCTGTGTGGAGATATTTCCACTTTTCTTACCAGTTGAAGGGAAGCATGGGCCTTGCTGCCAGGACTCTACAAGTAACCTGCTTCTCAGCATGGAAAGTGTTTAATTCTGGTGTCTCTCAGCATTGCAGAAGACCTCAGTTCCAGACAGCTGTTAAAACTGCTCCTCCAGGCATGAAGCACCTAGATGATGATTCAGACTTCAATTACATTTCAAGATTACCCAAGTTCCTGCCCTGGAGACTTTTCAGGGCACATCACTAGGAACTGGGGGTCCACTGGGTACCTGGATACTCAGGTACTCACGTGCTATGACTACTGTGACCACCCACGGCCTGATGTGCCCGTGTGGTGCCCCTGCAATCAGGGTACCTTCAAGCCATGCAGATGGACTGGAAACCCAGAGCCACTGTCAGGTGTAGCTGGAGGAGCACTTGGGTATTCACAGAGTTCATGTGTATGATCACCAAACTGAAAACATCTAGGAACTAGACCCCTGCCACAAGTTACCTCACCAGCTACAGCAAGCTCCACAGGTATTTACACAGATGAGTGAGAGAGCTGGTCAGCCCTTTGAAGCAGGGAGGAGTCCCAAAATTTCAGACTGTATCATCTATATTAGGATGAATACCTGGAAGATTTCAAGTAAGAAAAAAGGTTAACAGGTTAGCAGGAAGGAAGAAGGAAAAAATAAACAGCACACCAAACACCATTAAATTTTCTTTCTGTATTTCATTAAAACCTACTTGAATACACTTTGAAACAAGAGTACAACAAAATAGAATATACTTCAAATGTTGAATATACAAACTATTATAGTTCGTTCTGAACACTGGTACTTCCCTCTTAACTTCAACTAAAAAAATGTACAGGTTTAGAACTACCTGACAAAAGCTCATGCTGGGTGTGACCTCTGAAGTGAGAGTAGAGCCGAAACTGAAATGTATGCACAGATGTCAAGGCTAAGTGAGAGAAACAGGCATGGTACAGCAGAAGGCAGAAAACCTGCTGCTACTTTGTCCACGATTAAGAAATTTAGACAGACTTTTTAACTACCATACAAAATATGTTACATGTTATTCTATAACAATACTGTGCTAGGTACAAGGTTTTTAAAAAATTTGTTTTCATAAAAAAGCTTTACACAAACAAGCCATTAGCTTATTTCAAGAAAGATAACTGAAAATCAGTCTAAGGCTTTCAATTTGAATCTGCTTAAGCCGTATGATACAAAAATCCCTCCAGGCCTCTGTCTTCTTTTAGAAGCTCTTTAATCTCCTCTATTTCACTTCCTACCACACCTAGTAGCATAGTTTTTCACATAGCACCAGTTGAGTACTGTGGGCACACAGTAGTAATCGCTGGTATGCACATAAAATGCATCAAATTTGCCATTTGTGTAACAATGAGACTTTGCTCTCCCCCTGAAAACTGAAAACCAAGGCAAACCTCTCACACAGCTCTCTCTTAGTGTTTCAGGCCTTAGTGTAGCTTGGTAACCGGTAGCGTAGTGAAACTGTTTGGTCCCTTTTCAGTCCCTCTCTCTTTCATTCTCCACAGGCTCAGCTGTTTCCCAACTGGAAGAGGCAGTTTTGAATCAGCGTGGTTTAAGTCCCACTGAAACACGGGAAAATAATTTTTTTTTCCAGTAAGTCTTCAACATAGGCATGTTTATTAACATTCCACAACCCTCCTCTCTGACTCGGCGGTGGCATCCACATCCCTCCCCAGTCCCGTCAGTACGTTCAACAGTAACAGTCACCAGTCCGTGCTGGAAGAAACCCACTCTTCATTTTTCACATGTGATGATTCCTTCTGTTTTCATTGTTACAGGAAGGGCAATGGCTGAGGGTGTACTAACTACTACCACGTGGGTGACAGTCTTGCTTCCATCCACGGGCTTCTCCTCCTTGACCAGCTGCAGCGTTTTCACCTCACATTCCTGTTTCAAAGCAGCCGTGTCTGATTTGACTTCGGGGCCTTTGAGAAGGGCACTGATCACCCTGGGAGGGGTCTGGCCAGAGGCCTGCTGAGCAGGGACTGACAGTCTCACCACTGGTGTCCCGTGGGCTATGGACACTGGGGTCAGTGCCCTAACAGCCAGTGGGGCTCCCACGATGTTGATACCTGCAGACCCCGACAGGCTGGTCTTTGTCTGCAGCTGGCACTGCGTGAGCTGCGTGGCAGGGATGGTGATGATTTTGGTGGGCTGCATTGTGATTTTGTCTCCGTTTTCAGCCGAGGTTGGCATCACAGTAGGGATTGTCTGGATTACTACCTTTGGAGTTGTTGCTGTGGTTGGACTCGTGTTAGTTATTAAGGGGGACCCTGCGTTTACTGACTGCACTGCCACAGTGGAGATTTTCTGTCCCAGAGAGGTCATGACAACGGGCACTTGCATTGCCACTCGAACAGTCCTGCAAAACAAACGTGTGTTTAGGCCAAAACACAGGGCACCACCACAGATGACAACAGGGACACAGTTCTAAGAGAGACAGCTTTGTAACTGGTTCTTAAAAAAAACCAAACCTAACTCTATCAAAAAAATGAAAAAGCCAAACCAGCAAACAAAGAGCCCAACCCCAAACCTTCTGCACATCTGGCAATAGGACTTAGTAAATTTAACAGCCCCATTAACACAAACCTGGGAGCTGATGTGGCTGGGACAGTAGCAGTGGTAGTAGAAGGATGAGATGAGGATGTGTCATGAGCTGGTGAGGCAATATTCACAACTCTGGTGACTGCTTTTTCTGTTCTGGTACAGCTTAACTGAGAGGAATTTTTTCCTCCACGTGCAGAGGTTGCTGCTTTTAAAAGGTTTTCTGCAGATAAAGACACTCTTTCCAGGGACTTTTCATCTGTAGGCATTGACAAATCTTCATTGCAGGACTCACTTTTGTCATCATCTATGACAACTATATTTTTTGGCATCTCCTTAAACTGATACACAAGCCTCTGTCCCTCAACTTTTGCCAGGATTCCTCTTTGATAGTAGTATCTGCAAGGAAAGTACAGTTAAGTATTAAGCAACATTTTAAAGAAATGTCATTCTGTGCTAACAAGAAAACCTGAAGTGATCATAGAAAAATCTACAGTGTAAGGAGGGATGGAAAGAAGCTGTTAGAACACACTGGCAAATGATCTGAAGGATCCACCTGAAAAAAATCTTACCTTTCAAATACTTCAGGAATTAAAACTGAGAATTTACTAGTAATATAAAAAGTTACAGGGACTGCAAGACTGAAGGCTAAATCTGCAAAAGGGCAACGTTTTAAAAATTTCAGAACCTTTTTATTTCTATGGGCAAAAATAAGATTTTAAACTGTAACAGATATCCAAAGGATCTAAGAGTTTTTACCTCAGAGCTCTTCCCATAGTCTCATAGTTCATGTCAGGCTTGTTTTTGTGTTTTCCCCAGAGCTTGGAGACAGCTTTTGAATCCACAAGTTTAAAGATTCCTTTCTCTCTCTGAGTCCATTTAATATACCGAGGACATGTATTTTTGTCCTGAAGAAGGTCCAACAGGAACTCCCACAAGTATGTTGTATTTCCTACAATCAGAAAGCATTTCTGTGTTAGAAATCCACTTTTAAAGAGAACAGAAGTTCTCCATATGACCCGTGTTACAAGCTGTGTTACACAGAGGATGGAACCTGCACACACTCATTCACTCTGCTAAGTTTAATGAAGTTTCTACAAATATTTACATTCTGAAAGAGCTAATCCAAGGGATCAACTGTACAGCACAGGAACCTGCCTGCTCAATCCAATACCCATTTTCAGTTCTTGAAAAGAAGCATGGGAGAGTCTTCCAAGCCAGTACCTATCTATGCAGCAGGACTGCATAGCCACAATTTTCTTCTCATATTTGAATTAACAGGGCATGAAATGCCAGTACATTTTATACACTGCAAAACAGGAGGATATAAATAAGTAATTTTTAAAAGGCATACAACCTGCAGCAACAAACCACCTCAACTCTGGTTAAGTTTCTCAGGGATCTGGGACTCTCACACCAACTGGTGGCACCCCATGTTCTAACCCTTCCCAAGAGTTCTTCCAAAAACATAAGTGGGCTTCAGGATTAGAAAGCAAACAGGAACTTCAAGAGAATAAATGTAAATCAGATTTACAGCTGCCTCACTTTGCACCAGAAAGTATCCAGAGAGCACAAAGGAAGGAATGCCAACAAGGGATCCCCTTTACCAATGTGCACAATCATCTCTCATTCTCCTTGACTTGACTCTGATAGTACTAAACTGTAGAATAATTCCTGGTTTTCCAAACCCATGCTGCATATGAAATAGCCTACCTTTGCAAGTGCTTTTTAAAACAAGTAATAAAAATTAAATCCAGTTAACAAAATATTTTTCAGGACATCAAGAAAAAATTAATTTTTTCCAGCTGTAGTATAAAATGTGGAATGAGATACTTCATGAGAACAAGAGATGTATGTAGGTCATGAGGAGTGCCATAGAAATGAAATAAAGTTAAAAGAAAGCTAAAAAATCTCCTGAAAACCAGAGAGCAGTACCATCTCTCACTTTATAAAACAAGAAGCTATAGAGCTCAATTCTCCAGCACAAAAAGGAGAACAGAAAGAAACACAGGCCTCCTTTTTCTAATTATTTGTCCAGGAAACTAGGACCTGGGATAACTGCAAAGTACTGTTCAGGCAACAGAAAGCTGTAATACTAAAATCTCAAACAGAAAGAAAGACAAGGATTCAAGAAGACTACAGAAAAAGGAAATAATTAAACAAGACATATTTTTAAATATAGCAGATACAAAATCTGTCATCTCCACTGAAGTGCACTGCTACACCAAATCTAAAGCAACTCCGGGCACTGCAGGGAAGTTTAATTAGTGTTTGCACTGGTTTCCATGAGCAAATATCTCCATGAGGTCAGTCCCACTCCTCCTTGCCCTGCTGACAAACCTGATGACTCAGGAGCTGCAGCCAGATAAGGAACTGTGTAAACAGCAGAGACCTTGCTTCTAAACAAATGTCAAATTACAGTGGAGCTGACCACCCCAACTCCTTCAGCTGCCACGATGCTACTCCAAAGCACTGAACTGCTACTCCCAGCTGCAGCAACATCTCACAACAACTTCCAGTGCAAGATCCAGATTTTTCACTGCAGCCAGGAGAGTTGATACACAGCACCCCAAAGGTAACCTGTGAGCTGATGTCTCAGTCTGTCTCACTGCTGAATGAGCAGCAGGGCCTGGAGCCCAGGAAAGGAACCTCTATTTATCAGGAGAAACATCAGAACTCTCCTGCACATAATTCTCCATTCAACCACTATAGAAACACATCATCATTTGTTTTTCTCCTTAAACTGAACTGAACCTATTAATCAAAAACTATATTCCCACTGAAGTTTGTCAATTAACTAAGAAATCATATTTCCAACCATAACCTTACTAAATGCTCATGTGCTGCCTCTACTTGAAAGCAAGTCTTACAGCAGTACCTTAATAAATTGTGTAATAATAATAATGTGTGTAGCACTAAGTTGAAACATAACACAAAAGACATCACAAGTCAATAACCACAAAGTAAAGCAAATAAAAAATGAGAAAACCTATTAACTGTGGAGGGTACTAGTGGAGACTCCTAGAGCACATCCTAGATACATCCTTGTGCTAGATCTTGTACAAACAAATTAAAAGACATTGAAAAAACTCTAATAAAATCAACACAATCTCATCCATCACATTTTTAAAGACAAGTACATTTCCTGTGATAAACACCATGCAGATACACTGCTTATTTTTAAAGACTCAATGAATGAAAAGCATACCTTTGCCTTCTCTAGGTTTCTTCTTTATCCCCAGATCTGGAGAGCCATCAGATAAAGCTGCCTGCTGGGTCTTGGGTTTACGGCCAGCTGCACACAACACATGGGGAAAAAGAACTATTAATCACATGCAGAGTAACATTTTATACTTTGCTGAAAAAAACAGTTTGTGCATTTCTCCCCCTGCTATTTCCATGCCACAGGTATGGATAAACTGTGATTCTTAGATCACTACTGCACATCCAGTGGAATCACCATTCAGTTGCTTACTTCACAGGCAGATTTAACTCAACTGCAGACAAGCTGAAGTGCATTTTTATTAATTCTAAGACTCAAATATCTTGGATTTATAGCATTTTATCACTACATTGCATTTGTTTCCCTCTAAATTACAAGTAAATATCTCAGCATGTCTGGAAACTATTAAATCAACGTTCCTAAAGCTCTGTGAACTCTATTGATGCCTCTAACAAAACTGCTAGACCAGAGAGAGCAACCTTACTGGGTGCCAGCCTCTCATGTGACAGCAAAAAGCTTAAAAATCAAACACTGTCCTGAATTGTTTCTCTTCCAAGACATGCCAATTAGACAGGAAAGACAAAAATTTCACAAATAAGATCTTAAAATGATTTTGTGAACTGATTTATGGTTTTTTTAAGCTAGTATTTACCCTGTTGATTCATTGCATGAACCCCAAGTCCACCATCCCACCAAACATACCCACATTTCACACAAAGTGGCTACCCACCACAAAAGTCCTCTTTGAATACTCCACACTTCCTCCACCTTGTGTTCAAATACTCAACACAGAAACCATCTTCAAATACTCAACACAGAAACCATCTCCAAATACTCAGCACAGAAACCATCTCCAAATACTCAACACAGAAACCATCTCCAAATACTCAGCACAGAAACCATCTCCAAATACTCAACACAGAAACCATCTCCAAATACTCAGCAGAGAAACCATCCTCCTCCATGGCTGGTCAAAGCCCATTCTCCTGCTCCCTCTTTTCCCTTGATGCAGACCCATTTTGCTAAGAACTCCCATCAACCTGTTTGTGTGAGCAAAGAGATCAGACCAGCCAAGCCACCCTCCCTCCATCAACACAAGAACAATTCTGAGACTGCTCCTATGCACAGCCATAGGTACCCTTTTTCTTTTTCATGGGTTCCTGGATGTCAGGGGAGGCTGGCACAGGGGACACATCCATTTGTTCAGATTCCTCTGTTGATACTTCCACCACGGTTTCTGTGATCACATCAGGTCTCATGGCTGCATGGATAAATTCTGGGGTGGACACACAGGGAGGGACAAAAACTTCCACTACAAGAGAAGAAAAAAACAATATCTGATGAAGTTTCTGCCTGGTTTTATTTTAATGTATCTTACATGAAATTATTTTAAACAAATTATTTTAAACAAAGCATATGCAACACTGTATAAAGTTTCTGCTCCAAAGTCTTGTCACCTTGAAAATCAATCCAATTCCCCAAAACATGCACGATGGTCAGTAGTTTTAGGCAAAAACAAGTACCACACCAGTATTCTTCAGAACCAAACTCAACTTTGTTTTAAACAAATTAGAGCTTCATCTTTGATCATTACTCTGATCTGCACTTCCTATTTTGTGTAGCTTTTGCATTTCAGTTTGATCCTTATTTCATCCAACATATATTAAATAACTTCAGAAGGGACATCAGTTAAAGTAACCATCATCATTAAGGTTTGGTTTTTCAGACTGGTAACACTGTGCAACACCTTGGTTTTGGGTATTCCTTATAAAATGGCAAGATGAATAGAAATAGGTTTCCCTTGAAATAACTGTTTATTTCAGCAATTTAAGATGTCAGGTTCACAGAACCCAGAATGGCTGGGGTTAGAAGGGGACCTGCTCCAACTCCATGCTCGAGCTGTGCCACCCAGAGCTGGTGGCCCAGGACCCTGTACAGGACCCTGTACCTTTTAGTGTCTGCAAGGATGGAGTCCCCATGGCTTCTCTGGTCAATCTGTGCCAGAGCTCTGTCACCTGCACAGTGAAAAGGTATTCCATGATGTTTAGGGGGGAAACAATTACTTTGAAATATGTCCTTACTCAGCTATCTCTTCCCAACAAACCCTCTCAGATAAATGATTTCATCTGTAAGTATACGTGTGGCAGGGTGGAGAAATCATGTCAAACTGTTCACAGAAACAGGTTTCCCCCTTTGCTTGTCCTGCTGATCAGCAGAGGCAGCACTGGCTCCCAGAGCAGCTGTGGCTGACATACCAGGACTCCTGGCATCTCTCAGGCAGGTGGGAGACTCCATGTGCAGCAGGGCCTCTGCAGCTTCGATGGTCTTGTCTGGGCAGTGCACATTACTGCCATGGACTGATGCTTCTACTGCAGGAGGACACAAAGAGATATGAGAGCAGGTTACTTACAGCAGTCCAAATGTATCACTGTACAGCTACACTCCTCAATCTTTAACATGAAAACCACAAGATTATCAGATGTCTTCACACCTTTTGTACCTTTCCTGTCCACAGAAATATTTAGGGAAGACCTAAGACAGGCAGAACTGACACTGTCACTTCCTAGATTAGATTTCTAGTTCACAAGCAAGCCACTCATTTCCATGAGGAGTTCAAGAGCTTGCAGAAAGAGACTGAGATTTGTCTTCTGCCTTCAAATTAACAGAAAAATAGATGAGGATGATCACAAATTAATGCAGCAGAACAGAGAAGTAGCACCATCTCCAACTATTATCCCATTAAAATCTAAAGGTCACCTCTTCAAATTTTCAGTCTTTTGGATAAATATATACATATGTATGTCTATGTATATACATATGCATGTCTATGTATATACATATATGTAAATACAAGACAAGTTTCCAAAACATACATCCTGTTTTGATTTCTGACACTGAAAATAACTGAGTTCATTTTAGCAGGTTGGTTGTTAAAAAAACTACAAAGCACAACAAACAGTATAAAGAGTGTGCTTTATGCAAAAACTGAGGGAAGAAGGTAAAAAAAAGTTCTTTTTTCAAGGTCTGAAAATTTAGGAAAACTAATTAATCAAAAAGAATGTAACTTCAAGAGAGCACAGTTAAGTTTGCCACAGTGCAGATCACAGCACCAACACAACAACCCCAGTGTACCATGCAGAACTACAATTCTGTGCAAAGCTAACTCCATATTCCTCACCCCTGTCAAGGGTTGGAAAGTGGTGGCTGCAGAACACCTGCTGCCCATCAGGCACACTCTGGCCAAGGTGGCTGTCTGTCTGCAGCTCTCTTTCCATCTATGGCCATCTGCTCTGAGCTCAGCACCCCAGCCAGCACCCAGCACATCTATCTTTAGCCCAAGCACAGTCACCCATCTCTGGTATCACAGAACCAAACAGGATTTGGGAACAATTATCTACAAAAACTTCCAGGCACGTATGCTGTCACTGAAAAAGCCTAAGAAATAACTCAAGGTTTGTTTAGTGAGAAGCAGGGAAACAGAATGCCAGGGTTACATCTGACTAAAGGCAACACCAGACACAGAGATTCCCTGCAGGGGAAGCCTCCCAGCACACTGCAGCTTTTACAAATGCAGGCATTGAAAACCTGAACAATCTACCAGCCAGCAGATTAAACACATGAAGCAGAAGCTGGGAGTGGATGAAATGTGGAAGATGCAGAAATGCAGAAGTACAGGTGACAAAGCCCCTGCTGCCCACCTGGCTGCTGGGACTCCAGCACAGCCTGTAGCTGTGGCCTGGCGTGTTATTTAGGGGGTTTTATCTTTTGGAACAGCAGCTGCCTGCTAAGGCTGGCATTCCAATACTGCCTCACCCCAGGCTGTGAACAACAAAACCTCACCTAAGAGCACAGGAAAAGCAGAGGAGGGACTTTATTTTGCACTCTGTCTGTGGATAACCAGTGGCAGCCAGCAGGAATTCTGCACCATGAGCCCTTTCCCCAGCTGCAAACCCTGGGTGCTCCCCATGCCTGGCCAAGTCTTCCCTTCCCAAGCAGCTGTTTGGTTCCATCCACAGTCCTGGCCACCTGCACTGTAACAGAGCAGCCCTCCTGCAGCAGGAAACCCTCTGACTAAACAATTCTCCTTCTAAACAAACGTTTCAGCTGCACAGAATTTGATTACTAAGTTTCCCTCATCTACCTGATAAAAATTTTCACTGATTATGGAAATACAGGAACAATATTCAGATGTTGATAAAAAATGTGTAAATTCTACAACACTACTGAAATTAGAAAGTCCAAATCAGTATTTATGTATGTTGTTATTCTAATGCATGCTATAAGATTCAAAGCATGTCAGTAAAGCCTCTCCAACCAGATAGCTGCTTCTGTGCCCTTAGCTTCAGTAAATAAAGGACTTCTGTAAAGAAATTCAAACTCAGATGACAAATTTCAATTTGAAGAGGGTATTGGATTCACTACCTCCTAAATGCTTAAAAGCATACAAAACTTTCCTAGAGAACACTTTGGATACTGCACCACAACGAGAGGCACTTGGCAGAGGGCAGGAACCAGGCAAGGAACAGCAGGAAGCCATCCAGGTACCTCTGCAGCACTGGGACATCCTGCTGAAGGGCCAGAGTGCAGGAAAAGGAACCACAGCCAGCACTGGGGACCAGGGCTGCAGAACTGTAACAGAAATGCAAAGGAGCCACTGCACCCCTCCCCTAAGCAACCCTGCCATTTCCAATAAAAACAGCACTGTGCACTCCACAAAGACACCTGAAAATACACACTTGACAAATGCAGTTCCCATGGGAGCTACTCGGGACTCCACTAAGACTGTCACCTAAAAAATATCAAGCAAAAAATAGCAACACTTCTGGCTTTGGCTGAACACCACATGGTGTCTGTCTATCACACCAGTTAACAAAGTAATCTAACATGGCCAAAAGGACAGCTATTAAAACTGTGACTAAATTCACTTCTATTACCAAGTTTCAAGTCCTCCCAGCTAACTAATTCTCCTTTACCCAGCACATGGTTTTTAGCCTTAGAGGCATTTGCCTACCAGTGAACATCAGGAGTTTGCATTTCCTCACAGGCAATGTTTACTGCACCAACACAGTGGGAAGGAAAAGAAATTTGTGCCCTAGCACAAATTTATGTAAAATACCTTCCTGACATGCTAGAAAACGTCTAACAGAAGACAGGATGTCAGAGTGCTCAGGTGGAAGACATGGTACCCAAAACCAGCTAAAAAAGCCATCATAAAAGATGAGGTGAGGGAACAGGCTCTCTCAGAGAAGGGACAAGGACAAAGCAGGCAGCTCTCCTTGGAAATGGCCACACCAAGTGTCACCAACTAAATTATACTTGTACACAACAGTTCTCACAAAAAAGATGGGGAGAAAAGGAAAACAAAACAAGTAGGATCCCACAATTAAAAAAAGACAACTTGCCAAGACTTTGATATACAAGTATCAGTTCTCATCAAAGACTGAAGTGTGCCACCCATTTCTCTACACATGCCCAATTCTATTTCTATTATATTTATGCTATCAACTATATTCAAGACCCCAAAGGTAAAACAGACTGTACTGTTTCAGTAAACAATACAAGGTGTAGGTCTGTTAGATTATACAATCATTTCAGAAAGAACTGCAACTTGCCCAAATGAAGCAAAGTAGTTTCTGTGGATGGAAGCAAATTTTCCACACTTCTGTAACTGAGTAACAAGAGAACTGCCATTTACTGATCTAGAACACACCAGAGCCGAGACCACCACTTATCTTCCATTCTTTAAAATCAAATCTCATCTTAGTGATTTTATTAAAGAATCTGAGTCCTTGGCACATGATTTTATATTATTTAATTTAAAAATTCTGATCTATTTTTAGAAAAAAACTCCAAAAGCAAATTCAGATATAAAGTGTAAACAGGTAAGTAGGCTAGTTGATATCTATCTTCACTGCTGGCCCAATGTTTGCTAACTCCACTTTCTACCCAAATAGGTGTATAGTAGATTATTCAAGGTTCTCAACAGCTGTTACAAAATACTAACCTTGGTAATTAAGTCTGAAAGGGCTGTACTTTGGATTTACAGAAAAAAATAGTGGCAACATATTCATTTGGTAACAATGTCCCCCCCTTTTAACATAAGGCTAACAAAATTATTGAAAACAATTTATGAGACTGAAAAAATGGATTGAAATTTTCAAAATGGTATTCTTTTGCACTGCACTAGCACCTGCAATAGCTTACCCTTTAATGCTATCAGGCAATCAAAGCAACATTTTATTGAAGAATTCACAATTTCAAGCACGGAGCTCAGTAGAGTGACTACCTATACACTAACAGACCTCATTAAAGTTCACTGGCGTTCATGTGCTTGTTTGATTTCAGCATTTAAAAACAGCAGTGGAACTCAGTGAGAGTGCTTAAACAACATCTTAATTAAAAGCAGCTGAATTGCCTCTATAGGTAATACCCAGAAATCTTTCTGTATGCAAACTTGACTTGGAAAGGAAAGCATTCTTCAGTTTACTGCTTGTTTCATGGCAGACATTTATTCAGAAACCAAAAACCAATTCTTGGGTTTTTCAGTATTTCCCTAAGCCTGCCTCTGTTCAAGACTCTCAGCTGCACACAATCTAAGGATGATGCCTAACCCACTGCATAAGGGCAGATCAGTAACAGAGATGAGAGCAACCACCTCAGAACCCTTGTTTCACTGTGAGCCATGTGTTATCAGCCCAATATTGACAGAAATATTGACTACAAAGCCAAAACATATCTTTGTAAAGTCATTTAGGAGTTGCTCTTACAACTGGCAATTAAGGGAACTCTAAAGCAGTAATAATTTTGGTCCATCTTATTTCCCACAGTTATTAAACACTGAAGTTTTGTCAACACTGAAACCAGCAGCCATGGCCAAAAGCAACATGCAATTATTATAATTCCTTAGGATAAAGAATTCCTCACTTAATTCCACGTGATTTCTACATACAGAACTAAGTAAACAGATATGGTGTCTTGATAGTATGATGATGGGAATAGTAGATATGCATAGGTATCACTGCAATGCAAATATGGAAAAAAAGGAATGAACTGGTTAGGCTAATGAGATTTGTATGACAAAGGACATCAAAAAGAGCAATGCAAAGGTCATTCATTATTTACCTAAGAGCTGGCTCTCAAGCAATGTAGTTACAGTGCCTTAGGAAGGTGTTGACACAATGACCAACTACTCAAACGTTCTCTATGCACGGACAATCAGAAGTAAAAAACAACTCACTGAGACCTGCAGCAGCAAGACCTGCAGAAATCAAAGCTGTTCTGCTGGCAAAGTCAAGTTATTGCTCCATCCTAGACCCAAGTGTCAAAATGCTTAGGATCTACTCTGTTATGCAGCAGAACAGTTTTTCACTGCTTTGTAGGGTATTTTTCCATGTCTGGGGTGTGGGTCATCCTCCTACAAAAAACCCTGGGTATTTTTCCACATTAAGTAAAATAAATGATGATGACTATGTGACTTGGCCCTTTCTGAAAAACAGATCTTAATACAGAGATAAACGACAGAGCATTTATCTTTAGGCCTGTAAAAACCCACTGCCATGTCAATGCAAAGCCAGTATTCAGCTTGACTCTCTCTGAAAATTCATGTGCAGCTACTGCACAATTTTCATTACCTATAATGCCACACACTGTATGTTTATGGTTCCAAGGACTACTTTTAGAAGTTCGGATTCATGATGTAAAGGCAAAAATAAAATCAGATCTAGTACAACGTCGGTGGAGAACTGAATGCCACTGCATTTGAGGTTTGGGTCAGTTGTAACCTCGCTCGCTCTCCAGGGCTGTACCACACTAAGACAGGAGCATCCTGTTGTCAGACAGACATAACAGAACGGAAAGAGGCCGAACCACGCAGGACTCAAAACACAACCCCGAGCAAGCGCTACGGCTCGGGTAGACGGCCCCTGCCCCGGCAGCGGATGCGCCCGGCGGCTGCAAGGTCCGGCGGTGAGGAGGAGCGGCCAGACCAGAGAAAGCGCGGCACCCGCGCGGGTCGGCGGCAGGGACCGGAATCGCCGCCGCCCCGCTCCCGCTCCCCGCGCCGCGGCTGCGGGGGTGCCCGCGGGGCAGCCCCGGCCCGGCAGCCCGCCCTTGCCCCGCCCGCCGGGGGCGCCCGCAGGCAGGAGCGGCCACGTGCGGCGGCGGCGCGGCCACTTCCGTGTTTACAGCCGGCTGCCCCGGCCGCGCGCGCCCGCCCGCCGCCACTCCCGCGCCCGCCGCGCGCCCATTGGCGGCCGGCGCCCCCCGCCCCCCCCCGCGCGGGGCCCCGGGGGAGCGCGGCCGCTTCCGCTACGCGGCGCGCGTGGGGGAGGGGGCGCCGCCGCCCCCCCGCGTCGCACACGTGGGGCCGCGGCCCCGCCGGCGGCGCCTCCTCCCGCCCCGCCGCCGGAGCGGAGTTTAAAAGGGCACGGGGGGCAGGCGCCGCGATAGCGGGGGTGCGGTGCCCGGGGAGAGCGGGCCGCGGGCCTGCGTGCGGTGCGCGGCGGCACTCGGCCTGCCCGCTCAGACAGCGTGGCGGCGGCGCTCGGAGCGAGCAGAGGGCCGGGAGAGGCGGGAGGACAACAGCCCCGCGCACTTCCTGGTTCTCGCCCCGGCCTCCCGAACCCCGCTAAACTCCTCCGCGCGCCCCGCCGCAACTCCCGGCGGTGCCGCCCGCGCCGGGAGGCGAGCGCGGCGGGCCGGCCGCTGCCAAGGTGATCACTTCCTGATTGCCCTCCATTGCCTCCCGCTCGCCGCCGGAGCGCGACGTGCGCCGCGTCCTCCCCCCACCTCCGCCCCGGCCCGTCCCCGCTCCCGCCCCGCGTCGGCCCGGCGCGGCGCAGCTCACCGGCCCGAATGAGGAGGTCGAGCTGGTTCGTGGGCCCCTCATGCACGGACGCCGCCATGTTTACGCTGCCGGAGCGGCTTCACATTGACGGGCGGGCGCGCGCGGCGGCCGGCGGCGAGGCGCGCTCCCGCGGGCGGGCGGGCGGAGCGCTCGCGGCCACGGCGCGCGGCGGCGGCAGCGCTTCCTGCGGGGCGGCGCGCGCGGCCCTTCCGCTGCCCGCCCCACACAGGAAGTGCCGCGCCGGCTCCCGCCGCAGCGCGCGGCCAGCCGCGGGCGGGGAACCGCCGGGCCCCGCCGCGCGCGGGCAGCGCCTCCCCCGCGGCTCCGGCGGCGCCTGAGGGCAAGGACGCGGCGCGGCCCGGCCGGCCCCGCGCGCCACCAACGCCTCCCGCTCCATCTCTCCGCAGCCCTCGGCCACCCGCACCTCCGCGCCCCGGTGACGCTTTGTGACGGGGTTAAACCGCCTACCGGTGTAACCCGGACAGCCCTCACCGAGGTGACCGCTGACGCATTAACAACATTTCTCCTTGACAAGTCCCCGGGGCACCCACGTTAGTAACAACTTGCCGGAAGAGCTCCGTGCCTGCAATCCACCCTATCTCCGTTAGAGAAGCAGGGCTTATTCCACTTAGCCAGAGGTCCCATCCATCCTTCATCTCTGAAAAGATTTGCGGGGTGAAAAAAAGTTTCATTGCTCTCTTAATTTAAAAAAAAAACCTCAAAGCACTACCACCACCTTTTAGGGTTGCATCCTCTCTCATCCTCTCTCCCTGAAGAACATCTGTGTCCATAAGGCCCCAGCGTTACCTGCCAGGCCCTGCACAGAGGCACCAGTCAGGACAAGACACTCTCCACACTTCCTACCCAGTCCATGCCCTAACGACTCCCAGGGTAAAACCTCAGAGCTGCACACAAAGAGCAGCTGTGCCAAGAAAAGCCAAGAATGTCTCATACAGAGCTACGGATGGGAATTACACAGAGGAATTCCTTCATCAAACCACACCTGAGTAGGCCGACAATGGCAAGTCAAGGATCTCACAAACACCACTGCCTACAGAGCCTCCCTCGAACACATCATCCTCACAGCTCCATTAAAACAAGGCGAAGGGATCCAGATGCAATCTGACTGCACAATCTCTTCCCTTCTCAAGTTTCAGTAGTCCTAGGACCTGGAGCAGAAGGAACAATTTAGAAACAATTTTCCCCAGCACCGAACTCACAAAATAGTATCCAGCAAAAATCAACTCCAGCTGGTGAATTCAGTGCTTCAAACTCCTGACAAATACTATTCCTCCACTACAACTCCCAAGACATTATAGGAATACATTTTCATGACTGTATTTATAGATAATGTTTATAATATGCAATTAAAAAATCAGGCATTTTGTAGATAGCACTCATCTATTCCTGGGTGTAAGGAATTAAAGATAAAGAGCAGATAAAGAGCACGACCTGCAAGCAACGTCATTCACTCTCATATTCATGCCAGGCCACGATACCCAAGGATAGCTCTGTGCTAAAATTCTGCCCGTCAAGATTCTCCCACAGGCAGAAGCACGGACAAAAAAGGCACCCAGCCAGCTGAGAGGGCAAAAAGCTCCCTGCAGATCCAGCTCTGCCAACAGCACAGTGCTCCTGTCAGCTTTTGTTATTCAGAGAGGTGGAACAGCAGTGCTAACGAGAATTCCTCCCATCATCAGCATATTTCCACTAGGGGACTCTGCTGTATTCTCCAGCAGAGATTTTCCTAGTGGAGACAAGCTCAAGGACAAGAAAAGGCATTTTAGGCAGGCACACACTTACATGCAATAAAGTTTAACAGTTGTTCATTAGAACATCCTGAGATTGAAGTGGAAGCTTCACACGGTGTAGTTTAGCAACACCACAGCCTCAGCTTATGTACAGAGCACTGGGATAACCCTGCAGTCCTGTCACTTTGTACACTCGTGTGTACCTCCTGTTGGCAAAAACTGTAATTTACCCACACTCCAAGCAATAAAATACAGTTTTAAAGTTTGTCTGCTTAGATCCAGATCAAAAGACTTTCAGCTTTTACCAGAGGGAGGATTTCTGACAGGACATAAAATTTAAAAATCTGGTGACACTTCACAAATTGAATGACACTTCAGCTTCTTGAAAATAGTTTTGTTTCTTCTTTAATCTTAAAGCTGTTTTGAAAAAATAAATCCCAAACTTGTGCTTGGTGCTTTGATGATTAATAATTTAATTTGATGATTAATAAAAAAATAAGGGGAAAAATACTATTCACACGAGATGCTAGAGTCACTAAAACAATTAAATCAGGGTCTACACTGGCAATGCTTAAATACATATCTTAGTTAACTGAAAGAATAGGCATCCTCCATGCCCAAAATCTGCAGACCATGACTCTGTTACCTTCCATACTGCTCCTATAGTAAATTCCAAAATTAGAAAATTTTATATATATATATATATATATATACACACACAATATATTATATATGTATTATTATATGTATATATATTATATATTATTATTACTATTATATATTATTATTTCTATATTATTATTTCTATTATATTATATGTATTATTATTAATATTATATATATTAGAAAATTATATCCATGTTATAGGTTCTGTGTGGTGACAAAATAAACAGAATTGTAGCAATTGTTAACTTCAGACACACTGCTTCTTTAAAGAAAGCAGCTTCTGGTATTATGTAAACTACAAATGTTTTGTTGAATAAATCCTAAAACTGAAGGGCTAATTCCTTTTAGGGGAAAAAAACTGCAGGAAATGAAAGCCAAGAGAATTTGAGTATTATTAAAAACTTGTTAAGAAGGATGTGTCTTTATGATATAAACATGATCACTGTTGCAGTAAACAAAATTTTAAGCTGTAACTCAGTTCTCAATGACTTAAAGGTACCACTCCCAAGAATATCAAACAAAACAAGAAAGAAATTTAAATACTCTGTCAAACTAACGATTCTATTTCCCCTTCCAGTCATTACAAAAGGCACTCACTACTTCCACAAAGAATGTCATAAGGTCACATGAAATGACCCAGATTTCTATCTTTTGTTTATTCTAGAAAACTCCCTTTTCTATTCCAAGTAAATAAGCACATTTTTCTAGAATAAAAACAATGAACCACTAAGTTTTTCCTGTTTGCTGAAAGACACTTGGGTTTTACTTCAGTAGTTAATGGATTAACTTTAAAGGATTAATTATAAATAATGATCCTTGATTCACAAATCAAGATAGATCAGTGGGAAGGAGTCTGATGGGGGCAAAACCTCCCATACTCCACTAGAATTAACTAAAATTCAGGAGTACTTAGAATGATCATGTAGTGTATTTTATTTGAATTGTGGTTTCATGGTACAGCAAACCACAAGCAGAACCACTCAGTGCACAGCACAGATCAACTCTTTAGTGTCCCAAGGAAATTGTCCCACAGCAGCTTCCCTGCAACATTTTTCACACAGGGTATAATCCCTATCTCTGGAGGCTAGAATAATGCTATATTTGAATAAATTATGAAGCTGGAGAGTAACTGCAAAGTGGCCCGAGGCTATTTGAATGTGTGGTGTAATGCTCTAAACCACATAAATCAGCAGAATTGCCAATGAACTGTCACAAGAAAGAGAAAAAAATCAGGCCCATGGCCAACAGGAAAGATCACTAAGTATTATGTGAGAAGGGATCCTTTTCAAGTAATGCCAAGGATTCTTTAAGATGGGTCTCAGTATTTACAATGCTGTCTGTAGAATCTAGAACCACAGGAGGTATTAGGTCTACTCATTCTTGGTGCAACAACAATACATTTATCAAATAACATGAACATTTTTGTAGCAATTAATTCTGTCATTTATGAAGCAGAATGCATTGAGACTACTGTAGCAATAACAGCTTTTTCTTCTAAGATGTACAGAAATCAAACTGTTGCACCTCTCATAATTGGGATCATTAGCATAATAAAGGCATGAACTTCAAAAAATTAGCACCTTAAAATGCTCTTTAAACGTTGTACCTTGTTTATTGCCTTGGCTTGCTTTCTCATTCACAATTACCACGGCACCTGTTCCACCTCTCCCCGACAGTAAACTGCCCCCTACCCACAGCCCAGTATCTCCATTACAAAATTCAAATTTGAAAACAGCACCCAGATTCACTGTCCTGCAATTCACTGCTAATAATGGTGCATCACCAAAATGAATATTTCTCAGGGCTTTCATACCTTCTCCCTGCCCATCTTCCCTCTCTGCATGAGAAATAATTCCCAAAGACTCCTGGCTGTGCTCTCAACACACACCCCACCAGACTGCCTCCCCCAGAACAGCCCAAATCAAGCCCTCCCTTCACCAACACTGGATTAAGAAGTGTGTACACTACACAAATAATGCTTAAAAGATGGACTGTAGGAATGGGTGTGCATTCACAGTTTTTAAAATCTTCATTAACTTTAATTTCTCCTTCACTGTTTACTGGCTTTTCACTGCCTATTAATTCTTAGATCAAAACTATTAAAACAAATAAATATTTGAACTGATTTAAATACACCATGATCTTACCATACTAAATTTTTAAGAACATATTAATGTCAAACTATGAAAACAAAAGCAACACAGAAAACACCAACGATGCAGTCAAGACCCATCTCTGACCATCTCCAGCCACAGACACCAAACTATCAGATCAACTGCCCCATAAATTTTAAGACTATACTTTCAAATATCAAGGCTTGGAAGCACCCCTGTCCCTTTCTTTGAACAGCAGTTTACATAAAACTATTCCTACAGAAGAGCTACAAGTTTTTAACTATAATTTCCCTCCATTTATTATGGCTGTAGAATTAGGCTTAAAAACATAAAGAGTTCATTTGCAGCAGCTCTTTATCCTAAAAGAGCTGTTCTGTTGGCAATTAATTTAGCTACTTTTCTACAAAAATCTTACTAGAAACAGCATATTTAATGTTTAAAAAACAACTTCTGAATACAGAAACGTTCAAAGCATAAGCTCTTTAAGGTTTTCCAATATAAACCTAAGTTTTAAAACTCAGTTTGGGAACAATACTCTCACTTCTCACTTACCTTATCCTCAAAAGCTTTATTACCATAGTCAGAAATTAAATTTAAGAAACACATTATTTCATAACTTCTCTTTACACTTATTTGTTGAATTCCTAAATAGAATATTTCTTTCAGAACACGTTTCAGTAAACTGGAATTGTAAGCACTGTCCCAAAACCTGCATTGCCAGCTCATGCTCCCCTTGTGAAGTTGGTGACTGTGATTTCTGCTGCCGTGCTACAGGAAAACACCCAACGTGAGAAGGATGTAGGAGCAATTGCACACACTGTTTACTGAGAAATCTGCACTGGAACTTCCCCAACCTGATGGGAATGCACAGAGCCTCAATGAGATGCCAAGTTAAGCAGTTGGGATGGTATCTCTCTCACCTTTGTTTTGCTTTCCTGGCATCATGAATTTAAACTTCTGCTCTAAATAAGGCAGCTGCAGGATGGGAGCAGATGTTACCCAGGTCAGGTGGGTCCCACCAGCCACACTGGAGTGCCCAAGAGGACTCATCCATTGGTGCAGCTCTGGGCTCCCTGCTCCAACACCCTGCTAATCCAGCAGAAATGTAACTCAACAAAAACACAAAGCAGTTTCAGGGTGTCCTTGCTATTTTTCTTCTCGCAAGATTAGCAGAGAGAAGGATGAGAAGCAAGAGGAGAGCAGGAGGGCAGGAGAGCAGGAATCACAGCCCAGCAGTCAGAGGCTATCAGACTGCTACAGCAGCACAGCTTTGGTTTCTTTGGTGCCTCTCAGAAAAAGCAAACTTCCTGATCATGTTCTTTGGAGAGATGGTGTACACAAAGATCTGAACAGTTAATCTTTGACAGCAAAGCTCCACTCCTTTCCTCATTCCTAACTGGTTATTTTACAGACAGATGTGTTAATTCCAATGTATCAGGCTTTTCACCCATAA
Organism: Setophaga petechia; assembly: GCA_024362935.1. NCBI lineage: Eukaryota > Metazoa > Chordata > Aves > Passeriformes > Parulidae > Setophaga > Setophaga petechia. The sequence goes on along the minus strand of JANCRA010000104.1, from coordinate 1,513,443 downwards.
AGATCTGCCTGCTCCTGAGGAAGGAGCACAGGGCTACAATGCAGCATCCTGAATGTAACAGGACATTGTCACCTGACAGGGCAATCCTGTCACCAGGGAAGCCTCAGCAAAACTAAGCTTGGAGGAAAGAGATGTGAGCCCACGTCAAGACCTCCATCCTGGGGATACACACACTCCTTGGGCATTTCTAAAAGTACAAAAGCCTCATGGAAGAAAAGAATTAAGGAAGTCTACCTGTTTCCACAGTTTCAGTCTCAATTTCTTGTTCCTCTGCTACATCTTGCATCAGGTAAGTCTCATCATCATAAACCAGGACCTGAGCAGCGTAACCCTGTTCTAGTCTGGCACTAGGAACTGGCTCCACAACCACTGCTGGCAATTCAGAGACAGGCTCATTTTCCTATAGAAAGGAAAAAAAAAGGAAAGAAAAGAAAAGAAAAAAAATGCTCTAAATACTGCACTATTTAATGCTATGTCAATGTTTCCCTCTTATGTTCTTAAATTCTTTACAAAATAATAATTTCAAACATTTTTAAAGGAAATTTTCTTCCAAAGCAAGAGATTAAAAGAATAACAGATAGTTATCAGCCATTAGAGGGAACTTTCTAAATCTCAAAGTTCTCCTTAATTTAAGGAAAATTTAAAGCAGCAGACACCTTAAGCTATCAGAAAAGAGCACACTTTCCAATGAAGACACTGAGCTGTGGGGAGTGTTTCTCCTCTCTCTGCTTGATGAAAGTTAAAAAGGCTCTGACCAAGGTACCTACATCTGACCTGTGTCCTTCAAACACACATTTTGGGTGAAGTGCCTAAGTTACCACAGAAGAACTGACTGCCTCAAAGCCTGTATGCCATCTCTGCTTATTGAAGGACCACAATGTCTGTAACAGCATATGTTATATAATCAGTTAGTGCTGCAGAAGTAGAACTGAGCCAGATGATCTTTATTAAAAGCTACAGAAGAGCAGAATATATTTATTATTTGTTGATAAGAATGCAAAGCACAATAAAATATGCTGTGCTGGCTAACTTCAAAAGGGGTCTGTGTACTGTTCTGCTCAACTTGTTCAATACCTCACATCTGAGATGTTTAAAGAAAGCTTAGTATAGAATATAAGTGTGTAAACCCAGTCTACTTTTGTACTACAGACTCCAAGACTTCCTGCTTCCACTGCTGTGACAACAAATTCTTCTACCAAAATTAACCAAAAGGTATTTGAGAAATGGCTGCACTCCTCCTCCTTACACAACAATCTCAATCCATTCCATCTGTTTTCACAGCAAGTTCATAGCAAAATTTTCTTTCAAATCAAGATAAAAGGTGTCAAAGTTTGAGAGTAAATAAGTGCTATTTATTTTTCTAACCTCTTGATTTTTTATTTCATTGCTGTCAAACTCCAGGGCAGGGCCTCCATTGTCAATCACTGCTGATGTCATGGTGCATCCCTGAAGATCCTTTGAGAACTGTTCTCTCTCTTGAAGACACTAATGCTGATAACCTCGGGGTATCAAAAGCTTGGATTCACAGTCCACTGCTCTTAAACAGCTAGGCACAGGGTGCTGAAACACAAAATAAGTTTAAGTTATTTGCATAATTTATACTCAAGAGTCTTCCAATGTCTATGAAATCTCTTGCATGCTGCATCCCTACATCAAAATAGGGCATCAGTGAGATCAGTGCTTTGCAACAAAAGACAGAATTTGGCCCAACATTTTAATTAAATTCATCTATTAGAAGGCTACAACAATCACTGAGGTCTGCAAGAAAACAGGACCATCTACCATGCACTGAAGAAAGAAATGATCATCAGTACTGCAGTGGGCAAGCCCAAGGAGTCTGCTTTTCAATAGCAGGAAATTGGTTTAAACTAAATTAATCCTGCACATTCAGGGAAACACTTGTCTGGGTTCATGCAGGGTAACTGGGCTTCCTACAGCCAAGGTTGCACTAACAATAATTACAAATGCTGATGATCTCCCCAGCCAGAAACAAACTAAGCAAGGAATAAGCACAAGATACATTTGAAAAGAAAGAAAAAACCCCACAATTTAGAACAAAAAAAGGCTTTTTTTGCTCACTTATTCAGCCCATTCTACATGACAGAACTCACACCTAACTACATTTAATTTGTGACAGCACCAACCTCCCCCTCAAAGTCACTAAAACTTTATTTTCCATTGGTTCACTTGTAAAGCCAGCATCGCTTTTTGATGAAGAAGAAACCCAGGAGTTCCTCAGCTCCCCAAACAAGAACCAGGCTGAAAAGCCTTTACCAGGCATCCCTTGGAGCCATTTACACCGGTCACCCTGCAGACTCCCTAGAACAAAAAGGCTTCTCCTTACCTGTCCAAAAGTCTTTACATGCAAAAAACACGTTAAGTAGAAAAACCATTGCTTATAAATACACTAAAATAATCAATCAGAAGAAAAAAAACCATTTTATTGCAAAATCTTTTCTTCTTCTACAATTTTCCATTTATATACAGAATAGAAATATTGCCAATGAACCACAACCCAAAATAGAAGGCCAAAGAAATTGAACTGCATATGAATTTAGAAGCACAAACTTTCTAACCTGTTTCAAACATCAGCACTATTCCTGCAGCCCAGACTCACAGCTAGGTGAACACACAGTGCTTCATGTGGCACCTCTGCTTAGGCACATCACAAAGCTAATTCTCATGAATATTAATGCAAACAAACGATCAGTAATAAAAAATATCAATGCAAATAAATAAAATAAGTTGAAGCAGACACTCAAACACACCCACACATGTGAGATTCCCACAGACACAGCCCTCCTCTGTGAACCAGCGTTTCCCTTCATCCCTCTCCCAGAGGAGAAGGTTTCAATGGAGACTTTTTGCTTCTCCCTCAAATTTCAGCAGGACACTGAATCTATTCCCCACCCTCTCTCCAGCAAGCCCCAACTCATGAGATTCCTGTAAAAGGAAAATGCTGTCTGGTCACTTCCAGGAATCAGCTCAGAAATTCACATTTCCCAAAACTAAGTCAGCCAAAAAGGCCAGAAGAAAATCAGACCCAATTCACATTTCCCAAAACTAAGTCAGCCAAAAGGGCCAGAAGACAATCAGACCCACACTCTGAAAGCAAGAGATGATCCAGGTTTGTAAGGGACTAGGCTTCCCCAGTGATACAATTAGCACAGAAGCTGGTTCAAAGTACAACTAGCTTTGAATTACAGAACAACCTGCAGAAAGATTAAAAATAAAACCAAAAAACCTCACAGTACAAATTGAATTCCCCTCTGCATAGATGCTCACGATAAAGCAAAATACAGAATAATATCAGAGGAGAAAAAATAAACTTAACATTTCAAAAGAAATTACCAAATCATGTTATTACAGTTCTGACATTCACTCTTGTTCTTCCAGGTAATGGAAAATTCAGAGAAAAACTAGTTCTGCAACATTTGGAAAAACCCTTATGACTACAAAAACATCCTTGCTGTTATTTTTATACATCTCTCATGGGAAAACAAAAACAAATCTACATGCTCCCATCACCAAATAATAAAAAACAAAACCCCAATCAAACGAAAAAATCTGAATCTTGAATTATTGCCCCAACAGCAGGAAGTTTCTAACTACTTACACTACAAAACACACAACAAAGACTCAAATTTTTTATAACTTCCACTGGTCAAGACAACCAATTAGAAAGTGTTCAGAGGCTACAGGGCACTTGCAATAAAGGCTGCAAAACACCATTCATTCATATATTGAACAGTGCATTTATCTGACCTACATCATGTACCCAAGCGTGTGCCTACAAGAAATCCAAACTGCTCTCATCTGTTTCTGGCAGGAAGTTTGAAACCTTCAAATCACAACTGCAAATCCCAGTGAAAACAAAATCACAACTGTGATGAACACATCCCAGTAAAATCAGTGTCTGAAGGTGATTCCCCTGTGCACATCTATTAGCAAATTAACAGGGGAGCAAACATGCAGCTCGACAGAATAAAAGGTAACAATTGAAAAACAGTGTAGAAAGGATGGCAGAGAAAGTCATCTCCTCCAGGCCACACTTCAAGTGAAGTTATTTAGGATTAATTCCAAAACAAAACCCTAAATATAAGTCTGCCAATAGCTTTAGTACACTTTCATTTTAATTATAAAAGAAACTAGCAAAAAACCCCTCTGACACATGTAAACCACAGCACACTCTGTAAAACACTTCACGTTGCCTGAAAAGTCTTTTTAAAGATGTTTTCCCAGACCATATTTACAGCTCTGGCTATCTGACTCATACTGGCACATGCAGAAGAAATAGCAAATTGGCTTTCTTTTTCTGAAACTCAACGAGTCTAAGAACCGAAAAATAAAATCCTAAGCTTCTTGCTAAAGCTTGTTGCACAGGTTATATCAAAATTAGGATACAAAGCATCCATGAGGTCAGGGGAGCATGCAAACCACACAGCCTATAGCACCTCACAATTTAGACCAAGCACTAAAATTTATAAAATACAAATCAAAGTAAGGGATGTGCAAAGCAGTCCCAGCCACAGCACACTTCCTAAGTTTTTATACAAAAAAGCAGTGAATTTATTCCTGAATGCACAGAAACTATTAGGCTGGATCAAATTAATGATGCATCAAATACAGTAGAACACCAGAAGAGCTTCCTCCATACTTGTATACTTCGATAATCTGAACACCCAAAGTTTGCTCCGAGACCTCAAAAGCCCCAAAACATGTAAGCTGATAATCACTTAGAAACTATTAACGTTCTGCAAAAAGCTTTGTGGCTCCAGCAGGCTGCCCCTGCACCTTCGTGCATCTCATCCCGAGCAGGCTCCCTTCCCACCGCTCTCTATTTAACAGAGATAGCCCGAAACCTTCTCTTCCCTCCGACTGAACCTCGCATGCCTCCCCTCCACTTGCGCCTCTCTTTCCACAGAATTCACTGCTGGTCCTTAACAATCATCTCCACTCCCCCGCAAGCCAGAGCAGGGAGGAACAATTCATCACTTTACATAATAAAGCAGCAGAGACGATTAAATGAAATGGTGAGGATGTAGGTTTAAAAAACAAACCCCAACATACATTCTAAAAAGAAGCAGTGTGCAAAAATTCCATAATTAGCTTTGGCAGTATATTCTAGAGGTCAAAACTTGTAAGATTTAAGTTAGAAAGCTTTATGATAGTAAAGCTCCTGAGCAGCTTATGGGACTGTTGAATACAAAAAGATGTAGCAGTCTAAAATTCAGAACCTTCTGAACCAGACACTACTGAAACCCGAGAGATGAAGAGTCTGTCAGTGAAGGCACCACACAAAAGAACATCCTTTCCCCAGCACCTTTCTGAAAGCAGCTATTCCTGTCCACTACAGGAAATGGAATGAGCGGAGAAGAGCAGTAAGGACTAGACCCAGAACCTGTTTTTAAACTTGCAGTAAGATTGTGCAGTCCTTGCTAAAGAAGTTAAATGACAAAAGAAAAGTCACAAGAGAGGGAACAGCGACCAGCCATGAGGGGGGGAAGCAGGCAGAATGAAAAACTGAATTATTCAAGTGGGGACAGACAAGAGGGAACGCATCCAAGACGGTAACAGATAAACACGAGCTGGGCTCACCCCGCACGCCGTGCCCCGGTCGCGCTATAATGAAAAGTCGCCAGACTCGCGCTGTTTATCGGCGGCGCAGGCACAGCGGCGGCAGGGACGCGCACGGGAGCGGCGCTCACGCATGACAGCGAGTGTCCGGCACCCCGGGCTGCCATGTTCTCCCGCCGCCCTGTGTAAACAAGGCGCTGCCCCTTGGCGCTGCCCCAGCCGCCTCCCCTCAGCCGCCGCCCCGGAGGCCGCGCTGCCCCGGGCTGTTTACGCTGACAGCTCCGGCCACCGCCCGCCGCCCCCTCAGGCGGCGCCGACCCCGCGGGCAGCGGGACGACCCCGGCTCCTCCGCCGCGCCCCACACGAAAGCGAAAGTGCGGCCGCGGCGGGTGGGAGGCGCCGCCGGAGCGGCCCCCGGCCCCGCCACCCCGAGGCCATCCCACACAGCCCGACGGCCTCCCCCGAGCCGCCGCGGCCCCTTGGCAGGGCAGCTGCCGCCTGTCAGCGCCCGCCCGCCCGCCGCGGCGGCGGCTGGAGCCGATACCGCGCCCTTACCGTGGCCGTGCGCCGGGAGGCCGCGTCCGTGGCCCGCCCGGGCCGGGAGCAGGAAGCGGCGGCGGCGCCGCCCGGGCAGAGCCGGGCCGGGGCCGGGCCGGGGCCGCCCCGCGCGGGAGGGGCGGGGGCGCAGCGCGCGACCTGCCCGGCCCGGCCCGGCCCCCCTGCCCCGCCGCCGCCGCCGGGCGCGCGGGGGCGCTGCGGGCATGCGCGGCCGCTCCGCGCCTGCGCGGGGCTCGCCCGGGCCCCGAAGCGATCGCGGGGCGATCCCGCGGCCCCTCAGCGGCCCCTGCTCCCGAGCCGAGCGCAGCCCGTGCTCGGGACGCGGGGAGGCTGCGGGCAGGAACGCCCCCCGTGTCGCTGCTCCGCCGCTGTGTGGAACAGGTGCCTGCGCCGGCACCGCGCTGCCAGGACACTGCCCCGATGGGTTCTGCACGCCCGAGGCTCCGCATTTCACAGAAATAAACGGAAGAGCTTTAGCTGAAGAGGAGGCATTACACTTTCATTACAGACAGAAAGAAACCCCCTGCATTGCCCAGGAGATTTTGTGCAGGGAAAAGCCGTAAGGAACTGTAAGGAGCTCTGGCGTGATGGTTTTGCTCAGACTGATTTGGGCCCCCTGTGCCTGTACGTTGCAGGGGTGTGATTGAAGGGTCTCCCTCCTGAGAAGAGCCCAGCCCCTGTGACGGGCAGCTCAGCACACACATCTGCTCCTCACCTCCCTCTGCGTGCCAAAGTTCCTCTGCTGCGGCTCAGCTTCCATCCGACTATCCACATCTCCTCTGTCACTCCGCATCTCCTGCTCACCAACTCTGATTTCCAGTCCTCAGCTTCTGCCTTATGCTTGTTGCCACGCACTGCCCTACTGCTCTGGCTCCTCTTCCTTACACATTTGAACTGAATATTTCTTCCCTCTGCATTTTTAGGGCATCAGCTTCTGTAGGAATAAGATCCCAATATTTCCAGGTGGAACGTGCCTGGGCTGTTCTGGGCCTTGGCTTCTTGGCCGGAGGCAGCAGCTGTGGCATCCCCCACAGGGATCCCTCTGGCCGGCTGGGAATCGCAGCCGGGCACTGGAAACCAAGCCCAGGCTTGTGGGAAGCTCAGTTGTACCTCTGGGGAAGGTCCTTAGGCAAAGAGAAAATAGACGGCTTCTGATGGAGGGTTAAAATCCAGAGCTTTTTCCAAGGAAACAGATCTGAATCGCGGTAACAGGTCGCACAGAATGCACACCACCTGCTCTCAAGGCCGTTTTAAGCCCAGGGATGGGGGCGGGAAGGACAGGTGAGCCACCAACCAGGTGGGAGGAGGTGGGATCTCAGGGGATAATGACACTGGGCTCACCCAATGACGCCCAGGGTGAGGGGCACTTTTGAATTTCTGCCAACCACAGGACAGCCACATCCTTGCTGGGATGTTAACATTGACTGACAGCACTTAGCAGGACACAGGGGAGGGGAAGGGATGGCTACACCTGTGAGGAGACTGGGATAGCAACACACTGCAACAAGCTTCCTTTCCTGAGGACATGAAATCTTTCAGGGGTCTTTAAGCTCTGGAATCTGACTGACTTTTATGGGCTACACACAGTTGGAGTTTTCCAAGGAAATAACATGGGCAGTTATTTTACTCGAGGATGGCACAAACATCTCCCTGAGATTAAAGGTAGCCCTCAAAATACCAGTCCTGTGCCCTGAAGCATGGAATCGTTAGTGATTCTTTCTTTCCAAAAACATGTCAGGCATTACTAATAATAGATGGTGCTAGCAGCAGCCTCTTATGTAAGTGGCCACTCCTGAGGTGTAAATTTAAATGAGCTATGGCTTTGTAGTAAAGCACACACCATAGCAAAATTGAGCTTTTACCCCACACTAGGCCTGCCAGATATGTAATAAGGCATACTCTTTAATGTTGTCAGTTACAGTTTTTTGTTCTATTAACAAAAAAAAATTCAGTTTTCTGCTCTTTAAAGGGTAAGAGGTACAACTTTTAGGTCTTTTGTTTGCCTTTAAAAACAAGACTCAAATTATATGGGGAAAGATATTGTCATTCAGTAACAATATAGCTGACATCCATGTTGCTGCTAGAAATTACAGTATTTGGTGTTTGCACATTAGAAAATGTAATTATTTTCATAGCGTGTAAATTGTATCAAAGATATAGCAAAGATGTAGAGTTAAAATGTCATTAATAGTGGATGATGGAAGATAGCAGATGACAATTATGAAATGAATGGAAGAAAAGAGCAAGTCAAGAGAAGGGTGGGGTATTGGAAGGAAAATATTAAATACTTCCTGAGAAAAATTGCCTTGTTAGACTGGAAACACTGGATGGGAATTTTAGCCCTCAATGACAGTTTTTTACTGTGTTTTGGGGTGACTTTGTGATGCTTGTGTCCTTAATTATCTGTTTTGTTTATCCTGGATATTAAGTTTTGCATTTTTAAGACTGTTTCCAAGAGCAAAGCAGGGGAGAGAAGCAGCACAGAGTTTGTTATCAGAAGCTGCACTTGCTCCTCTGCATCCTTCTCCTGGGCTGTGTTGTCTGCAGCACGGTCAGAGGGCAGGACAGAGCTCTCCTTTGCTTTTAGTTGGTTTTCAGCTAGCTGAGACACAGAAGACCCCTAGACTGTGGTTTTTCTTTTCCTTAGAACTGGGAGTAGAGTAGCAAGATGGATTCCCAGTGATGTTATCAACAAGATCACAGCACTGTCTCCACCTTCCTCCACCAAGGAGGAAGCGCAAGCTTTCCTGGGTGCCACAGGCTTTTGGAGAATGCACATTCCTGAGTGCAGCCAGACTGTGAGCCCTCTCTACCTGGTCACCCCCAAAAGAACAATTTCCACGGGGCCCTGAACAGCCACAAGCCTTTGCCCAGACCCAGATCACTCGTGCAGAGCCCTGAGCCCAGGCAGAACAGGCCCAGGTGTGAAGGATGTGCTGTACCCTGCAGCTGGGAGCATCAGCCAAGGCAGAGTTCCAGACTTGCTGCTCAGTTTCTGTGCTAGGAGGATGCATGGCTCCTGTCCACTCACATCTACCTGAACTTCCTGTGCACCACCCTGGTTTTATTCACACTGTATGAGAGCCTGAAAGGAAGAGGGGCTTGGCTGCAGAAAGCAGAGATGCCAGCACACCCTGATGTGAATGTAAGCAGGTGGCCATGGGCCAAGTGAGCTGGGGGTTACCATCCACAGCCAGTCAGGTTCCAGTGCAGAGTCTTTTGAATAGGGTATATAAGAGGTTTAAAATGAAAAACCTTAATGTCTTAGAGATCTTTAAAAATATATCTGTGTGAGCTCTGCTTGTGCCCTAGGAAAAGTGTTGAAATTGCTGTGGTTGCTGTATTCCATCTCAGGAAGTTCAGCTGCCAGTGAGTTTTCTTCTCAGTTCAGCATTGACTGTGATATGCAAACCAATTAAAGAGGGAAAGATAGAGAAGTGGAGAGACAGTAATATGCATGAAATCCTATTTTCTCTATAACATAATTAAGTTACTTAGGCCCATGGGGTTCATTGATCATTCTCCCATAATGTGATTTTTTTTTTCCTGGCTTCCTTCTTCCTGTGTAAGGCTATCTTCTTTCTGAGTAGTTAGTGGGAAATGTTATTATCCAGTGAGGGCTAATTGAGCATAATTAACCATTGGGTAACTCATATCATCAAGCAGAAGAGGGCAGTAAATCAAAAGCAGTAAGACTGCTAAAACCTGGGACAGAGAAAGAACCCCTCATCCCCAAACTCTGGAGCTTAACAACACAGGAGAAATTCATAATGTATGCTTTTGTCTCACTGAAGAAAATTGGCTTGAGTTTTTTGTTCGTTTTGGATTTTTGTGTTTGTTTGCTTGTTTTTATTTTTGTTTGTAGAAAATTCAAAACACACAAAAAATGCTTTCATTCTGCTGTTCTGGTAAGTGACTAATTTCCAATGCAACAGGTTCACTGCTGAGGCTCTTATGGAGTGAAAGGAGCCAAACTGGGATTAAGTGCTCAAGGCTGGACAGCTCTTGCCTCTGGGAACACAAGGATGCTGGATGTGTCTTTGCTACCATTTAAATTATTACTGAATTTCTATGAAATCACAATCACGTCAGTGTCACCTCTCTTCACTTGGCACAAGTCCTGGCAGCAGCAGGAAGTCACACAGAGGACCAGTTCTAGTTATGAACAAAGAGAAAGGGACACTTTAAAGTGTCTGAAGTTGTTACTTTATGAGAAGCCTTTACTGGCTGGATTTGTACCCCCCTGCCCTTCTGCACATCTCTTCCCAGAGCCTTGTGTTCTGCACCAGCTCTGAGATTCCCTCACTTGCTGCTGTCCAGGTGAATTGCAGAGCTTGCCTGCTCCTAAATGAAATGTACTTTTCAATGCTGAAGTTATTATGCCATGGAAAACAAAATTTCCTTGAGGACAATCACTGACAGACTGACACCCTCCTTGTGGTGGGACAGACTTCCAGATTCCTGTGAAAAGATGCCCGGGAGCTCGGGCTGTGGGAGGAGTCCTGGCCCATAAAAGATTTCAGTGCAACAGTTTGCCCTGCCTTTTGGTTTTTTGGTTTCTTGGAGGGAGTGGGGTCTCCCCAGAGGTTGAAGGTGTTCAGCTCCCCTCTGATGCTGATGGAGTATCCAAAGTGTGATGGATGGACAATGCAATGGTTGGCTCTCACCATGTTTTGAAATTGAAAGGATGAAAAGCTTTGGAAACCATAGTTTGTGGTTCAGGCATTCAGGCAGCTGTTCCAGAGGGCTAACATACTTTGCCATGTACCAGAGCAGTTCCAGAGATAAAGAGCCATTGGGAAAAGCTCACCATATCAGAAACCCTACTGTCAGATCCAGTTAAAATAGCTTCTTTTAGTAGGAATTAGTGAAAATGAAGAAATAGAACATTTCAGTGCATACATCCATCACAGCATTTTTAATCTACAAGACAAATATAGACTCCTGTCCAACAAAATATCAGTGTAAGATTTGTATTCCAGTAGCTTGGTCTACAGAAATTGCTTTTAATCACAGAGGCTTTATCCTTTAAGCAGAAGGCTGTGGTTTGTCTTCTTGAAGCTTGGGAGCTTGCTTTTGCCTCTGCATTATTCCAGTTATTCCTAAGCAGGTCTAGGAGCAACAGGAGCACTATTGTAATTTGCTTTATGATGGGGGAAGGAGCATGGGCTGCTTTGTGCCATGTGTAGGGTGATGACATTTTCCAAACTCCTGCTTGAAGAGAAGAGTCAGACACACCTTATGAAACACACTTTCTATAGAAATAGTACACAATATACCTTATTTGGCTCTGGTTGCCATTCTGTGATGGCTGCAATGGGCTCTCAGATGCACTCTCATGCACGCAGCACAATGGAGGGTTGGGAACACAGTGGCATCCAAACCTGTTATTCATAATAATTGTGGTTTTTAATGAAGCAAATACTTAGACAGCGAGGCTATTTAGCTATCTGGTTCTCTCTTAATCCCTAGGAATGCCTGTCCATTTGAACACCTGCTGCATGACCCTGCACAGGGATTTTCTCTCTGTGTGCACACGCTTGGAGCCAGGCTTTGCCATGGCCTCGAGGGCCTGTGATTTGTGCCAGCTCCAAGGTTTGGTACAAACCTTTGTGTTGTTACTCTGCCACTACATGGCACTGCCAAGGCAGGGCAGCACAGAGAGACCACAGCAAGCTGGGTGAGAGCTGGGAGCAGCAGAGCCCAGCACAGCCAAGGCAGGAGCCAGCCACCACTTTGCTGCATGATGGCAATGCCAGTCAGTGCTACTTGGATTGTCAGGCTGTAAACTACCCATGGCTGCCACCTGCAAACAGGTTTTCTTCCCAAAGCAGGAGCCCTAAAGTGTTTACTCCTGGATGTTACTGTGCAAGGAATGGTAGCATCTGAAATGTTTATGCAGGGGAAAGTTAGGTCATGTGCAGCCAGATGCTCTATGCTTACAATCACAAATCCAAACCCAGGAGCAAACACATTGTTATTTTCCCTGTGATCTAATTTAAAAATGCTATACTTTTCTAATATTTTGGCTTGATTTTAAAACCTTTAGCTTACATTTTAGCATGGCATGTTACAACTGTATAACTATGCACAACAGTTTGGACCAAAGGTAAGAAACCAACGTACACATCATGACAACAATGACACAGAAGGAGTTCACCTGGCATCACCCTGCTCCTCTTAGCACAGGTGTTTAGGACATGCTGAGTGGGTGCTACTCTCTACAGCAGAGTTGTTAGTCACAGAAGCATTTCTCTAGGCAGCACAATTCATCTCTTGCAGCACTGAATACTGGCCATAATGACCAGTGTGTTGGAGGACAAACTGCACAGTTGCTTTTATGTCTTCAAGGAAGAGTATGAGGTTTCACACAGGAATCAGCTGGTTGATTGATTGCCACAAATATTTGCATTAAACTTTCCAAAGGCGTCCACACTGTTTACTGGGGAAAAAGAACAAAAAAAAAATCTGATTTAGAGGAAACAACAATAAATGGTGTTTAGCAACAGACCCCATTCAGCAGGTCATTTTCTCTGCAAACATTCAAAGCACACTGTGAATCTCACTGCAGGTCTCAGTCAAGTGAAGCACACAGTACACAGCACTGGTGTGTGAATCATTTACTCCTGATGTTACCATGCTGATCTGATGGCTTAGGGAAACTTGCTCTGCTGCCATCACCAGAGCCCAGCTTCAAGGAATCCCTCCCGTTCCTCCACATTGCTCAGGCATAACTGAATTCCCCTCATGCTGGACTTCTACAAACAGCCACGTGCCTCAATTCAAGCACAGGGTAAACCAGCTGTACTGCTGGGGTCACTGATACAAGTGGTTCCACAGCAGCACCAATAGGGGCCAACAGCCACACTCAGCACAATGCCTGAACATCTCAACTCAGGCAGGCTCTGGGCACCAGTTCAGGGCTTTATCTGAGGATTTCATCCACTGCTACTTCCTCTATCCCTTCACCAAGTAATCAGTTATTTTTTAAAAAAAAGGTAACTAGATAGTGATTTGATTCTCACGTCAACATTCTTTGAATTTCATTTTCTTTGCCTTGAATTCCTTAAAAAGTACAATGTGTTTTAATGCAAAGTCAGAGCTGAGCTTCATACTCCAAAGTGTTTACAGTCAAAACACCAAAAAAAAAAAAAAAAAAAAAGGAAATAATTATTTCCTGACCAGGAATGCAGTGTGGTTCCAGACTTGTAAACTGGTCAAATGACCAGTAATCTTCCAGCACCAAACACTAAAATATTTCATAAATCATTTTCCCCCTGCCAACAAGATCAAATTGAAACTCAGTGAGAGGCCCTTTTGTAAACTTGTGTTGCTATACTCATAAAAAGTAATTTTTTTGTCAAAAAGAATCCAAGCAGTTTAAGCAGAATTGAGTGAACCTGTACCCTAGTAGGAGATTAATCTATTTTTTCATCTATTTTCAATTTGTTACATCAGAGATGTTTCCTGCAGCTTGCCTTCCCTGCCACCCCCACCTTTTTCAGTTACTGTCTCTGCCTTCATTAACTGAGTTGGCTCTAGAGGGTATTTGTTGTCTAAATCAAAATCTGGAATAGCAACAATTTGTAGGGTGTTTACAAGGAAAAAAAAAGATTCCTGACTCAATTGCCTTCTCTGTACCACAGCATGTATGTGTTCCAGAGCAGAAAGAATTTCTTGGTTATCTGGTTTTCTGATGTGGTACCCTCAGGTACTCTTAGCTTTCAATTTGAGCAAAAATAAAAACCTTGAGAGGCACACACTTGCAACTTTTCTGACAATAAAATAATAAATAAAGCCACATGAGAAAGACACTAGCAAAACAGAAAGAATATTCAGTATTTTTCATTAGCACAAATTGCAAGTGCAGAGAGACTAATGATGAAAAAAATTATTTAAAATAAAACAGTCCAGGGGGCTATTGCTTCATTGTATAGAACAATAATCCAGAAGTCCAGTAGCCACATATAATTTAAACCAAGTATCTAAAGGATGTTTTTTGTTTGGAAGAAAGCTGCAACTCTCAGGTCTTTATCCAGTATGCATGGGACTAAGATAAAGCTATAAATAAACACACACTGTGACAATTTATATAGGATTTGCTCCCTAGCCCCTTAAAGATGCTGGCAGTGGTTCCCAAAAAATAAGAAATACTTCAATAAAGTTATTTGTTATTGAGAGCAGAAATACAGATTCACCCTAACAGTGCATGTGCATTTACCACATACTGCTACTGCCACTGCCTGAGAACAGCAGACAGGTGAGGAGCAGAAAAGCACATGCTGCAATTGTACTGAGTACCTTTAGGGCTCTTCAGCAACTTCTTCAGTTGTCTTCTCCTCCTCAGAAACTGCAAATGGAGACAAAACAGCAGTGAGAAACACTGGAAATTATTTCTTCAATGGCAAACAGTCAACTAAGTTGTTTCCCTTAGTCCAAAGGATCCTTGGACTAAAGGGGTAGAATTTACAGAGCTATATTAGGCATGCAGGCATTTTCCTTTTATCTTTTTCATTCTGATTTTAAAAGGGTTTAGAGGCCAGACCTAAACTCCTGCTTAAAATCTCAGCAGTGAGATTCCAACACACATTTTTCTGTGCATTTAGTGACATCACTCAGCTTCAAAAGCAGTATCAGATTGTTTATAGTTGCATCAAAGCACTACAAGCTTTATCCATACCACATGCACTATTTTTCTTTACACCAATGCAATTTAGGGAAATTCTGTCTTTGAAACCAAGACAGATGTTGATAAAATGTGTTCTATGCAGCACAAGGGGAATGTTTGGTTCTGACTGAAGTTCACATCCAGCCACTTACTGAGCAGGGTGCTGAGCTCACCACACCTCAAATGTAGCACCCTACTGCTACTGCAGCACAGAAAACGGGAAAATTGGATTTTCTGCCAAGGCTGTGATGCCAAGCACAGCCATCATGGGCAGCCACACAGCATCACTGGAGTTCTGCATGCTCCCACAGCTGGTTCAGGGCACAAAGCTGCCAGCACTTGACAGACACCAACATTTCACCCCAGTTGGACCCCTGCACCCCCTGAAGTTCTCCACAACTCCTCAGCATCCTTGTCCTGGCTCTTTGAGTGTGCATCAGAAATCTCTTGAGCTGCTGAGGCTGCTCCTTCCTTGTCACTGAGCTTTCCTCATGGGCACAAGAAAGTGCAACACCCAAGACTCTACTTGGAGGATACTTGTCTTCTCTTCCCACTCACAAATGTGGGTGGGCAACCAAAACTCACAAAGCATGAAGTACCTGCCCAACACATATGCTTGAAGGACCTGAACACAACAGGATCTATCAGATGATTAAATTTTGTCATGCAAATAAAACTTTGGAATTCCAGGGAAAGTCTGCCTCTTCCCAACCCTGGAGCAGAAACCTATAAACTGGAACTATTTTCATGTATATAGACATAGGCAAACATTCTCTAATGTACAAATGATCTCTTGTAGACACTGTTGCTTTGTTTTCTGATTTCTGTCTAATTCATAGGACATTACATCTAGACTGCACATAACCTTGGAAAGACACCATGGGTAGCTTTAATGTAAAAATATTCTAGCACCAGGCTAAAGATTCAGGCTGCAATTCAGGCTGCCATGGCCAACTGGCCATTTTCCAATACTCCTTTAAGCATAAAGCAGCCTGTCCCTATAAAAAGCCTGTAACAGGTAATACCAGGTAAGTAAACAGCTTCTTTAGGAGTTCAATAAATGCAGCAAATAGGAGTTTTACAGAGCTAGCATTTCCCCAAATATCACCTTACAGCTAGTTAAATACAGCATATCCTGAACATCAATTATTTCACTTTACTTCTCAGAATGCCTTCTGGATTTTGAAGAAGCAACAGGAAAAGAAATGCTCAGCAATTGGCACTTTTGCCTTTATAGGGAAAAGCCATGCAATAGAAATAGTACATTTGAAATTTGGAACTTTAGATATTTTACAGCAAGCAGTACTTGATGTAATGCTGCTAGGTTTCAGTCTATAACATCAAACATTCAGCTTATATTACCAAAAGTTCTTTCTCTGGCTGATAGAATTTAATGTTTTTTTTTTTTTCTTGTGAGTATTCTAATTTCTTTTGCACTAAGAAGAGTAGATCAGTGGGCAACTAGAGGGAGCACCATGGTCTTTTCTGCTTTTTAACTAAACCTCATTTCCTTTGGATGGGAATTGTGTTGATTTGTCTTCTACATAAATACCTGCCTTAAAACCAAACATTAACCACTTGCACTGAGAAAATTGTCTCTGGTCTGAATTCTTCTTTATGGCAATCAGAAAGGCAATCTAATGCAAAAACTATGGATTCCTCCCCAGGTGCTCATCCATGTCTCTGTGGAGCAGCTGTCACTGCCTAAAACACAAAGGGTGTTGTGGCAGGCCTTGCATTTTGAAAAGCTGTGTCTGTAGGATGGGTGTAGGATGTTAATGTACAAAACTGCCCTTGGTTAGGGCACAAATCCTGGATTGCAGGGCCTTTCCCATCCATCCCTCCAGCACGTGTGCCCTTGGTTAGGGCACAAATCCTGGATTGCAGGGCCTTTCCCATCCATCCCTTGAGCACGTGTGCCCTTGGTTAGGGCACAAATCCTGGATTGCAGGGCCTTTCCCATCCATCCCTTGAGCACGTGTGGCTGGAGCCCCCTCCCAGGTGCCACAGGTGTTCTGGAGGAGGAACGTGGCAGTGGCTGCTGGTGCCATGTCCCTGCTTGTGGCTCTCTCTCCTTCAGGCCTTGTCTCCAGCAGTCTCAGACTGGCTGCTGAGACCATCTGGGCTCTTTGCCATACTGCACAGTGCCCAAGTGTGTTCTGTGTTTCCATCAGGAAACAGTCTCAGCCTCCTGGTGGCTGCCCTGAGCATTCCTGTGACACCAGCACAGGTCTCAGCCTGTTTCTGGGTGGTTTGGACACATCTTAGAACAGATGCTCTGCATCCCATCCACAAGGCCTCTTCCTGTTCCCTTGGACAGTGCACATCTTCCAAGGAACTGCTGCCATCCCAGGGCAAAGCCAGATGAGTGATGCCCTGGCAAGCTGGGAATGAACCCCTGCCCATCTCAGGCTTGGCACTGTCACGTGGGGTTTCTGCATGAGGAACATCACACAAACTGCCTGGGGCCTCACTGATGAGCTGGTGGCACAGAGTGTGACAGAATTCAGGCATTCCTCCTTTGTGTTTCCCTGCTTCCCAGGGCTATTCACACCCTCTTTTTTTTTTAAATCTGCATGCATTTTGTATTTTTTCAATCCAGTTTAATCTCTTGCAATTGCTCCATGTAAAATCCTGCAGTAACACCCTATTTCATACAAGATACTTTAATCTCTGCCTGCTACAATGGTGACTCATTTTCCATAATCCTTGGATGAAGGATTTTCTGCCTGTTAAATTATTGTTAATAAGCCTTTCATGAACTCTGCAGCAAATAATGGATGTAACTAAAATCACTCCTAACTTTTGTTAGTTCAAATACTAAAATATTAAGCTTCTTTACTTTTTCAAAATATTTGTAGAGGAGTTACAGCATCTTCACTTCTGTGAAATGTTGATTCCTGTGTTGTTTCCTGAATGATGATTAGTTTGAAAACCCTGAAGTCCCTGCATTTTTTCATGTAGGGATGATCATGATCCATTTTGTCTGTTTGTGCCAGATTTCTTACAATTTCCACAGGCTGTAAGTGAACAGAACAATCTGAATTGTGCAAGGGCTTCTCTGCAATGGGGACACGTGGTATTTAATGTTCTGCTTTCCTCTGAATGCCCAGCTGCTGTTTCACCCTTACAGAACAACAGCACTGCAGCTCCCTGACATCCTCACCAACACCCACCTGCAGCATTCCTGCCAATGCATCTCAGGCAGGGCACAATTCCATCCTCACCCATACCATTTAAAACCTGCCAAAAATGGTTTTGTTTCCCTTCATATCCACAAAAGTGGGGCTCATTGGGCTCCTTCTTCATTCTCTGGGGGAAACTTCCCCCTGCACACACACATCCTCCATCAAAAGCACTGGAGTTCAATGGCTTCACAATTTTCCTGCTTTGTTTGGAGTGCTGTGATTCCCCCCATCCCAGCAGGGTCTATTACTCTACAGAATATTACTCTACAGTGTACACAAGGATTACTTCACAGTTTCATACAAGGTGTTATATTGGTAGCAAAAAATCTCACCCTCTGTGTATATATACTTTTTTAATGAAAGTTAATGCTTTTTCTCTTAAGGTTTTTCACTGGCTATTTGTCAATTTTCAATTTTCTCCTGGGATAAGTAGCTGCATCCTAGTATTGCTGGCTACAGCTTTCTTCAATTTTGTCAGGCATTTAGGTATACCATACACTTACAGGGCTGAATTAGGACCTTAACCTTGCTGTAATTTCAACAAAAGACAATATAAAAGAACTCAGAGCCTTAGGGGAACCAAACTAATCACATTTGCTGGCTGCAGCCACGGGACTGTGCATACTGCATCCACAGCTGTCCCAAAGCCCTCAGGATGTGACACAGCAGGGATCTGGAGGGGAAGCACCCCCAGGTCAGGGGCACCACGCAGCCATCACTGTGGAACACCTCTGCAATGCCCTCTGCTGCTGTCCAACAGGGAATCCCAACCCAAACATCTCCTGCTCCTGCCCAGGCAGCTGCAGGTACCCCAGGCAGGCTGGGCCCCCCTGCTCCAGGAGAAAACCACGTGGAGAAGAAATGCAGCCTCCCAGATGGCACCTGCAGGAGCACAACGTGCCTGGGCAGCATTCCAACCCACCAGGGCAGCACCAAACCACCTCTGGGTGAACACATCTGCCTTGAGCTGAACTAATATACAACAGGAAACTGATTTTACAGACAAAAGAAAATTGTGGATTTGTTCTGAAAGCTTGCATTTAGTTGGGGTTTTTTGGCTTTTGTGGTTCTGGGTTTTTTTGGGTTTCTGTTTTGTTTGTTTTTTTTTAATAAGGCATCAGATTTAGGAAGCTCCAGTAGCTTATTAGCACAATATCCAACATTTCACCTAGAAATGTCATTTGTAGGAAACTACCCCTATCATTTCAGTGAAAGAAAACCCACCAAAACCTGCTTCCTATGTATAATTCCTGCAGCCTTTAAAGACAATTTTTCCAAGCACTGAGCTTGCAGCCCTGAGGGTGAGGGCAGAGCTGTACACTTCTGGGCACTCAGAGCAGAAACCAGTCCAAAAGCAGAGTGATGCTGCATGCTCATGATGGTCAGTTTGAATTGTGTGAATATTTGTGGCTCAGCAGAACAGAGTGACAAGATAAGCAGGGACTTGTGTGCCTGTGTGACTGACTCATCCCTGCTGAGGCTGATAATAAAAACTAACACGCCCAGACTGACTCTGTCCTACTAAAAATAAAGGAAACCCCAATGCAAGTGCATTGGCTCCCAGAACCCAGATCCCACTGCTGGCACAGCCTCTTCCCCAAAAGCCTTCAAGCCTTTAAAAGAAGCTTTCCAGCTTTCCTGAGGCAGTTTTGTGCAGAAACAGCCTCGAGTTTTGTCTGGGATGTAAAGCCCCAGTGCAAAATTTGGCCACTTACAATGGCAATCATGTCCTACAATGTAGTAGAAAATATGATATAAGGTGACCTTGAAACAAGGAAGTGGAAGAGATACAAACTAATTTGTATATAATTTTTAAAAATCTTACTGGATTTTAAACGTCTGCCTTGTATTTTTAAGTGGTTTTCTAAGTACATTTTCCTGATTTACAACAGAGATTAGGAAGACAGCTGTCACAGATTTTAAAATGACAGCTGTATTCAGTCTCCTCCTTGCTTGGGGAGAGGTGGGGATTCCTTCCAGCAGGAGAGAAGTTTTATAACAAGGTTATACAAGATAACCCAGCCTTCTCAGGAGGTCAGCCTGTATTTCTTCCCTCAGTTTTGCATTTCCTTGCCAACCCATTTAAAGCTAACATATTTTGATTCTAATCCTAATTCTTTGTTTCATTTAAAAGTGATCTTTCTATTTAGAAACAACAACAACAAAAAAATTAAACAGGCATTAGTATCCTGCAATTTTTAAAGATATTTACAAACACACTTTTCTGAGTGAATCACTTTACTTGAAGCAGTATCCTTCATATGATGAATTTTTTTTTAGGCAGTCAAGATGAGGCTGGTATCTGTAATGCCAAACACCAGCTTCAATTACTTTAAAAATATTCTTTGCAGAAAAATTTGGTTTTGTAAAGCTAAAACAACACAAGTTAGGCAGCATCATACAAATGGAATCCACCTGGAGCACGCAAAGCAAGGCTGGAGTGCACAACAAGGTTTGATAATTCCAGCTGCCTGTAACACAACCAATGTCACACACTAATTCCAAAGGAGGGCAGGGAGAAGGGGGAAAGCCAAATTTAATTGTGAAATTAGAAACAGTAGTTTATTTACAGCCTTTCAGAGACCATCTTACATTAGAATGTGATGCTTTTGTTTACAAAAGGTTCCTCTGTCAGGGCCATTGAAGGTCTCAGGATTCCCCTGAAATGTTAAGATAAGCAGAGCAGAATATTCCTGGTTCATTTTAAGAGTTTAAAGACCTGCTAATGGAAAACTGGCAGTGAATGAGAATTGACTTTTAAAGAGTCAAATTCTTTCACGTTGGAAAAGTAATTCAAGAATCTGAGAAAACTTGCAAAACAGAGCACAAGAAGCAGGGGCACTTGTACACTCAGATCTAAGGCAGGGGAGAGGACAGCAGGAGCAGCAAGAAGCTGTCATTCCCTTTAAAGTAACTTCACATATTCTGGTTCCATCAGCCTTGGGGAAAATGGAAAGGTAAATTGTTCCAAACCCTGAGGTGGGGATGACAGCTGAGGTTCCCTTCCATGCTGTCCTGGGTTATCAGATGTGTGTACTCTGTCTGCCATCTGATAGTGGGGCAGTTACCTTCTGCTCATTGGGCAATTTGCTTTATCCTTCCACAACCCATCCTCCCTCTGGGAAATATCTGCTGCTATGGGCCACTGAGTGTCCCTGCATGGCTGATCCAATTCCATCATCCACTGGGAAATGCTCCACCCAGGGGAGGAGCCCAGCATTCCTACCTGGGTATAATCTGGGATTTGGAACCCCACAGGCAGCCTTTCCTACTGCATTCCCAGAGGAGCAGCTTTATTTCCCACTGCATTCCCAGCTTTATTTCCCACTGCATTCCCAGAGGAAGCCCAGGCCCATCTCCACCACCCCTGGACCTTCAGAGGAAAACTCCCCCCTTGTCCAGGATGCCACCAGAGCCACAGCTGGCACTGCAGAGGGCTGAGCCACCATGGAATGGGACTGTGCCACCACCCTGACCCACGGGGTGTCAGGCCATATTCTGACTCTCTCAGTGGCTTTCTCCTACTATTGCATTTGTATTTTAATTTTCCTAGTAAAGAACTGTTATTCCTATTCCCACATCTTTGACTGAGAGACTCTTAGTTTCACAACTAAGATAATTTGGAGGTAGGGGTTTACATTTTCCATTTCAAGGGAGGCTCCTGCCTGCCTTAGCACACAGCTGGCTTTCCAAAACAAGACACAGGCTGTCATCAGAAGCCACCTGTCACCCCAGGCATGGCTGGCTTGGGTCCCACACCTTCTCTCTCTGTTCATGGGGCTTAAAGCACATCAAAGGAACAGGGGGAAATAATAATCACTGGTTTGGGACAACACAGGCACAGCTATGCAGCTGTCCCTGAAACATGACCAAGTGCTTCAGGTGCCATTGGCCAAGAAGATCCAGGAGCTCAGCAGGGAGGGCTTGCAGGAACATCCCATCACCAGGAATGTCTCTCAGGACCATCTGAAATGTTCTCTTTCTCCTCTCTGGCATTTTATTCAGTGAACATTTAGGATTCCAACCAGCTAGAGCAAGTTAACTCAACTTACTGCTCGGAAAGGAAAACCACTTCACACCTACATTGGCCTTAAAAAAGAAAAAAGGTCCTGGGTGGCTGCCCACAGACTAATGCCTCTCTGCAGTACTGTGAAATCAGCACTGGAGGTCAGTCCCTCTGGCACTCCAGCTATTCCTTAGGATGGACACAAACCAAGGGCTCAGAGCCCAGGGTCTTTGGGAAACTGATGAGCAAAGGCAAGCTGGGATTTCTAACAAACCTGCCACCACACCAATGTGACATATTTTCCTTTTTGCAAGCCATCCACAAGCAATCCAGATAAAAATCCACGAGCTCCAGCTGAGAGCCTAAACCATGGCATTATGAAGCCCATTATGAAGAATAAAAATTTTCATCACTCCACACAGAAAGAGAAACGTGTTCCATGAGCCAAGCAGATCACAGGTTGTTTGTGTCTGATGTAGGTCACTAGCTCCCAAGAAAAGCCTCATTAGTTCTTACTAATGATCAGAAGATTCCCCTGAAGAGAGTTTATTCTAGAGTCGATGATCAGAAAGAGATTCAGAGATGCCTACAAAGGTCACAATAAAAGCATAACAGTGATTAATGTCACATTGATCCAGCATAGTTTGTAATACCTCATGAATTTCAAGAATATTGTTTTATATTCTGTAGCATGGAATTGTAGCAATGAGAAGCAATGCACATTGTTTGTTTGTTTGTTTTAAACATGGAACAATCTTTAGTTACTGACTGGAATGGATCACAGGGAAAACTAGCTAGAGTTAATATAAACCATGTGTATGAAAAGCACCCTAATAATTTGATGTATTAAGTCCTTTGGGAGCTCTAAAAACACTTCTAATTAAGACATTTTCTTTAACATTTTAGTTTTATCCACTTACACAGTTTTTAAAGGAGCAAAGTTGTTTGAAAAGGATGTTTTCCCTGCTGCAGGAAACATTGCCCAAAAATCAACTTCAAAATCCCCATCGTTCCCATTCTGGTTTGAACTGCCACCACAGGAAAACAGCAAGGGGTTGTTGCCATCTTTTCTCTAAATGAGGAGACCAATAGTATTCCTGTGATTGTATTTACAGGAAAATGTCAAACACAGGTAATACTATGTACAGTAAATTAAATGTTAACAGATTTTGTTGTACAAAGTCAGTTGTTGTTTTCCAATTTAAATACATACAGTTATTTTAAGGGTTGTTTAAAGTCTTGACAATGAGCTATTCATACTAGTAAAAGCAGTACATCTATTTTCTCATTAATAGTGACATTCTTTTAGGCATTATTATTCACTGTATGTCCTTCTGTCAGTTTTGAGAAGCTACTTGCCCCCTTGTTCTAGAATAGACAAATAGGCAGACAGTTATTTTAGGCAGTTCTCTCCCACTTATTTCTTTGCACTCAGCTGGGAAATTCTAGGGGTTTTTCCATTTTATCAAAATCTTCCTCCCCAGCCCAGTGCATGCTGTAAAATTCTTTTTGGCTAAGCTGATCAAAACTGAACAGACTCTCCATGGACCAGCTGGGGTCTTCAACTCTCAACTCTTGTGAGCTCTTCAATGCTCACAGCTTTTACAGAATTTTTTTCCTAAATATTGTCCACTTTCTTCCAACAGAGACTTTCCAGTTATGCTATGATGACTCATCTAAAACTCAATTTTATGAAGGAAAATCAGGAGGAAGAAGAAGAGACAGTGGCCAATGCATGGCAATCAGATAAGTGCAGCAGTCCAAGAGACAGATAAAAGAAAGTGCTAAATGGGAAACAGAACTACCCAACAGCAGTTCCAGAAACAGAAACTTCCCCCATATGATAATATTTACATAATTCACCTTCTTAGGGCCTCATTTATAAAGCTAGATCAGTCTGGCTGCTCCTGCAGGCTGCAGACAGCACTGCAGAGTGCCTGGGCTCAGCATGGAACCACTGGCACACACTCACTGATCCTCCCAACCCAGCCCTCAAACGGCCTTGGAAATAACAGAGACCATGTCCTGCAATGCTTTAAAGAACAGAAAAAAAACCTGGTAGAGAAGTCAGGAAGAAGTCTGGAAAAGCACAGTTTGGGGCTAATTGCTTCTCTTATTTCAGCTGATTATGCCAAAACCTCAAGCCTCAATACCAGAGTTGGAGAAGAATTTATGGTGGCAACCCAAACACCAGAAGTCCCAGATGCCCAACCCAAACAGCAGTTTGCCAATCAGTGAATTTTACAGCATTTGGGTTGTCTGAAGAAAAATTCAATTTAATTTATGGTGCCACACACAGACTACACTGTGAAAGGAGAACAACAGGAATTTAACCAGTAATCAAGAGTGACAGCTCAAGCAATAAAAAGGTAGAGAGAATTAGAATTTAGAGGAAGTTAAAACCTTGGGAACAGAGTAACATAGTTCAGTACTTATTTTGGTAACAGTATTTCACAGAATTCCAGATTGGAATTGTGGATTGTAAACTGCTTAACTTGAGGCAGGGAGAACATTCCAGGCAGGTACCACTGGTAACTGTCTGAAATGGAAATGATCCTGATTGAGTATTAAGCATCCACCTCCAAGGCTGGGTTGGTTTTTTGTTTGTTTGTTTGTTTGGTGTCTGTTTTGGTTTAGGTGGGGGTTTTCTGCACATCCATGTAGAATGAGACATTTACATTTGCTGTATACAGCAGCTGGAGACAAGCATCCCCTCACAGCTAGCACTTCCAAACATTAGAGAAAGCTTTATAGATTAAAAGCTTTATAGATTAAAAGCTTTATAGATTAAAAACTTTATAGATTAAAAGAAACAATGGCATTTGGAAAAGCAGAGGTTCACTGGTAACAAGAGATCAGGCAAGGAGGACATTCCTTTGCTTCAATTTCTTGACAATTTTACATCCCAAAGGTTTGTTTCCAGCTAGCAATTTTACATCCCAAAGGTTTGTCTCTGCTAGCTTCACCACCCAGCCAAGAGAAAGCACTGCAGCAAGGTTTGGGAGGAGGCACCAGGGATGACCCTCGGACTCCCTCACAACTTTCAGCATGACAGAAGTCTGGACTAGAGCTTAGAAATCAGTAATTTCTAAAGAGCTGCTCCACTTCCAGAAAATACCAGCAGGAATTAACAATTACAAGCTCTATTTCTGCTTATCAAATGTGATCATGAAGTACAGGACACCAACAGGTTCAGAACGAGATCCTCAGAAGTAATCACAGAATCACCACAGGGTGATTTGGGCTGGAAAGGACTTTAAAGACCATCTCATCTCATCTCATCTCATCTCATCTCATGTCATCCATCCATGGGCAGGGCAGGCTCTGCAGAGCCCCATGCAGCCTGGCCTTGAGCACTTCCAAATTTAACATAAACCAGACTACTTCCTTTCCACGTGAAGTGCTCTACATATTCCATAGAAATGGAGATTTTTAGGGCTCTAGGTATTTTAACTACTACCTTATAAATATTTCTATATGTAAGCAGTAATAATCACAGCCAAGGTACTTCTACTTTCTGTAAACTGGATTACAGCAGATCAGACTAAGTATTGTTTTAAAATGTTATTTGTAATAGATGCTTTCAGAGACAAGCACAGGAACTAATCACATTTGAATTAAAATCACATTCATACACAGACCTTTCCTAAAACTCAGCAATTAGAAGTGGTGTACTATTTCTCAAGTGTATTTGTTAAAAAGGCAATTAAGATGCATCCATTCCTCACTGGAGTCACCAAGAAAAAAGTGAAAATCATTCCAAATCTGCTAATGCCTTTGATGGTGCTGTGATAAACGCCCATAGATTAGCAGTCAAAATATTTTTAATCTCAGTTTGATCTGTGCTTTAGACATATCCTCTCAAGACTAGCAGTAAAAAGAAAATTTAAAAATTACTTTAAAATCTGCCAAATTAAATCACAATCCTGTGTCTTGCACATTTTATGTATAGTTTTGCATTTGTATTATTGCAATTTTTTGAAAAGCACAATAAACCAAAATATTTCAAACACCCTGACAGCTCAAAACACTGAATGTTTTGCCACTTACCAATTTCAGTGTTTAACAACAATTCGAAGTTTTATTGTGTTGTGAAAACTATATTGTGTCTAATATATCCTCAGAATTGAGACCATGACAGCATTTTCTTTGCTCTGCAAGATCCTGTTTAAGTTACATTGACAGAACAGATAGAATTATTCACTGTGAATATCTTTGGAATGGCTAGTGAACTAAAGTGTTTAGATTCCTAAAAAACCCTTGAGAATTACATCACTAAACAACTGCTTAACTGATCAGGTTATAAGCTCAACTTAAGAAACAGGATGGGGTATGGAAATAAAACATTTGACTCTACTTGCTTTAGACAGTGACTCTGTGCCAGAGGTGGGATGCTTTCAGAGACACTGATTTAATAAACTCCATTTACCTTCTGCTCATGATGTGTCACTGTTAAAGCCTGAATTAGTTTTCACTCACTGCAGGACAAACTCCATTAGGAACACTGATGCTCATTGTTAACATTCTGCAAGAGGCAGAGCTTTAGAGCCCACAACACACACACACTCAAAAACTGCATTCATAAATTAACCTTGAACTGCAGCAGCTTCTGAATTCTCAGCAAGTTCCACACTGGCATCAGCTTCTGAATCAGCAGCAGCTTCCTGCTGTGTCTCCTCCCCAGCAGGGCATTCCTGTGGAGCCAGCGAGTCACCGTCCCCTGCAGCTCCTGGGGACACCCCCGAGGTCCCCTCCTGTGCTGGGGGTGCAGCACTCCCCTCCTGGGCTGCAGGCTCCACAGCTGCTGCTGCCTCAGCTTCCTCCGTGGCCTCCTCTGCCCCAGTGACTTCATCCACCTCTTCTGCATCACCTTCTAAGGAGTTATTCAATACAACAGAGAGAGTAAAATGCATGCATGCAACAAAAAATTCACCTAATACTTTTTATCATCATCAGCAGCATCCTCATTTAAATTTGAAGTGGAAAGCTAAGATTTGGGATCAGAATTAACAAAAAGATTAATAATCAATCCCCCATATTGTCTAATGTGGCATAAAAACCACTATGTTTATGAGATGAGGAAACCATATTCTTAATTACTGATTTCATTACGTGTTCCAGTGTGTAAGAAAAGAAGCTGTGGCTCAAAGCAAGTGCTGGGGGTGCAGTGAGGGATAAGAAGGACAGTGCCAAGTGTTGCCTCAAAGCACTCTGCTGAAAGGGCCAGGGATGGCACACACACAGCTGCCAGAGGGAGCAGGGCTCTGGAATTACCACGTGGGGAATGACACATTCGGTCTCACATAGGGAAGAAAATAACTGGCTGATTTCAAGTGGTCAGAGCTCACTTTCTTAGATATATGACCACTTAGGACTGACTGTTTTCTTTTTACAACTCACAACTCCCTTTTAAAGACTTGTTCACACCACTATGGCTCCAACTCCTTAGAACCTGAAAAACAGTGTTTCCCAGTCATGCATCACTTCAAATTCAGCTGAGACAAGTCATGGAAAACGAACAGCACAAAGCAACAGGGGTGCTAAACCACCATGCAAACATGCACTAACATCAGGTTCACCAAGGAGAAGTTATACACCAACTGTTCATCACAAATTCACCACTAGAACTTTCACCACTAGAACCAACTCACCATGCAAAAAAAAAAAAAAAAATAGAACTGGAAATATGTTTGTAACAAAGTGTAAACTATGTGAGAATTGAAACAAAAGAGCTTAAAGAGACATAGTCAGAGTTTGTTTGATTCTTTTGTATCTGTTTAAAACTAACCAGATCAGTTTCATTTCTTGGCCTTCCCATAACAGTGAAAGCCTGTAATTTGGTGTTCAGGTTTCAAGACAAGTCCATTCATTGCTCGGTAAAAATCAAAACTTTGCATTGTGCAACCTGATCATGTCCCTTTAAGAAAACATCATTTTAAAACCCCTGAATTCATTACACAAAGAACAGGCTAACAGCCAAGACCAGCATTCAGCACACTTTATTGGACAGTCAAACATAGAGTGCATTAATTCAGAACAGCCAGCTTCTCCAGCTCAGAACTGCCTTCCACAAAGCAGGTTCAGTAATAAGCTCAATATGGTTTGGCCTTGCAGACATAGGTGTGCTTTAAAAGGCTCACACAAATGGAGTTTTACAACAGAAGGTACAAAGTCATCCCAAGGTAGGCTGCAATGTACTCAATGGTAAACGATTGTCCTTTGTGTTTAACTTCCTCAGGTTTGGAAAGACATTTCCCTTGTGTCTGGAAAGTGTAAAAGCAGAGCATAGATTAGAAAGTCTAGAAAGTGTAAAGCAGAGTATAGATTAGAAAGATTGAATCAGCTTGCAACAAGTTAAAAAGAAAAGTCATAGCTAAAAAAGAAAGAAATCAGGAACAATCTTAAAGGACACAAACAACAAATGGAAGACAAAACTCACTAAGTAAGCAAGGAGAACATCCTGCAAGCCAAACATCATTTTACATTTGAAATGATGTCCCAGGTTTTCTACTGCTACTTTGAGTCAGGCCTCTTCCAGGGGCTTTTCAAATCCCTCCCTAATTTCAGAGTAGCTTTCAGTTAAAAGGAGCCACAGAAAATTTGCTATCAGATCTCTTTCTAAATGTCTGTTATCATTAATTGAAATACCATTAAATATAATTTCAACCCTCTAATAAACCAAGAACCCTAGTGTGGCTCTTTCTCTTGTTTTGACAGACTTGTTTGCTTAGTACAGTTCTCTGTAACAGACATTTTGGGTTCAGGCATAACGGGAGAATTTTCTCCCCCATGAGAAATCACAAAAATCCCATCAAAAGGATCCCTGATCAGCTGCTCTCCAGCATTAACTTCTTCCACCTAGGAAGTTCTTTTACCAGAGGCAGCAAATAAGCCATGAACATGCTGCTTGGCATGCTGCTTTTCTATCCATCACTTCATAGGGTTAGCTCTGCTTTAGAGCTTGTTTTAAGCTTGATTTAATGTGCCCCTAAAAAACCATCAGAATACTTTGAGAACAGAATTCTGAACTGCTCTTATCAGCAATGCTTACTGGTAAAGAGTGTAAGGACTGACTCTGAAGAATGTACAGGGAAAGAAACTGCAATGGCAGTTCTGGGAAAAGCAATACTGCTCTACCACTCTGTGACAAGATAAACACAGAAATATGACTGCAGGGAACAGGAGCAAAAGGGCAGGAAGAGGGGTGCTAACTCTTTTGAGAATGCACACAGAGGATTCCGAGGGAAAAGTAAGAACAGAACTGATGCTCATTCTTTATGTTCTGTTCTTTTGGGTGTACACAGCTGGGAATGAAGAGGGATTTTAAAAAGGAGCTGATTCAACTGTGGGTTTGTACTGTGAACTGGAATGAACTGCTCAGAAGTCCAACTATAAACTCTGGGTCGAGCTCTTATTCAGAAGTCCAATATTGAAAATAATACAGGAAACAAGTTCCCTGAATGGCCTTAGAAACACTTTGGACTCCTTGCTCTCAATAGAAAGGGAGGCAGCAATCACCTGCCTCTGGCTGGGACGTTTCTGTGCCTCAGTGAGCAGCAGATGCTGGGATGTCTGCAGAGCACCCAGAGCAGCTGCTGAGCACTCAGGGCTGTGGGTATCTCACCCCAGCACGTGGAGAGGCCAGGCCAGACTCAGCACCTTACAGCAGTGCCCCTCAGGAGAGAGGAGACACCGCTGGAACATGCTGAAGGTTTGTTTAATGCTCCCCCATTCTGCCCACCACAGCAGGCAGAATGTAATGAGGGAAATCCTCACTTCTGTCCTGAACAGCAGGACTCCAGGTCCCTGGGAGAGATCCACTGTGGTCCTCATTACATTTTCTATTTTGGGGACAATGAAGGATTGCAAATTGTGGCTGAATTCTCAGCATTCATTTAAACAATTGAGGTTTAAAACTAAACTGCTTTCTTTTTTGCAAATTAAGACATTTTACTACTTTAAATCTTAAGGTCTGTAGTTTTGATGTTCTGAAACTAAAGCATGTGTTGTAGAAGTTCAAGGCTAACAGCCTCTAAAGGAATAATTATAGAGGCAGACAATTTAAACCATGCTCTCACACTGAAGACAAAATTTAAACTCCTGATACTTTAATCAAATGTATTCTTTGTGTGCATGCAAATATATTACAGCAATTCTTAGAAGTCAACAGTATAAAAAACAAAAGGAAGAGCTTCAAGTGCTGTGGCTTCAATGCTTAATTATTTTAAATAACAACTACAAAAATATTTAAATATCCTTAAGAAATTTTCCTAATTGCTTCTCCTAGCAAGGCCATGCTTGCCAAAGTTCTACCTTTTACATTAATGCCAAATTAACATCAATTACCACTAATTGATGTAGACAGGGACAACATTCCATTACAAGTATTTGAACTAACACAGTCTAATTATTCAAGCATGAAGAGCTAAGTAAGGATTTGCTATACATTTAGGTAATGCCTGCATTTCATCTAACCCCAAATTAGAAAAGACAAAACCAAAGTTGTAGGACAAAAAATGATGCAAGGTAATTTTAAATAGTTTTTTTCCCTCTATTGAACTGTATTTCCTGATGGCATGTGGCCTGAAGCCAAGTGTTGACTAAGAAAAGATATTATCTTCTCCCCCCCCCGCTGAAAACAAAAGAACAAAATTGATTTTGACAGCATTATGTATTCAGTCAAGTTTCATTAAGCTTCCAGTAAATCAAATACCCATTATACAATTCATAGCATTCACACATCAACTCTTTCCATTCAAGAGACTCCACAGGTGGATCAAAGACCAGATTAATGCCTGAACATTAAGGCCACTACCCAAACTCATGCAGCAGCAGCAGCTTTGGAACAGAACCATCCTGTACAACCACCTGTGTGCAGTCCCACTCACACAGTTCAGACAAGGACGTGGACAGTGCTAAAGCCTGATTAGACAATACAGAAATCTGTTCCAAATCCTCGTGTGCCCAGAGAGAAAGGAGCTCAACTCACCCTTTCTTGACCAAGGATTGCTTTGCTGCTCCTCAGCTCTCTCACGAAGAATATTTGTATTTTCAACAAACTTGCTGCGGGGTGAACTGACTACTCTGTAGGCCTGAAAGGGAATTATACCTGAATTTACAGCTACATCCCTACAAATGTACCAAACACAGAGAGGGAAGAGGGAGAGAAGGGATTTTAAGCAAGTGCTACTGCCCATCTTAAAATGTATATAAAATGTATCCAAAGCAAGCTTAAAAAATTAAAAATCTGCTAAACGAATATATTTATGTATTTCATATTTCTCCCTTGTTAGAAAGCAAATACAATACACCACGCAGCTTTTGAAGTGCTGCAGGGTTTCAGGAATTGAAAACAGCACTTTAAAAGATAATTACATTAAGATTTCTATTTTTGTAATAGAAATCTTAATGTAATTTTTACCACATTTGTGGTAAAAATGTGACAGGAAGACACTATGTTATCCATCCAGAAATGCAATCATACACGTTTGATATTTTGAACAAATAGCTACTCACCATTCAGGAGGATTACTTTGTGGGACAGGGAAATATGTACATCTCTGGGATGTGCTAGGCACTGTCTCAGATCTCGGGGACAGGGGCAGAGGAAAGCTACAGAACGGAGGATTTAGGGATGGGAAGCACAGAATCAGACACATTTACAAGCAGGAGGAGAATGGTTACAGAAAAGCTCAACAAAACCAGATGCTTACAAAACTTTAACATGCTTTCTTGCAGTAACTAACATTATCTTCCTTTTTTATCCAAATTAACAAGGCTCCTATCTTCCCCTTGCAGCTTCAGACTGCCTGTTTCCCATCTGCCTTGCCACTTTGAAACACTGCTAATGTTTCTGGCTGACCAGACAAGGCAAGGGGCTGCAGACAGGTGCCTCACTCAGTCTTTGGACACATTCATTTCACAGAGTTCTAAACCTGCTTTCCACTAAGAGTGACCCAGCACTACTTAGCCAAGTAACAGTAAAACAGGCAAGCAATAGGCTTTCACCTTCACTAAATCCTCCTAAGCTGATTTCTAAGTTAGGCTGCACTTAGCTCCAGCATCTGCGTTCATTGATGGCTTGCATCCTGACCAGACTCCAACCCATCACACACCTTACACTGTGCCAGCTCAGAAAGCACCACCAGCTCCATCCCCAAACACTTACATAAAATAAACCACCAAAAGCAGCAACGCCAGCAAGGAGATAGATCATCATGCTGTCTCTAGAAGGGCCAGGAACACTCCCAGATGACATCTGCCGAGGAGGCGCTACAAAAACCGTGAGGTAAAGTGATGTACAGTGCTGCTAAAATATGATCACAAAAATGAGTTATGGAACCTGACCTCTGGATGGGAAAGGATGGTTCAAAAAGGTTATAGAAACAGATGTTGATGCATAATAATGCATCCTATGACTGAGTAACACAGGGTGTGGTGCTCCGTGGCTGAGCTCTTCCTAAGAGGTGTTTTTCTGTGAACTGTGTTGTCTACCTTCAGCTTCCAAGTACTGGGCACAGTCTGTACAGACTAAGGAATGTTTAAAAAAAAAAAAGGAATGTAGAAAGCTCCTGACTAAGGTAGGTAAAATAATTATCTGTCCTTATTCGTTATGATCAGCAGAAGTAATGAATTCTCTCTTCACGGTAATAACGGAATTTTTAAAAAAGCTATTTCATTGGAATTCATGTTCTTTCACTCTCAGGCTGCCGACACTTTGATCCCTACCCTTCGCCTCATGAATTGGCCAACAGAGCAGAGAGGTAGAACTAGAGAGTTTTTACCTGACTTGATACATATTAACTGTAACAGCAGTGCTACCCATTCATTTGTTATAAACTGATTCTTACTACAGTCTTGGATTCATCTCTACACCTCAAAAAGGGAACCATGAAAAACACACGTCATTCTCTTGGTCAACAAAACTTTCTGCGGAATTTTGTGACTTGATCCCAGATGAGAAATGCCTCATTGAAAAAGCGCTCATGAAAAATAAAATAGCTCTGAGCATTGCAACTGACAGCTGCAAAAATAATCCCTATGTCAAAACATTGCCATGGTGTGCTGGGTTATGTTTAGCATCATCTGTCTCATGACACAATTCTCAGACTCCTCTCCAACAGCCGGGCATCCTCATGGATTTGCCTGCATTTATATTTTCGTTCAGCAGCAGGGTGTCCTTAACCCTCCCCCGGGGCAGCCGGCTATAGGACAGTGATCAGCAAGCTGCCATCGCCCAACGCGGCTGGCAGTTTTTTTTTTGCCAGCGATTACACAACCCCTGATGCGCCAAAAGCCACGGTAGTGGCGCACCGGCTCTGCCCTCGTTCCCTGCCGGGGCCCCGCCGCTCCGGCCGCCCTAGCGGGGGGATGCACCCCGCTATTTTACCAGGAAGGGAAGGCAGCAGCGGCCTCCGCTTTGCCATGGGGCGGGGGTAGGGGGTCCCGGGCCCGCCTCTGCAGCGGCCAGCGCCGGAGCCCGGGATGCCCGAGCAGCCGCGCCCGGCCCCGCGCCACCCCCGCCCGCGAGCTCCGCGCATCCCCCCGGTGCCGCCATCCCGGGAGCGCTCCCGCCCGGCCCCGCGTACCACGCTGCGTGAGGCGGCCGGCGGCGGCAGGGGCCCTGCTCAGGCGGGCGGCCAGCGCCTGCGAGGCGGCCCTGCACAGGGACATGCTGGCGGAGCACAGCGGAGCCGGCTCTCGGCTGCCGGTCGCGGCGGGGATGCGGCGGCACAGCCCGGTCCCGCCTCGGTGCCGGGGGGCGGGCCGAGCCACAGCCCCGCCCCGCGCACCTGGACCGGGGGTGGCCCGGGACGGAGCGGAGCCCCGGCTGCGGCGGGAGGGGGAACGGAGCGCACACTGCGCAGGGCCGGGGCTGTGAACATCGAGCGGCGTTCGGTACCGATCGCGACAACCGGGCCGGGAAATAACAGGGATGGCAGGTACCGAGGAGAGGGAAGATAGGGAGGAACTACTGTTTTACTTACAAAGGAATTTCTCCAAGAGAAACCAAAACAAAACCAAAGAAGAAATGAACTCAATTGCCGGCGAAGGGCACTCGGGTAAGCACGGTGCCAGAGGCGCTCGGTGTATCTATCGCTGCTCTGGGATCACACGGACTGCCGCAGTGAAGGGCGACCCACAAACCCGTGCTGCCATCCTTGTCCTGCCCACCCCGTCAGGCACTAGGGCTGCTTCTCCTGCTCTGCTCCCTAACGACCACCTCGTGCCATCGCACTGTGCCACGCTGGTCCTTCCCAGCCCTGTCCTTGACTGCCCTTGGTGCACGGAGAGGAGAGGGCAGAGCGCTCAGGAGGCAGCGCTCACCCCAACACTGCCCTGGGCTCTGCAGTCCTGCCCCGTGGCACCTTTCGGGCATGGCCAGTCCCCAAAATGCCCACAGCAAAATGCATATTTTAGCATTTATACATTTGCTTATTTTATAAATTTAACGGTGAAAGTGATGGCAGAGCAAGACTACACTAATGGAATATTTACTGAACTTCATCTGAACTGATGTTTAATTTTATAATATACCTTCCAGAACAGCAAAGTCAGTTTTGAAAATAAGACTGATAAACTACAATGGAAATGAAAACATAAAACAACTTCAACCAGCAGAATGAAACATTAATGGTAAAGAAAGTAGTTTCAGGTTTCTTTTAGACTTTATAATTTATTTTTAATTACGCACATGAAATGTATGAACATACAGGTAATTAGATAACTTTTTACTTCTTCTGTGCTCATTTATTCATAGGACAACAACCACATACACTTGGCTCTGTAGTGAGCCTTTTGTGACCATGTCATCAGCCTAAGAAAAGAAAAGAAGAAATTCTTAGCAATAAGAAAAACAGATGGGATGAAAGTGGCAAGAAACATCTCATAACATCCTGCATTTTTATCTGGAGAGGAATGTTTATGGGGAAAAATAACCACAGCACCACAGGTTTTTCTATAGTATAAGGATTTTTTTCCATGTTAATTCCTCTAGGCCATAATCCCCAAAGACTTCTTAGCTGGCAGAAACACAAATTATGGTTTTTTTACTGAAAAGGGACAATGACCACATACACTTGGCCCTATAGTGCACATCTACAGGCACAGACCCCACTGTACACGTGTTAAAAGAAAAACCAAGATGAACAGATAAGCTATCATTAGTCTTGTTTCCTTGCCACTGAGCCATTAATAAAGTATTCAATTTACAACCTTTATTTATTGCAGACACCGTAAGAGAAGTTATTTTCTAAGAGTTTGCATGTTCAAGATAGAAAGCTAAGAGGGAATACACACACAAGGGAATATATCAAAATACAGATCAGCCACCTTATCATTTTAAAGCTGGGAATGATTTAAAAGAATAGCAACATCCAAAATGCAAAGTACTGAGGAAAAAAAGAAGACTATAAGTCAGTTCAGTATCTTGACTCCTAAAAGATGTCAAAGATCTCCAGAATTTGTGTTCAGCTAAGTCAAAAGCATTGGTATGTACATACTTACTATGAACATTGTCTACACTTATGTGCTCTTGCTTTTCTTCTCTCATATTCCGTTACATCTTCATTATGCTGCTTGATCAGCTATGAAAGAGCAGAATATTACAAACAGCTGTACAATTCACAGCTGGATCCACACAACAAAGGGAGTTTACAGAATATCAAACAACAGCATGCAAACCAGTATGTAACTAGGACCGTCCAGAACACAAAGTATCTAAATTAACAACTGAGAAAGGTGTGAAAACAATGCCTCATAGGACAAACATTTTCTCTTGACCACATGGTGGAGGGATCCCACTGCCAATTCATTCACCACCCTCAAAAAAGGAGGAAACCCCAAAGGGAATCCATCCCACCCTGAAAGCACTGTCACCATGGGGAGTGCTGTTGATCCTGCACGATTCTTCCTCAGGGCTACTGCACCCTGCTTGCTTTAACACCATAAAGTCTGTGAGTTCTCCTAAACAGAGAGTATCTTACATCTGCTCAGGAAAAAGGGGTCTTAATCTATTGAAATCAGCTAAAACCACCTTAACCAGCTGAAAAGTGAGAAGAGAACACATTGGTAATCTGATAAATACAACATTATTTGGGCACATGCCTAGGTCTTCTCTCTCTTTGGAAAGACCATGGGGAAAATAATGCCAAAGCATTAATCCAACAGGCTTGAAGAATTAATTCTCTGTTTGCAACAGAGAGAAGCTTAAGAACTTGTTCATTTCTTAAAATAAGAGCACAACATAAAGCTGGGAAAACATAAGTAATGAACATAATCATGCTTCAAATTTGAGACCTGCTATGACCATCCATTACCTCAGTAAACTCAATAACTTGCAGTCACTGCATTCATGTCACTATAATGACTTTAAAGGAATCGTTAAGTTCAACAAAACCAAATGAAAACACTTACGAGAGCCCACAAGGCAGCACTGGTGCCAAATGCCAAGCCAACTCCCAGCCAGTTCGGTTGGGCATTATTCGCTTTTTTCGCAACAAATGCAGAACGAGTAAAAGCTAAAAAGGCACAAGATCACAAATGCATTAACATTCCTCAGGGTTAGACTACCAGGTTCTCAGCGACATCTGTGCAATCAGGGAAAACAACCAAACCACAAGAGCAAACCCCGAACGAACGCAATGATGAAATGCTCTCCACAACACTGTTCGAGCCGACCCGCTCGTGGGATTCCCCGCAGTACGCGCTCCCTGACCCGCCAGAGGGGACGGGCGGGCTGCCAACAACTCAAAGCAGCGCTTTCTGCCCGTTCCCCAGCCACAATGACAATTTCCCCCCGCACCCTCTGCTCCATCAGGATGCCTCTCCCGGTCCCCTGCCTAAAGCCCCCAGCCCCGGGCCTTGCCCGCCTCCGGTCCCCGCTAATCAAGGGCGCTACGGGCACAGCCGACCAGGGAAGGGCCGCCATCGCGCCGAGACACGGCGAGGCCTCCCCCGGCCTGGAAGCAACACCAACCTAAAACACGTACAAGATTTTAAAACAACTAATGGGCTTCGATTAAAAACAGTAAAAGGAGAGAAGCTACCACCGAAGCTTCCTCTACCGCCAGACGCGGACTGGCTGGCGGGGACGCCGCCGCCTGACCAGGCAGCAGAGCTCCCGCGGCCCTAGGTCGATGGGCCGGGCCGGGCCGGGCCGGGGCAAAGCCCACCAGCCTGCCCGAAGGGCCTCTCCTCCCGCCACCGCCGCTCACCAAGGCTGGGCGGTGCCGCCGCCAGCCGCCAGCGCCTCACCGCCCTCAGGCCCGCCGCCATCTTGTCGACCGGACTCGGCTCCGCCCGCGGGGGTGGGACCACCCCGCCCCGCCCGTGCCCCAGCGCCCGGGAGGGCGAGCTCCGCCGCGCGAGAGCCGGCGGGCCCTGCGCAGCCCGATGGCTCTCCGCTCTTTCCCGCCCGCCGCCGGCACCGGGCAGTGGCGCCGCCGCTCCGGTACCACGGCGGGCCGGCCGCGGCTCGGCGGCGGAGCCCACACGATCGGCGGGGCGGGGCCGGCGCGGGGCCGCGGCGCATGCGCGGGGCCGCCGTGACCCGGCTGGGGAAGCGCCGCGCTGCCATTTTGGCGGCGGCTCGGCGGCCGCTCGGGACCACGTGAGCGCGCCCGGAGCTGGCGCGGGGAGCCCGGCGCGCGCGGCGGCCGGAGGGGCCGGGAAGGACCGGGAAGGGCCGGGCCCGCGGGCGGCAGGCGGCGGGAGCGGCCGAATTCCAGCGGGGAGGCTCGCGGCGGCCGCGGCCGAGCGGCGGAGACGGGACGTAGCCCGCCCGCCCGCCCACTCAGTCTCCTCCTCGGAACCCCTCGGCGGCGCCGGAGCCGGCGGCGGGGAGGATGCCGTCCGTGAGCCTGCCGCCCAAGGAAAACGCGCTCTTCAAGCGCATCCTGGTGAGTGGCGGAGCGGGAGGCCCGGGCTCGGCGGCGGGGAGC
This sequence comes from Setophaga petechia, assembly GCA_024362935.1. Taxonomy (NCBI): domain Eukaryota; kingdom Metazoa; phylum Chordata; class Aves; order Passeriformes; family Parulidae; genus Setophaga; species Setophaga petechia. Next base: position 1,475,505 of record JANCRA010000104.1, on the reverse strand, counting down.
GGGTTGAGGAGGCCCCGGCTCGTACCCCGAGCCGGCGGGGAGCGGAGTCCCGGCGCCACCGGGGCAGGCCGGGGCCGGCGCCGCCCGCACCCTGTCCCGCCCGGCCGGAGCAGCGCTGCGTTCGCCCGGCGGGTCCCGGCGCTGGCCGCGGTGGGGCACCCCGGGCTCCGGGAAATGCCCCGCGGCCGCTCCATTCATCGCCCGCCGCTGCAGAGCCGTTGTCCTGCCGAACACCCACCCTGGATTCGCTTCATTATTTGGTTTTTTTCTTCTATAACTCACTGTTTTGCTGTAGGTAATAACCATGTTTGTTGGTCGGTGAGAAGATGGCTTTCGAAGGAGGAAGTGGAGAAGGATGAAGGTTTTGAAGTCTTCTCGAAGTTTAATTTGCAGCCAACTCCTGTGGAAATTTGTCAGTCGATTTTGCTGGGTGGCGGCTGGCATATGGATGAGAGAACGTTCAGTGTAATTTAGGCAAGAAACCTGGTTTTCACAATGAGGTTAAGATGGGCTGCAGTCCTTATAGCACAAAGTGGGCCCCATTCAGCTACGTCTTAAGGAACTTGTTTCAGCTTTCGTGCGGTGTTGCTGGGACATTATCTTTCTGAGGACTTGGGTTGAATTGGGAGTGTCCTAAGTTTGTTAGTGAGCAGCTTCAGTGGATTTATTTACGAGATTCTGTGTCTAGATCAAGCTGTTTTCTCTCACAAGAAGTCGGTTTTGTCTAAAAATCTCATCTTGTCTTTCAGAAAGATTTAGACTACTGTTTTGGGTCATTGCAAAGATCAGAAGTAAGATGAGTACTGTTGTCCTGTTGGAGCAACAGCACTCTTAAGGTTCTGTAAATTTCTGCCACTTAAGTGGGAGGGATGTGTACAGTCTGTTTCCAAAATATTTTGTGGAAACTGACCATGTTGAACTAAAAGCCCTGTGCACGGGCGTGTGGCCGTGAGACATGCAGTTTCAGTTAGGGTTAAAAGGTAAACATGAGCTATAAATCTTTGAAAAGATTCAGTCGTGCTTTCGAGTTGGTGTGACCTTGTAGTGAGTGTGTAGTTTTTCCTGTGTTATGGGCTGGGACAGATCTGGCCTGGCTGCTCAGTGATCCATCCTTTGCATTGAGGATGGTTTGTGTGATTACAGGGTACACTCAACCAAGGAGCTTGTCCCTGTTTCAATCTGAGCAGGTTTGGTTGGTTTTTTGTTGCTTTCCTTTTTTTTTTTTTTTTTATTTTTAATTTTTCCCTTTGCTTGGATGTGGCTGAGTACTTGTGTGGAGGGCAGGAACAAATAAGGAAAAAGAGTGTCTTTGGAGAAAGTGCTGGCTCAGCAGCCTTGCATTCAAGACTTGGTTCAGACTGGAAAAGGTGTGCCCCAGTGCAGGCAGATTTCTGTATGCTTTTTTTTTTTCAACTGAAGGTCTTTGATAAAAACGGTGGAGTTTGAGGTGTCTGGGTAGGCTGAGGCTGTTGTGTCAGTGTGATCTTTTCCTGTGTCTCACAGGGATGAGCCTGGCAGGCAGATGTGCAGTCTGGTATTTAAGGCTGCCTTGTGATGTGGTATCTTTGTAGCACGTGGTGAATAGAAAAGGCTCAAAGCTGGTTTTCATCACACTGAAAATATTGCTAATGAGCTGCTTGTATGTCCTGCTAGAGATAACGACTCCACTTTGTGAAGTTTTAGTTATGTGTTTGACTTGAATTAGTGGGACATCTTTTAGGAAGTCCTAAGTGCAGGCCATAAGAAAAATGACTTCCGTTCTGTGCTTCACTCTTCCCCTCACACCTGTGTCGTGCTGCAGCCTCTATTCCTCATTGTCCACATCTTTTCTGGAGACTGTAGCACCTTGGAGCATTCTGTGGAGGCTGAGCAGCAGCAGGAGGAGCTGGCTGTGCAGGAAGGAGATGGTCCTGGTGAGCCCAGCCAGGCCTGTGTCCTGTTCAGTGCCTGCATTTTCATCAGCTGCTGTGGGGCTGGCCCAGGTGTTACTGGGGGGATGCAATACCTTACAGATGTGGAATTGCTGGTGCACGGGCTGGGAACACAAGGATAACCCCATTCCCATTCTGAATTTCGTGGGGATAATAAACACAGGACCTCAGTGGAGAAGTGCCTTGTGTTTTTGCAAGTGAAGCATAAAGTTGGGGTGTCTTTCAATCTGTTTTGTGTGTGTTCTCAATTCCTGAGGCCTCATTTTTTGGTTTTTTTTTTAAAGACAGATACCTGTAACACAAATGTTACTGACCTGCCCAGCTTTGCATAGCAAAGGGCAATAATTGTCTGTTAGGGTTTGGTTGTTCTGTTGGTTCAGTAGTAACCATCTTGCATGGTCAGTACCCTTCTCATGTCTGTGGGTTTGCTCACAAGCCAGCATTTCCACTTACCTGACAAATCCTGAGTTCAGAACACTTTGTCTTTGCGTGTACAACACTCTGTAACTCGACTAACCTCTTCTAGTCACTTTACAGGCATGTAGAGTTTCTAATAGAAACATTTTTCCATTTGAAAGACGTTTTACAATTCAGAGTTCCTGTAGTACAGCAGGAAAGAGATCTGCATAATTAACTTGAATAAAAAAAAACACCCACAGGATTAGCAATCACTGTTCTCCTTAAACCTGCACTTCCATTTAAAAAAAAGTGTGTAGCTCATATAGTTTTTATAGTTTTAACTATTTGCTGTTATGTCTACAAATAGATGTTCTACTACCCAGAAATTCTGAGGAATTTAGAGCAAAAGTGCATCTCAGCATTTGAACATCTAAAATAATTGAGTCTTTGTGATTCTTTTGAACACACATAATTTCTAGAGAATAATTCAGGTGGAGGCAGGGGAAAGGGTAGAATAGTAAACAGAGCACAGTAATGTTAAAGTTGGCATTTTGGTACACAGAAGGCTGGATACACTATGAAATAATGGAAAAAGAGATGTACACCATTTCCTTCTACCCCCATCCTCCTTAGTATGAGCTGTAGAACTAGTAGTTGTAGGATGTAAGATTGACTGATTTTTTATTAAATATAACTGGTGAACATTCCTTAACCCTTCCTGGAATTTTGCCAAATTATTCATCTGCTGTATCTGGTCAGGTACAGCTCATCAATGATGTTCAGTTTTATTTCACAAATCCCAAAGGTAATACTCCATTAAGTGTTCTTTGGATGTAGAAGTTAAATATATTGAATATATTGAATATATTGACATGTGGAAGCTGTTCATCTAGATCAGTTTCCCTGTTCATTCCCTGGGGATTGGCCATGGCCATTCTGACATGTGGAAGGTGTTCACCTGTGCAGGCTGGCTGGCCATGGCCATTCTGACATGTGGGAGGTGTTCATGTGTGCAGGCTGGCTGGCCATGGCCATTCTGACATGTGGGAGGTGTTCATGTGTGCAGGCTGGCTGGCCATGGCCATTCTGACATGTGGGAGGTGTTCATGTGTGCAGGCTGGCTGGCCATGGCCATTCTGACATGTGGAAGGTGTTCACCTGTGCAGGCTGGCTGGCCATGGCCATTCTGACATGTGGAAGGTGTTCATGTGTGCAGGCTGGCTGGCCATGGCCATTCTGACATGTGGAAGGTGTTCATGTGTGCAGGCTGGCTGGCCATGGCCATTCTGACATGTGGAAGGTGTTCATGTGTGCAGGCTGGCTGGCCATGGCCATTCTGACATGTGGAAGGTGTTCATGTGTGCAGGCCGGCTGGCCATGGCCATTCTGACATGTGGAAGGTGTTCATGTGTGCAGGCTGGCTGGCCATGGCCATTCTGACAGGTGGGAGGTGTTCACCTGTGCAGGCTGGCTGGCCATGGCCATTCTGACCTGTGGAAGGTGTTCATGTGTGCAGGCTGGCTGGCCATGGCCATTCTGACATGTGGAAGGTGTTCACCTGTGCAGGCTGGCTGGCCATGGCCATTCTGACATGTGGGAGGTGTTCACCTGTGCAGGCTGGCTGGCCATGGCCATTCTGACATGTGGAAGGTGTTCACCTGTGCAGGCTGGCTGGCCATGGCCATTCTGACATGTGGAAGGTGTTCATGTGTGCAGGCTGGCTGGCCATGGCCATTCTGACATGTGGAAGCTGTTCACCTGTGCAGGCTGGCCATGGCCCGTGTGGGGCCCTGCAGTGAGCAGTGCTGCTGTGGGACAGGGACATTTCCTCCTCGTGGTCGTTTGTGCCTGCACACTGCAGAGCTGGAGGGCACTGCCTGTGGGCTGGGGGCTCCCTCTCCATGCTGGCTTTGCCAAGTGCTCTGCCAGGTGATGTCGGAGCTTCCTGGTGGCACAGAGCCTGTTGAACAACCTCTCCTCTGTGCCAAGGCCCTCGTGCTGGGCCATTTTCCTGTTTCTCCACTCCAGAACCTACTCCCTGTCCCTGCACTTTGAAACTAGACAGACCAGTGCTTCTCCTTTGCTAACACTGTCATCAGCATGAATCCTTTAAAAATTTGTTCTGTCATAGAGATTCAGGTGCTGATTTTAAGATTGCTGAGGTGACAAGACTTAGAAATTTCTTCTTAAGTCATCTTAATTCAAGATTAAAGACTTGATTTGCGGAATTTCACTTTTCACCAGTAACCAAGTAAATTTGTTTGCAATCATTGTTGCATTTGCATGGCTGTACAGTAATCAAGCATGCACACCACTGGAATTTTATCATATATTGTCTTTCTGTTGAAATATGGAGTTACTCACATGGCTCTTCCATTGCTTGTCTGATGAGATGTCAGTCACTCCATTTTCCTTTGCCAGGAGGAATACCCTGCTTGGTCAGTAGCAGTAGGAAGAGAAATGGTGTCCTGGCAGAAACATTGGAATGGAAGTGCAGGATAGGCTTGCTGCTCTAAGCAGAATCACTGATCCTAATTTTCACAACTATTTCTCAAAGCTGCTTAAGAAATTAATTACTGTTTGAGACTTTAGGATGCCATTGAGGATTCACTTGAGCAATACATGTTACTAAAGCCTGTTCATGAAATTAGGCCATTTTTTGTCACTAGAGCTGTCAGAAATTGTAGAAACATGATTCACTGCTGTAAATTTCCAAGGAGCAGCATAATTTTATCTGGTTTGCTGGTGAAAATAAAAGACTCATTAACATAAACATTGTCAGTTGTAAGATTGTAGCCATTGTTAAGGCTATAGATACGCTTAATTGAACCCAAAGTGGCTTTAATTGGGGCAAGGGAGTTAATTATTTATATGCTACTACCCTTTATTTTGCTTAGAATTTGATGAGGCTGTGTTTATTTCTGTTTTTGAAAGGTTTTTATAATGAGATTTTGTTGATTGGACTGTATGTGGATGTCTCAGGTTTAAATCTCTTGTCTGTGTCAATGCAGTGGGAGTGGGCCTAAGGAATTGTGCATTTTCTGATTTGGCTGATAGGGGATTTAGAGAAAATTAACAATTACTCACTGCCACCCTTGAAAGTGAGGTCAGTGGGACTTGCCACAGGGATTTCTGTTTGCTTTTGTGATACCACAGAATCAAGGTAGCAAACCTTGTAATGTTAAAGAACAACCTTTCTTATCTTAATGGTCCCATTTAACTATTTCTCAATGCTCAGTGCTGCCAGAGCTCATCTTGCATGTCTCAGTGCTAAGGGTGAGGAGTACTCCAGGTGTCACACACAGATGGAAAATGCCAGCAGCTTCCCTGTATCTTGGATTATTTTGTGAGATACTTGGATACTTCAGCTCAGGTCTCAGTCCAGAGCAGCAAAGGCTCCTTTAGACATTTTTATGCCACATCTTGGAATTTGAATTGGTACAGTTTGTTGTTTCAGATGATCATTAAGAACCAAACTTATCCTGTGCATCCTGCATCTCTTGTGAGGTACAGTCAGTTCCTTGATGAGTTCAGGGATGAAACCTGAATGTGGGGTCTCCAGGGTTGTGAACAGAAGTCAGTGTATTTTAGCTGACAGAGCCAAATTCGTGGTAATTCTCCCCATGAAGAGATTAATGTAAGCAGGCACAGGCCAACAGAACTGATTTTGAATCATGGTTTTTTTCAGCTAGTTTGTTCTTCAGTAAGTGAGGATTTCTAGTCTTCTAGGAGAGCTGTAGGTAACTATTTATCAGCTCGAGTTTCCAGCTGAATTTTCTGAAATAAAGGAATAAGACCAATTCAAAAGTGTAGACATAGCATAGATGATTTTTTCTGCCTCAGTATTAAATGAAAGGGTACACATATTTCTTAGATTCTTCCTAACTGGTTTAAATTTCAACTTTTCCTGTTCCTCTGGTTGTGTGCTACCAAGCACTGCTAGTTAGGAAGAGATCCGTGACTTCCAAAAGGTAAAGCTTGCTGTGCAGAGGAGATTTATTAATCCCTTGAACCAGGCAATTGTTGGAGCTGTTTGTTACACTGAACAATTCAATTAATTAACACTTCAGAGCGGTGAAAGAGGATAGTTTGTTTCAATTTGACAGCAGAAAACGATGCCAGTTTGCTCCAGAGCTTTTCAGCATTAACACAGCTGCAGGATTTGTGTGTTTTCTTCAGTCCTTGGGTTTGTGTGTCTTGTGTTTGTCATGCCTTTGAATCTTGGTGGAATATCTTTGCCTGGAGCTGCTGAGCTGTGTGATATGGTTAGTGCCCAAAGAACCCCATTCACTGATTCATGGTGAGCAGTAGCTCCTGATGCTTCCAGCATGTTCTTCACTGCATTTAGCTGGAGTCAGAGCACTTTGGTGACTGGAGCTGGTCTTGCTGCCTGTGGAGAGGAACTGTGCTGGGAGACAGCCCTGAGCTGCCCAGCCCTGAGTTACTGCCTGGGAACTGCTGTCTCTGAACGTGCTGAAGAAATAGGTGGGATCAGGGTGGCAGAAGTGCACTTACAGTGCAGGGTGTGCCCACCTTGGGTGGTTCAAGGCCAGGGGTTCCAGTGCTCCCTGCTGCCAGGAGTCTCACGGCGTCGTAGCTGCCATGGGATGCCCCAGGTGTGCCCCCATCCCTGCCACTGGGACAGACTGGGGGGTCCCCTGAGAGCGCACTGCTGCAGGTGAAAGGGTTTGTTGTGGAATCATAGAATAACTTGGGGACCAATAATTTGGTTGGAAGAGACCTTTGAAGGTCATCCAGTCCAACTCCTCCTCCACCAAGGACTGGCTCAGGCCTCAGAGCCCTGGGGAGGAGGACAGCAGTGTCAGATCTGTCACTTGTTTTGTTTGAGCAGCCCCTTCCTCGTTCCCCCGGGGGCCTGGCAGGTGAGGTGTTCCCTGTGCCCGTGTGTGGATCAGCTGTGATGGGGACATGTGATGTTCATGACACAGATGCCATGTGTTTGCTCTGATGGGGACCCTGCTGTGTCCCTTGCTGAGGGAGAGGGGCTGGGTGCAGGGAGCTCCAGAGAAGTTCAGTTTGCAGCTTTGGTGTCTTCTGGGCCTTCATCTCAAGAACATCAGGTCCTTCAGCTGGGCTGTCACAGCACTGACTGAATTGGGGTGCTTACTTCTACAGCGTTATTTCTGGGTGAGAAGAGTTTCCTCTGGGGGTTTTGGTGGGGCTTTTTTGTTGGCTGGTTTGGGTTGATTGTTTTTAAGTATTGGGGCATTAGGTAGGTTACATTCATTTTACTTCAGTTGAATTGCAGATGTGTTGTGTTAGGTTGCAGTAGAAAGTGTGACCTGGTAAAACACAGAGTCTTAAAAAACAGTTAAAAGTTCTTGATGCTGTTTTTTCTAAAATTCTGTCTCTTTCATGGAAATTACACACTATTTTTGGTTTCTGTTCAATTCCAAAGGGCATAACAATTGGTAATGTGATCCCATTCCACCCACCTGGTTCTGCTATATTGATTTAATTCTCACACTGCTCTTTCTTGTGCTGATTCAAGTAAGAATAAAAAGAAAGCAGTCAATAATGCCCCAGTGCTCCCAGTTGTGAGCTTGGGGAATAGATGGTGCCTTCTTGTCTTTGATAATTACTCTTGAGGAAAACCCTCCAGTCTTGCATGCTTGCAGGTGAGATGACAGAGGTGCTTTCTCCTTTATGTTGGTCTTCTGTGACTGTCTTCATCTGGCTCTGCTTCTCACCTGTTTAATCAGCTCCAAAATCCAGGCTGGATAGACTCCTGTGAGTGTTTTTGTTTCCTTTCACTGCTGCAGGTTAGTTTTAAAGCCAGGTTGTACCTGTGTGTTGATTCTCAAGTGTCCCTGTTTGAAAGGGAGTTTTCTGCTTTATTGAGGTGATTCTTTGTGTGCCTTGAGTGGTGCTTGGTGGCAGTGTGGATTCACTGTGAAGCTTTAATCAGGCTCATGGTAACACCTGGTGTTGTGCTGAGCTAGAGCTGTTGAGCTGCTCTTAACTCTTGGTGTTACTGAACACACAACACACTTCAGTCTGCAGTGTGGTTTGTATAAAATTTCTTATAAATAGCACGTTTAACTATGGATGGCTGTTAAATGATTTACCTTAGTTTTCAGATGCTTGGAGGATGTGAAGACTGCTTTGTGATAAAAGGATTTGCACTCCTGGGTGTGAATATGTGCAAAATATTTCATGTATAAATGGCACAATCCAGTCTGGTGTGTGCTGTGTCCCCTGAGGGACATATCTGCTTGTCAGAATGCTTCACTTGACCAATATCCATTGGTTTTAGTTGGAAGCACATGTATTTGACCATTAAAATGTCTGGTTTGAGGAGGAAGAATTACTTGGGAGGTGAAATACACTGCTGGCTTACAGGTAGCCATCGTGGCTTTCATGCTGGCCAAATGCCAGTGCACCCACAAAAAATCATTCACTCATTCTCCCCTGCTGTAGTTGAGCAGGGGAGGGGGAAAGAACAATTAAAAAGGAGTTCATGAGTTGAGGTGAGGATTGGGAAGAAGCATTTTAAGGGCAAAACAGTCATAAAACTTAAAAAGGTATAAATGAAATAAAAAATCTGTTAACAGACTTAAAAGAGTATAATGAGAACTAAAACCTTTAGAGTACCTTTTCCCTCCTCCAGCCCTTCTTTCCTTCCTGCTGACAGTGCAGGGAGACAGAACGTGGTGTTTTTGGTCAGTTTGTCACTTCTGTACAACCTTTCTTCACTTTGCTCACAGAGAGGAGTCTCTTGCTGTGCCCCAGGGCCTTTCCCACAGGACACAGTTCTGTGTGCACTGTTCAGTGTGGTTCTGATTTTCACAGGACACAGTTCTGTGTGCACTGTTCAGTGTGGCTCTGATTTTCACAGGACACAGTTCTGTGTGCCCTGTTCAGTGTGGCTCTGATTTTCACAGGACACAGTTCTGTGTGCACTGTTCTGTGAGGTTCTGATTTTCACAGGACACAGTTCTCCATGAACTCTTCAGTGTGGCTCTGATTTTCACAGTCCCACCCAAACCTGCTGCAGTGTGAAAGGCACAGCAGCCTTCCTCCAGCTGTTTTCCACGGGCCATTTGGGGTTCACTCTTTTAAGGATGTTCTGGTATGAAAGCCAAGGTCTCCCTCCCCTGTGTCCAGAAGCAAGGGTGTTTTCTCTCTGTTCAGGCCTCTCACCACATCCCAGCTTTCCAGCACCCACGTGCTCCAGTGCAAGCACCCTTTTGCACAGGCTGCCAGGGAATTCTGCATCCCCCCGTGCAATTCATGAATTACAGGGAAACAGTCTGTTCTATTCCAGTCCTCAGCATGGCTTGCAGAACAATTTCAGCTCTGATGTCCAGAGCACCTCCCCATCCCTCTTTTGCCCTGTCCTTTGTGTCCCCATGTTGTTCCCTTCACGTGTTTTCACCTATTCTCCAGCTCAAGGCAGAACTGGTGTTCAGTCACCAGAACCTTTAGCAATTGGCTCTGTTGGCCACAGTAGAAGTTTCAAGGACTTTTTTTTTTCAGGAGTAGCCTCTGTGGCTTCCTCTGCCACCCCTAAAAGCCAGGTTGTGTTAACCCAACACAGCAGCAAACAGTTACAGAGCCTAGTTGTGTAAATTTGAAAAATCTAAAATCTCTAAAATGCTCTGGTGACAGTGTATTTGCTTATACTGTATATAAAGAGAACAGTGCTGAATTATGTTTGGATGAAGTCATTTCTGCTGTTGCAAGCAGCTCCTAGTGCTGCTGTAATCAGTGGCATGGCCCTTGTATAACAACCTTGTGGTTACCTGGTTCCAGAATCCATGTCAGTGTTCACTGCCTGCAGGTTTGGCAGCAGGGTTTAGAGAGAAGATGGGAGAGGATCCAAAATGGGAAGCTGGGGCAAGGGGGGAGCAGACTCCGTGTAGCCATGAGCTGTGACTCAGTGTAGATAAGCTGTGAACAGCAGGAGTCTTCTCACCTTTCTTCAGGGCAGCCACCAGAGAAGAAATGGGAGGAATTTATTCACATTGGACACAGTGAAATGTGAATGTGTGTCTGCACAGGTGCCTTAATACAGTTTAGAGAACATCAAAATACAAGCCCTGCTTCCACCTCAGACTTGGAATTCTAGAGAATGTGGGCCATCTTTTTCTTACAATCTCCATGGCAGTCTGTCTAGAGATTGCTGTGCATTCTGATCCATTGAATAAATACTTGGTGGGGGAGAAGCAATGTAAATGCAAATTGTCACTTACCTCCTGTAGTCTTGCATGATTTTGAAGGAATCAGACTTTGCCTGCCTCATCTTACTAATTCTTTCTGCAATTGTATTAAAGCAGGTGTCATTTCCTTCCTGTAAAGATAGAAAATTAGTTTAGGGATATAAAAAGAATCTTGGTGTGTTTAGAATAGGTTTTAATTCTGGCCACAGCATGTATACAAAAGTTTTGTTGGATGTCTTAAAAGATCTGGTTACTTACTAAACTAAAAGCTTTGAAGGGCAGGAAATGTGTAATAGATTTGAACTGATGCAGAGTCAGATTCAGTTCTTCTGAAGCATTAGCCTTCCTAACCTTACTCTTTTAAAGCTTAGCTTTTATGTTTTCTCACTGCATGATGCCACAAGCTGTGGCTGCAGCCCTTGTGTGCCAGGCACCCCAAGCACACTGTCCCTGCTGCCTCTGAAGTGTGTGTGTGCAGGAATTAGCTTGGTGCAGGCAGCTGTGCTCTTCCAGCCATCCCTGGAGCAGAGATGTGTTACTGTGCAGAGCATCTGTGCTGCAGCAGGGGCTGGAGCTCAGGGAAGGACTGCTGCCAGCTGTTCATCTGGGGGGAAACAAGCTACCCAGCTGAATAGAATTCCTGATTCCAGAAAGCCTGGATCTTTATGTCCCAAGAGTACTTGACATGTCACCATTCCTGCTTCTGTGGTTTTTTTCTTTTTTTAAATTTAATTGCTTGTTCTTTTTTCTTCTCTCACTCAGAAACTACTTACTTACTCAAGGATCTTCTTTCCCAGGCTGTGTGTATATTTTCTGTCTCCTTTTTGTTAAAAGATTAGTGTTTGAATTGTCTGTTCCTTGAAACTGTAGGTTCACTGATGTTTCTACCAGCCATGGTTTATCCTGGCTTCCTTGTGTCTCATTCACACCTTAATTTGAGTTTGCTAGTCCATAATCTCTCTGAGGGTGAGTTAAGGATGTGCACAGCTTCAGGCAGGGGAATCTCAGTATGTGTTGGGCCCACTATGAGGAAACAGTCTCTTTCTTGAAGAACTAAATGTGACCTCAGTTTCATTTGTTCCCTTCCTTCATTGTCAAAACATGCAGTATGCTCATAGAACACATACACAGAAAAAGGAAACTCATAAAAAACCACAGTTTGAAGTGTTTGCTTTAACAGAATGAAATAACCTGGAAAGTATTAACAAGAAAACTTGGTGGAATTGTATACAGGAAATCATTGCAGCTTGTCTTGGTCTAGAACTGACCTGTCAAAGGAGATCTTTGATGCTTCACTGGGGAGTGTCCACAGCCATGTCTATATACAGAGCTACATTCTGCAGATAAAAGTATATCCAGATTGTTTCCTGATAATTTGCTGGCCCTATCCAAGTAGTTTCTGGGTTATGAGATGTAAGTGGATATAAACTTGTAAATCTTCCCTCCATGAAGCCTAAAGGAAGAATTTGTTACAATTCTGGGTGACTTTGCTCAGTTCCAAACTACCTTGCATTGTAAGCTCTGTATCACCCTAGAAAATTTTATGTGCAGATATTTGCTGTCTTTAGCATAAATCCCACATGACCTTGCTTGAAGTTGAAGGTGAGAGCCTGGTTGTTAGAGCACATCAAATGAACCATTTAGTGATGAGATGTGCATGTGAGCAGGCTGTACTCCAACCAGACTGCAGCACCCCTCTGGTGTGTCAGTGCCTCCCTCATGCAGGCACATCTCCAGCTCTGGGGCAGCTTCTGCTGCTTTTCACAGTGACCTCCCTGCGTGGGGCAATGGCAGCTCTGCTTGTCAGGGAGGAGGCCTGGCTGTGAGTTCATGACTGATGGTTTCAATTCAAACACAAAGTCTGTAAGCTCTGACGAGCTGGCTGATTGTAGTGACTCAGCCAGCTGCCTGAAAGCTGATAATGACTGGAAGGTGTAAGTAATAGCCAGTCAAGTTTCACAGGAAATAAAAGGCTGCCTGTGCAGATTTGCTCTGACCCAACCCTTCAGATGCTGTTTGGCAATGCTGACTTTGGCTGTCCTTGGTGAGCAGAGGAGTCCTTTGGAGGTGTTGGCAGTGGGGTTGGATGGGTGCTGTGGGGTGTTTCTGCCCATGGCTGGATGGAGCTGGGTGGCTCTGAAGGTCTGCTCAGGTTCAAAGCATTCATTCTTCTTTTGGTCTGTTCTCTCTGAGTGCACCTTGCCTGCTCTCTGGGCTCTTCCTGCTCCTGTTTCCCCGTGAGCAATTCCCTTTCTCCTGAGGGTGATGGTGTAGGGGAGCAAGACAGGTGCTCAGTGATGCCTCTTGCTCTTCAGTCATTTGATTTCACCTCTGGGACTTTAATACTAGGAAATAATACATGTGCTTAGTGTTCTGCCAGTTTTTATACCTTTGAAATTTATTGTTGGTATTTCCAAGAGAAAAGCAGACACTAAGCATCATCTTCCATTATGAAGAGCAGCACAAACCACACAAGTTGTAAATATGCCATTTTCTTTTTTAAGTACTTCCCCTGACATTCATGTAACTTTTTACAGTTTTATTTTTAGAACCCACTGCTTGAAGGGAAGCCCTCTTGGGTCTGCCTTTCCTAAATGTTTCTGTAGAGAGTGGTTTGAGGACACATGGTGTCCATGTGTGCTTATGAATGCTCTTGGATAATTACTTTGGAGCAGTGTGAGGAAAGATGGAATCCTGAGCAACAACGTATTTAGAAGGACCTGAAAACTGAGCTGTACCCAATTTCTACACCCCTGTCCACCTTCCTGCCACCAGAATGGATCAACCAGAGTCAGTGAGATGCTGTTAGGAAAGGCTTTGTAATTAACAGGGTTAATAGGATCTGGGCTGGTGCTCAGTCAGTGTGTGCTCCTGTACTCCTGGGCTCTTGAATGTATATTTCATTACAAAAAACTTAAATGTAAGAGGTTCCAAGCATTTGCTGAAGTGACCTAAAATATATGAATTGGTGTTTGTAATGTTATTTCTTCTGCCTTATATTTAAATATGAGCACAAGAAGTATATTTACATAAATAAAACACTAAAACTGGTTTTAAAAGGCCATGCTGTGTGCTGCAGTGCATTGTGGTCACCTGGCATTCTGAACGAGGCTCAGACAGAACAGCTGCACCAAGACATGGATGATAATATGTCTTCACTTCTACATTTAAACTCATGCTGTTGCTAACATCTTTTTTTTTTCCTGTCAATGGAAAGGATTTTTAAACACAGGAAGCTCAATAAACAGGATTCATTAAAATATTAGTACCTTTTCTAAAATCTGTAGCTGTACTGATGCTTCACTTCAGGTATGCATGAACACTTCCACTCTGTACATTTTTTGAAAAAACTTATTTTGTTTTTCAACAGAGGTGTTATGAACATAAGCAGTATAGAAATGGGCTGAAGTTCTGTAAACAGATCCTTTCCAATCCCAAGTTTGCAGAACATGGAGGTAAGTGTTCACATGGCATGTGCTCTCTTTTTCACAGTAATTATTTTCATTTTTTAACCCTTCTCTGTTAACTTTTGCCTATAAAGCAGTAAGAGCATTCAGAAACGTGTATTAAGTACTTACTGTTGGTAAGGTTTGTCATTTTAAAGACTGATCTTCCCAGCAGTCAGAGCTTCCCATTCTTTATCATTCCAGTCTAAGATTCATGGAGCAAGTTTCCTAATACAAGTATGCATTACTAAAATCACTTTTCATGGGAAATCAATATTCACTCACATAAAAGTGGAAAGCAAAAGGAAGAGGCTGAATATTGTTCAGTATTCTGTCAGCTGTGGGCTGCTGCTTTGCTGAAGGAATAGTTGTATTTTAAAAAAAGAAAAAGGTATTTATTCCTTCACTGTATTTTTAGTCACCCCTTGCCACTTAGTGAAGTCTCTTTGCACTGTTCAGAAATGCTTTGTAGGCTTTTTGCAACTACTTTGGTATGGGTGGATGTGTAGAAATATCAGAGCTGTGGATAAAAAAATCTCCAAAAGACTGTAGAACAGACAGGTTTAAAATAAAGCATTACTTCCTGTTTTCATGGAAGTAATATAAAAGGCTTATTGCTGTGTATGATATACTTAAGTGAATAATTTGATAGTAGAGTTTTCCACGTGAGAAAAGAAAGAAATCTTGATAGTGAGAACTGAATCTAAATTTGCATTTATACTGTGTTTAGGGTTGCTATGTGGAGCTTAAAACCCATGAAAATGAATAACTGAATAACCCATGAAATGACTAAAAAATGAAATAACTTCATCTCTTTCTCTGTCAGAAACCTTGGCCATGAAGGGCCTGACCCTGAACTGCCTGGGGAAGAAGGAGGAGGCGTACGAGCTGGTGCGCCGGGGGCTGAGGAACGACCTCAAGAGCCACGTCTGTATCCTTGTGCAACTGGGCTGTGCTGCTGAGGGAACAGGGGACAGCTGATTTCTGCAGGGGCTTCAGCCATAATATAGCAATAAAAGCCAGTTGAAACTTCACAGAATTTCTAGGTTGGAGCAGACCTTTAAGACCTTTATACTGGAAGTTCAGAATTTTCAATTTCCAATAAATATTTTGTCTAAGCTATCCAAAGGGCAAATGCTCTGCAGTCCTCACACTCCCAGTTAGCTTACATATTATTCTGGCATGAAGTGTGTATTTTTTATCATTAATCTGCAGCTGTAAACCCATGGTGGGCATTTGAGCATGGGATTTCTTTGGGAACATGAGTGGTGGTCATTCCATTGTTGAAAGAATGCTCATACTTGGAGTTCAGGAAGGATCAGCACTTCAGTTGTCTGAAATTGTGTTTGAGTAAGCCTGAGAGTGTTTTCAGAGCTGCTGTTACTGTGTTTCCTCCCCCAGAGTGGGAAAGGTAAGGTGCACAGCATGTTATAGGGATTGTACACACACACCTGGCAGAGCCCTGCCCCAGGGATTGTGCTGTTCTTGTCCATCTGTAGCTGTTTGTCACTGCCATGCTGCAGCTCGTGGGACCCTTAACAGAGTTTTCCAGGCTGGCACGTCTATGGCCTCCTTCAGAGGTCAGACAAGAAGTATGATGAAGCTATCAAATGCTACAGAAATGCACTGAAATGGGACAAAGACAATCTGCAAATCTTGAGAGACCTTTCTCTGCTACAGATCCAAATGAGGGATCTGGAAGGGTACAGGGTGAGTATGCATACTGCATTTAGTGATCATCTGCAGCACAGGGGGCAGATGGATTAATGACACTTAAAGAAAAAATAATAAGTTCCAGAGGGTTAAAACTATGTGCCACTCTTCATGAAGCAAAAGCAGATGTGCTGCTGAGCAATTTCTATAAAATACAAAGATTTAATGGCAAATTAAATGATGCATTTTCAGCTCAGTGCAGAATTGTTTGCCTTATTGAGTTTTTTTTGGTTTTGGTGCTGTATAACCCAGCTGTAGACAATCTCCAGTCTTGTTCTTTTCTTGAAAGGATTCCTGTAGGTAAGAGGCAATGTGGTCAGAATTTGACTTTATTCAGGCAAAGGAGTTTGTATTTTCTAGTAACTCTGTACTATATATCCTTCCCCCTTTACACCAGTGGCCCTGTTTTCTCTCAGCAGTAGGTGATAACTCAAAAAGCAGAGTGCTGCAGGAAAGATCCTGTTTGGTTCCTTGCCAGCTTGGGCATTACTGAGTGACAGCTCAGTGTTTTTGGCAGGTTTTCATCTTTTTAGGTTTCCCTCACACCTCTAAAGTTGTGTAATTTAAAACACATTAGTTGGTCTCTTCATGTGATACTTCCTTTTCAAATTAGGGTAACATTAGTTATAGCCAGGAGAAAATTCTGTGCTCAGAGTTGTGTGGGACCATCAGCTAGCACAGGTCCTCAGAAACTGATTCCTGAGTAAGGACAATTCTTAATCTCAGATTTTTTCATATTAATTGTTTTCATTTAGAAATTTGGTTCCCCTCTTGCCAAGACAAGATAGCTGAAACTTAGTGTGGGTGCCAAAATGCACGTTTGCAAAATGTGTTTGCAAATTTCTATTTTCCTGGCTTCTGGATAAATGTGAATGCAAATTTTGTAATCTCTAAACATACAAGTAACGCATGGTTGCCAAATGCATTAAGGATTAAATGTCAGGATGCTCAGAAGTCAGTAGTTCATGGCTCATCATATGCTGGTCTCTGAAGAATGTGGATTTGCTTTCAAAACTGGGAATTGAATTGTGTTTTGGTTGGTTTCTTTTCCTTTGCTTTAAATTCCAGCCTTCACTACATGAAAATATTTTGGGTGATCATCATTCTATTAAAACAGCGGTAACTAGTTTTTGTTCTTTGTTAATCCCTACTTTTGACAGTTTAGGCATTTTTCAATAGGAAGTAACTCTTTTCCTTTAAGTTACTTGAAAATGCCTTTCAGCAGTCTATAGCAAACAAGTTTTAGCATTAAAATTGCATGATACCAAGCAAATGTGTTGTCTTTTCCAGCTGTAATTATCCTCTTGCCAAAGAACAGGGATGTGTGTGCGTGACCTGTGTTGCCTAAGAACACTTCCAATTATTTAAATCCACATGTCCTTTCAAGGTTAATTTGAAACACTGCTAAATGTTCCTGCAATTCAAACCAAGTCTCCTCAATGATGTTCTGTTCATAAGTGGTTAGACAGGAAAGGCATGTGTGTCATGCATTGACAAAATTCGTGTGACTCACCAGGATTTGGTTGGACATGTTATTTTGTGAAGGCTTACTTTTTAATTCAGTGCACACCACTGCAATTCAGAGTTGATTCTTTCTTAAATACTAGAATATTGGAGACAGAATCTTGCCCAATGGATTGCAGAGTATCAGGGTGAAATCAGCAGCTGCTTTTTTGCAGGAAACAAGATACCAGCTGCTGCAGCTGCGGCCTGCACAGCGAGCCTCGTGGATCGGTTATGCCATCGCCTACCATTTGCTGGAGGACTACGAAATGGCAGCAAAAATCCTAGAGGAGTTTAGGAAGACACAGCAGGTAAGAGGAGACATGAAACTGCTGTATGGAGTGCTGCTAAAGCCAAAGAGAAAACATCCCTTTCGTGGTGAGAAAACTTCATGCGTGACTAAACTTTGTTCAGTCAGATGAATTTGTTCCCAAATTTTGGAGTTACAAGGCTGATCTGTGTCCTGTTCTGGCTCTCCTGTGCAGACATCACCTGACAAAGTGGATTATGAGTACAGTGAGCTGCTGCTCTATCAGAACCAGGTCCTCCGGGAAGCAGGGCTTTTCAAAGAGGCCCTGGAGCACCTCTGTACCTATGAGAAGCAGATCTGTGATAAACTGGCTGTTGAAGAAACTAAAGGTAATCACCTTCTGAAGGTACATTTAAACACGTAGCATACAGTGGGATGTCTGCACTGTCAGCTTTTGCCATCTTTTGGAACTCAGATTGTTTTTAACTCAATTTACGTAATTTTGCTGTTATAAAGGACTGCTTGTCTCACAGCTTGTTCAGTCCCTGTCATGCTCTTGTCCCAAGCTGCTAACTCCTCAGTGAGGTACAGACATGCTGTTCTAGAACCTTTAAGCAGGCAGGTGTTTCAGGCAGGAGATCTGAACTGCTGTCCTGAAGGTGTGTCTGAGTGGTGTCCCCTGTTGGACAGTGGCCTTGGCAAGGACAGCACGTGCTGCAGAGAGGAATCATCTTTGGCACAGCAGAGGCTCTTCAGTGTCCTCAGTCACCCCTGCAGCATGTGGAAATGGGCTCTTCAGTGAGGCTGGGGATGGTTCTGCTGTACTGTTGTGACCCTGGTGTGTAATGCTATAGCAGATCAGTATAGCAGTGTAGCTTGTATTCACAGATGGAACTGCAGAGGGATACAAGTTCATTCTAGAGCTCCTTTAACAGGTGCACTTTCCTAAAGCCTGCTGTGTTGTGTTCTCCTTGATGCCTGTACAGTGTTTGTGTGACACTGCCTGTCTATGGAGGTACTGCCTGTTCTCTGCTCACACTGGACCCTGGCTGGGTGATGGCTTGAAGAGAATAAAGGAAGCCTTCACTGCAGTTTGTTCAGGGAGCTGTTGTAGCACGTTGTTACTGTGCTAGCAGTAATGTCAGTGCCTTGCAGAAGGAGCCTGGGAGCTGAGTGGTGACAGCAATGGCAGGAGAGGTGTTTGCTCCAGGAGATGACTGCAGGTGGCTCCCCATGGCAGCTGAGTGTGTCACTTGGTTTGCACAGCAAAGGAGATGGATATAGACACTGCAATATACAGATCATTCTTGGGGCTGCTGGGGGTAGGAGTGGGGGTTTTGTGACTGTATTTTTTATCTGAAGGATCTTTTGACATACTTTATGTTATGTGACATACTTAGTGTTTGAAGGTCCAAAGTTTGGGATGAAAAGAAGTTTTGCATCAAAAATAAGCCCGAGACCAAACCACAAAACCTTCTTAGGGAGTTACCAGACAAAAGGATGGAAATACTCTTTGCAGTCTGAGTGCTTTCAGCAGGGTACAAGTGATGAATTTTTTGGGCACAGCTCCCATTGTGTTGTTTGGACTGGCTTGGCTGCTGTGCATTCTCTATTGTAATAAGTGAGTGTGTGCAAATTTTAATCACACATGCAAAAGCCTCTGTGGATGAAGTACAGCTGAAAAACACTGAAACTTGTGCTGGCATTTGCTGCTCTTAGATAGGAAAAAAATTAATTTTCACCTCAGAGAAAGAATTTAAGGTTTATTTTCCCAATTCTGTCATTCTCAGTGAGTGAACTTTTCCCTGGGCACTAGATTCTGTGTGTAGTCCTCAAGTTACTCTAACTGTGGGAAGCAGCATCTCTTGACCAAATTGCATGTTAATTGTGTGACATAGGGAAGAAGAAAGGTAAATTTGCATTTTCCTGTTTTAAACTGGGTAAAAAAACCTTGCTTTAGTCTAGACTTACATTGTTCACCTCTGGTGTGTAATCTGGTCATGCCTAACATGTGCCAATAGCAGAGCTTTGTTAAATAGTTTTCCATTGTGAAACAGGAAATCACTCCTGTTGCAGTTCCAGCATTAACAAAGATGCTTATACAATTGTTAGAGCTGATCTTTACTTTATCAATTTTAGTTTGTATTGAAGTATCATGAAAAGGAAACTTGTTGGCATAATCTTGAAAATTCATCCATGTAATCAGTGGCTTGCTGAAGAGCACTGAGTTGGTTTCATGAGATAGCAGATGGAAGAGCCATTCTTCACTTGCAGCTCTGCAGGTTGTTTGGTTTCAGGATGCTGTATACACCAAACACCATGTGCTGCTTTCAACTGCCCTCTGCAGCAAAAACTGCACTTGAAGTCACCAGTCACTTCAGTAAGTGAGGGAAAACCCAAATCATTTGCATTTTGCATTAAATTTTCAAGTAAGTTTCAGGAATGATGGGCCCAGTTGTAAAATCTCACTTTAACTGCAGCTCTTGTCAAAGTCAAAGCATATCTGTTGACTAGTTTGTAATGCTGGCTGTGGTGCTTATTTTTTCTATGAAATTAGAATCTGGATGGAGCTAAGGATTAGCCAGACTTTTAGTGTAAAGGGATAAATGTTACACTGCTTTAGTACCATGTTACCTTAATTTAAACCACCTTGTTTGTCACACAGGAGAGCTCCTGCTTCAGCTGGGCAGACTTGAAGAAGCAGTTGAAGTCTACAAGGGACTGCAGGAAAGAAATCCTGAGAACTGGGCTTATTACAAAGGCTTAGAAAAGGCACTTAAGCCAGGTAATGATTTGATATCTTGTAGTAAATCAGATTTTTCTGTAAATTTAAAATTACTATGTGTATGAAAAGCTTGTATTGCTTTAAATACTCAAACTATTATTTTAAAAGTCCCCATATAAATTTTGCTTTTTAGTCAGAGTGTGTGCATACTGTCACAATGTTGGGGTTTCTTAAGAAAGACAGGAAATATTTCTTGCATTGTTGTTACCCTGTCTTATCTGAAATCATAGAATCATAAAATTGCAATACCCTTTGTGTGTGGTTGAAAGAATAGAATTATCTCTTAGATGACACTTTTAATTTTGAATTTTTCCTTTACTGCCTCTGTTATCTTAATCTTATGTTGCAGCTAATACAACTGAATGTCCTTCTTTGAAGGTTTTGGACAGCAATAGGCAGGAGCTGTTTCTCAGATGAGAGATAAGCAGTTAATATTCTAGTGCTGGAGGAGGAATTAGCAGATGCTGTGTACCATTCAATTCATTAGTTTTAATAAGAATAAGGAGGAAATTCTGTTCTTTAGGAAGCCATTATATATTATATTATATTATATTATATTATATTATATTATATTATATTATATTATATTATATTATATTATATTATATTATATTATATTATATTATATTATATTATATTATATTATATATTATAGTTGTTATATATTCTGATTCCTTTTTTAGTCAGGTATAAAGCACTTTCCCCTTTTCCTTCTTGCCAGAATGGAAGGGGAAAGTAAACTGTCAAATTCTCTTGCAGCTAATATGATGGAGAGACTAAAGATCTATGAGGAGGCCTGGACTAAATACCCAAGGGGACTGGTTCCCAGAAGATTACCACTGAACTTCTTGTCTGGTAAGTGCACGTTCTGCTGAGCAGGTAGGGACCAACACTTGTGTTTCTTAGATTCTGATTTAAAGGGATTAACAGTCTGCAGTTGATGAGTAATGTCTGGTAAAACAAAATCAACAGGTCTTTTTCCTCTCAAGGTGAAAAGTTTAAGGAATGTCTGGACAAGTTCTTAAGGATGAATTTCAGCAAAGGTTGCCCACCAGTCTTCAATACTTTGAGGTCATTATATAAAGACAAGGAGAAGGTAAGTGTTCTCCCTCAGAACTGCAGTGTGTTGAAGAGATGAAGGAAAGCATTTTCCCTCAGTGCTCTCTCCATGAGCACTGCTTTAGATGACCTGAAACAGTGGACAGAAAAAAGAAATACTTGTGTGGGCATACATGTGCCAAGTTGGGAAATGTAAAAAACTTAAGGTTTAGTAATTTTCAGCTGTGTAAATGCTCACCAAGGGAGACCTGGTTTTAATTTGTTAAAAATAAAGTGAGATTGAGTACATTCTCAGATGTAATGTAATTCAGGACATTGCAGAGTTTTCTCACCAGAATAACTCGTTTGGGTAACACCCAGTAGCTCAAGGTAAAATAAAATACTATCTGGCCTACAGATGATGTTTTCTGTGTCTCATATGTGTAGGTGGCAATCATAGAAGAGCTCGTGATAGGCTATGAAACCTCTCTGAGAAGCTGCAGGTTATTTAACCCAAATGGTGAGTGCTGGGGCTGTTGTACTGAGCACTGTGTGTGCATTCAGAGGTGGGGACTGGAGGAACAAAGGTGATCTGGGGTTTTTGTTTGTCCCCTGATGCAGAACTGAACCACAGCTGGCAAATAGGAAGTCTGTATTCAAAATAGTCACTTGCTCTAAACTTTGTCCTGGGTCTGTGAATTCAGTCATGTCCTTGCAGTTTTGAGTTCAAGTATGCCATTTTCAAGATTTGAGTTTATCACTGTTCAGAAAACTGAACTTTGACAGCTGTGTCAAATCTGTAACTACAGAAATGCCAAACAAAGGGCAACATACTGATAGTGCAATCCTCAAGGAAAAATGTAGTTTTGGAGCTTTTGCTGGGGACTGTGTTTTGTGTTCTTGGAGCTTTTGCATGTCTGACTGCCCTAAGCAAACAGCTGGAACAGAGTGCATCTGCCTTGGACCCACCAAGTCCCTTTTCCTTAAAGCACAGAAGGAGAGGGATGGGCCCTAAAAGCTCGTGTATGTACCTAGAGCCAGATGTTGGAAAGCTCTCCTAGGTCTGACAGACACAGAATTCATTTCAGTGGCTGTGCTTAGAGCATTTTGCCTCTGGTGTGTTGTTTTAGTAATAAACTGACAAAGAACCCCTCTCCATTTTGTCCTGCCAGATGATGGTAAAGAAGAACCTCCAACCACTCTACTCTGGGTCCAGTATTACTTGGCTCAGCATTATGATAAAATTGGACTGCCATCCCTGGCTCTAGAATATATCAATGCTGCTATAGAGAGTACTCCCACTTTGATAGAACTCTTCCTTGTGAAGGCAAAAATCTACAAGGTAAGTTTGTCTTTATTCTTAGTGACCAAAGGTGATTTGTTTGTTAGGAATTCTGGTGAGTTTCTAGGTGAGGGTGTTGTTAAGCAATTTGAGATGGGGTTTTCTGCTGCATTTGAAAAAACCACTCTGTAGGTTTCTAACTTGGTAAAGGAGAAATGTGAATTCTTAGTTTAAAAATCACACTGATAAATGAAATTGAGTCTTTCATTTGTTCTGACCCCCTGTTTTTGTAGCTGCTTAAAACAATTTCTCAGGCTGCACTATGATACTGTATCAGAATGGGATTATCCAAACTGGTTCTTTAAGCATTTTCAGGAAAAACATTCAGTGCTAAAAGACCAGTAATTCCATAATGAGGAAAGGTATTTAATTGCTGTTTTTTTTTTCTTTAAGGTCTATTGCTTTTGAAGTAAGCTATTTATTTTCTAAAAGTCTAAAGAAAAACCTATTTATATCAAGCAGTGAGTAGATAAAACATGCATGTTTTACAATTACTCAATCCAACTTAAATTTCTGTCTTTACAGCATGCTGGAAATATTAAAGAAGCTGCAAGGTGGATGGATGAAGCTCAGGCTTTGGACACAGCAGACAGATTTATCAACTCCAAATGTGCAAAATATATGTTGAAAGCAAACTCCATTAAGGAAGCTGAAGAAATGTGTTCTAAGTTTACACGGGTTTGTTGCACTTTACTGGGAGTCTTTGGAATCATGTGGGCCTCATCCTTTGTGGAATAACTTTTTTTTTTTTACTTTGCATTCAGCTTCACTATCATCTTTAAATTCTGTTCCAGAGCAGCTCTGGTTGCTTGCTTCAGTTATAGCAGGGTTTGAATTAATCCTGGATAAGCACGATGCCATAGGAATAAGTGAAAACTCTCTATATAAAGCTTGGGTTTGGTTATTTTTGCTAGGTAGGAGAAGTACAGCATGCCTGTTTCAGAGAGAACATCTGACAAAATAATTTTTGCACAATAATCTTTGGGTTTAATGTTGGTTCTGTAGGATACTTGAAAGATCTGCTAAAGTTGTCCATGACTGTGTTTTTCTAATGTAGTAAGTTAGAGATTTCTGATGTCTCTTGGAACATAATTTTTGTGTGGCCAACAGCTGAGAGCCTTGAGGTGTCCTCCTTGTGTGAGCAACATTTCATCCCCAGGTCCATGTTTATCAGGGATGAAGGAAAGCTGCAGTTACACCTCTTGTCTTTTCTTGTTCCGTGCTCTTACCCATGCCCAGGCACCTGGAATTGAAATGCTGTGTTATGAAATGACATGATTCCATGCCTCACTTTGTGTCCCTGCTGTGGCCCCATTTTGATAGGTTTGATGGTCACACATAGTTACTTTTCCAAATGTACTGCTCTGGTGTTATTCTTTCATAACTGCAACTCAGAGCAGCTCAGTGAGGTCTCTGCAGACTATTTGTGGAATTTGGCAGTGTCATCTGTGTGCTGTCTGTGCAGACAGGCAGCAGGCTGTTGGACCTACCTGCACAAGTAAAGCCTGTTCTGTGTGTTTGGCCCCATTTCTCCTCTCTTAAAGAGCAGGAGAAACCTGGAATGAAGGCAGGTTGAATGCAGGGAAGGGGGAATGGTATTTTAAAGGAAACCTGAAGGATCTTGTGAAGTGAGGGCAATGTGCAGGCAGACATGAGGGGAGGGAAGGTCCTGTTTTATGTGTGCTCAGCAGCTCTGTGTGGGAGTTGTGATGCAAACCCAAATGAATTTGAGTTAATTTGACCTCCCTCAAGGCCTTAAGCAGCTCTAAGAGGATGTTAAAAGGAAGCATGCCAGTTGCCCAAAGCTGAACTTGAAAAATGCTGAAACAATTTCATCAAGTTGCTCTTTACATTCTTATTTATTTCTATTTGATCTTATGTCTAGTGCTCAAATACAGGCTCCTTAATTAAAAAACCCAGTAATTAGAGGAGTCCTAGATTAAGCATAATGAAAACAGAACTGATACTTTTCCTCATTTTCAGTTGCCTAAATCAGGCGGTTCTGAACACTGCCTTCCTCTTTCATTGCTAAGGTCTGTGGATCTGTTCAGGTGTATATCAGCTTTGAAAGACAACTGTAATCCCATTTTTGAACCAGAAGGTGTCAAACTAAAGTGTTCCTTTTGCCTGCCTTATTCTCTAGCACTGATTGCATTAGAAATTATCATCTACTACTGCTGCTACTCTGAGGATGCTTAGCTCAATCAGCAGTTCTCTGAAGGATGCACATGGTTTTAGTTAGAAAAGGTTTTAGTTGAGGGGGAAAAAAATCCTGCAGGACTTCCTGCAGGTGTCAGTGTCTTGTTGGAACTTCTCTGTCATTTTTCCATGCTTACATGCAGACAGTATTAAAAACACTGAATGAGGGTCTCTCCTGACCCAGAGATCAGCAGCTGGCACAGTGAAATGGTCCCTGCCTGGCTCCTCATTGTGTCTTTCTGACTCTTCCAGTGGGTGTAACAAAGATTTTTATATTTGTATTTTTATATCAATCAACAAAGCTAGTCAGTTTTAACTGTGGCATTTCCAACTTTCAAGACTCCAGTTCTGAGATTTAACACTCATTTTCTTTAACTGTGCTTTTAATTAGGATAAGGTAAAGGAAATAGCAGCTGATGACTCCAGTGAGATTTATTTCTTGTGTAATGCTGGTTTTGTTTCTAGGAAGGAACCTCGGCAGTAGAGAACCTCAATGAAATGCAGTGCATGTGGTTTCAGACAGAATGTGCACAGGCCTACAAGGCAATGAACAAATTTGGAGAAGCACTTAAGAAATGCCATGAAATTGAGAGGGTACGTATTCAGCTCAATGGCTGGGATTGGCAAACATGAATTTCAATTTACTGTGCTGAGCAGTCAGGTGCATTTCATGTAGATAAAGAGGATTTCATGTTGGTTACTGGCAAGTTTATATAGTGCATTTCCTCCTAAAAGTGCCATTGTAAACTGTGTTTTATGAAAAGATTTTATAAAGTTACTTAAAGATCCAACAAGAGGAGAAGGCTGTCAGAAATAATCTTAGTTGTGGCAGTGTACATAAGGGATGGGTATTTAGATACAAATGAAGAGTAACAAAGCCCATCCTAAGGAAAGGACAGATCTCAGTTACTATTAAGGCCCTGTTTTAGAAATACACAATAAATGTTTAATCTTCTTTTAAAAAAAACTACAGTTTAAAAGAAGCTATTGCAAAGTAGCAATAGCTGCTTCTTAAAGATTTTATTTCAAAGGGGGAACAGTTGCACATTAAATGTAGATATCCATAGTGAGGTAAACAACAAAATTTGGATGCACAAGTTTAAAAAGAAGCAGGTGTGAATTTGGGGGGTTTTAAAGCACATTAAAGTCTAGAGAAGAGACCAGACAGCTGAGGGTGTAAAAGAAGTGCTGAAAGAGCAGAACTCATAGGAAGCTGTGCCTCTTTGCAAATAGAGAGGCACTGGGGATTTCACACTGCTGCTCTTCTGCAGGGGGACTCAGCTCTGGAATATTCTGATCTGAAAAAAGTGATGTCACATTTCCAGAGTAACCTGCTCTAGTGAAAGGTGTCCCTGCCTGTGGCAGAGGATTGGAAACAGGTGACCTAAAGGTCCCTTCCAATCCACAGCAGTTTGTGATTGGCCAGGATTGTGGTTTGTTTGCACAAATCCCTTAAATAAATTAGTGTAAGATTTTTTTGTATAAGAAACTGTGAGTCTTATCAATTGTCTTAGGTACCAGAAGAGGTCAGCAAATGAAGTGATAACCTAAGCCACCAAAAAGAATATTTCTGAGCATTTAAGTCACCGTGTTTAATTGATTTATTGGATTAATTGAAGGGGTAGCAAAGTTCAGCAATAAGATAAGCAAATATGTTGAATTCAGAAACCATCAACAAAGCTTTGGTAAGAAAAAGCAGTGCCTTCTACATCTTTGAGAGGGGCCAGGTATGCCAAGGGGGCAGTCTAGTTGATAAAGTGTGTTCTGGTTTTCAGAAGCACATTTATCTCATACTTTGCACCATAAAGGATCTAAACTGTCTCAGAAAAAGTGGGGGAGCTGATCTCATGGATTTAATAGCTGATTCAGGGCTGGGGAAACAGAGTAGGAGCAAATAATCAGCTTTTGCTAGAAAAGGAGTTTATCATGGAGATTATTAAGGCATCTCTGTAGAGTCTTCATTATTTCATCAATACATGGTCACAGAAAAGACTGAAAACTGCAAGGACAGAGCTGCTCTGCCTCAGGACTAAATGATGAGCAGCCCATGAAATACAATGCTCTGCAGTGCAGTCAGTGACAGATTCTCTACCTGTGCATAAGTAGTAAAAGGTCCTACAATACTGCTACTCAGGAATCCTAAAAACTGTTACAGGTAATGCTGCAAAAACTTGTGTGCAGGTGTGGGGCAGCAGTGGAAAGGACAGGTGAGCAGTTAAAACTCCAGAAGTTCCATTTTCCTCCATGATGTAAATCTGTCCCAGTGTTTGCATCTGAGTGTCACATCTTACAGACCTGCTGGTGAATCACCAGCTGGGGTAACTTCCAAAGGAACAGACCACAGTGAGCTTGCTGTGCTTCCTCTTCATCCTGAGCTTTGACCAACAAAGCTGAGTTTAGGGGAAAGTTATATGAGATCCTAAGTACTTGGAGAAGGTCAAGAAAAGACTTTTTTACTGCATCTTAAACAAAGACAAAGGGACGTTAGATGGTGTGGAAAGCAGAGCTTGAACAAAAGTGAGCACTTGGTCACGTCTGATTTAAGAGTGAGATTCATTGCCATAGGATTTAGCAGAAATCAGAATTAATATTTTTGAATTAAAAAAATAGAGCAGTTCATAGAAGAAAAACTTCTCAAATGATGTTTAAGTGCAGTGACTTTAAAACATTTATGTGTTAAACTGGAGATTCTCAGAGGTGGTTACTTGTAAGATACTGAAGTTGATGTATTTTTCTTCTGGGCCAAGATGCCTTCTGTTGTTTTCACCGTGCCTTTATTCTTGGAGGGTTTTGTTAATGTTGTTAATGTTTGTTAATAGTTAGGTTGTAATAGTAATATTGTAATAATAGTAATATAATAATAATAATAATAGTAATAGTAATATATATTACTATTACTAATATACTATATATATTAATAGTAATATAGTAATAGTAATATTATATTATATATATATAATATAATAGTAATATTATATTAGTAATAATAATACTATTACTAATATAAACTAATAGTAATGATATAATAATAATACTAATAGTAATATTAATATATATTACTATTACAAATATATTTTATATATTAATAGTAATAGTAATATAGTAATAGTAATATTATATTAGTAATAATAATGCTATTACTATAATAATTACTATTACTAATATAAACTAATAGTAATAGCAATAATGTAATAATACTGATAGTAATATTAATATATATTACTATTACAAATATATTTTATATATTAATAGTAATAGTAATATAGTAATAGTAATATTATATTAGTAATAATAATACTATTACTGTAATAATTACTATTACTAATATAAACTAATAGTAATAATATAATAATAATACTAATAGTAATATATATTACGATTACAAATATATTTTATATAGTAATAGTAATATTATAATAGTAATAGTAATAATAATATATATTACTATTACAAATATAAACTAATAGTAATAGTAGGGTTCTATGAAAGGATTGATTTGAAAGGCCAGGTTTAGTGTCAGTGCTGACCCTTGCTGAGCGCTGTGTGTGCCCCGTGCAGCACTTTGTGGAGATCACGGATGACCAGTTTGACTTCCACACGTACTGCATGAGGAAGATCACGCTGCGCTCGTACGTGGAGCTGCTGAAGCTGGAGGACGTGCTGCGCCAGCACCCCTTCTACTTCAGGGCCGCGCGCATCGCCATCGAGATCTACCTGAAGCTGCACGACAGCCCGCTGACGGACGAGAGCAAGGAGCTGCAGGCTGACACAGGTGTGCTCACTGCTGGGGCTGGGACAGCAAAACCAGAGTTCTGCTCAGAGCAGGCAAATTGCAGCTGGGACTGCATGGTAAAGTGATGTTCTGCTGGAAGTTAATGTATGCTTTTGTTGGGGTTATTACAGAACAATGGTGGGTTTGTAGCGAGAGTTGGAATTCTTAAGTGAAAATATTTGTGTTACAGAATGACTGCAGAAACAGGAATTCTTATGTGGGTTGATCCATGGGATAGGAGATTGAAGAAGATGGGCTTGGTGGTTACTTTTCTAAGCATTTTATCAGTGTGCAGAAATTTCACTTGGTAGCAACTTAAATTCTATCATCTCTTGCTTCTGATGTAAAAATAATGTTTAAATTATCTATTTTTTTCCCTCACATTTCTGATCTGAGAGCAGCTTAAGCAGTTATGGCTTGGGACATCTCAAATAGAGGATCCTTCACGAGAGACTCCTTTAAGAGGAATTTGTCAAGTTTTAGTACTTTTCATCTCATTATACTGTTATTTTAATTTCTGTCCCTTGATTCCAGTAAGGAATTTGTGGATTATGAAGCATCAGCACAGACTATAAAACAATCTGTCCATAGTAAATAAGCTTTTACAGAGGGCACTGCTTGTTAGCAGATAGAGTTTAGAAAAGGTGATGCTGTCTGACATCTGCTCCATGCTGTTAATTGTGAGAATCAGTGTTGTGTGTTTGTCCTCTGTGTGTGTGCAGCAAATATGTCTGACAAAGAGCTAAAGAAGCTACGAAATAAGCAGAGGAGAGCCCAGAAGAAAGCACAGCTGGAGGAGGAGAAGAAAAATGCTGAGAAGGAGAAGCAACAGAGGAATCAGAAAAAGAAGAAAGATGATGATGATGAAGAAATTGGAGGACCGAAAGAGGAGCTGATCCCTGAGAAACTGGCAAAGGTGCTTACTAATGTCATAATAAAGCCTTAGAAATCTCTAGAAGAGTTGCAGTAAGCACACAGAAAACTTAAAAGCCATTCAAATAACTTGTAAATTTTTTTGGATGGCATCTCTTCACAGGCAGTGTTTTAAAAAGAATTCCTTTCTAGGGCTGGTTGGTTAATACAGTGTCAGTAGTGTGGAAATCTCAGGTTTTGTGCCTGGTTCTCAAAGGCAATAGTTGAAGTCATAAACATTTGCTGCATGTGGAATTATCTCCATATGTCTGCTGCACTACTTTGTTTGTTGTACCCTATTTCTGGCTGGTTGTGTGGAAGTGTTTCTGTCCTGTATGTAAGGTGATTATTACTCACTCTTTTATGCCCCCTGATACTCTTTTCTGTTTTATTTCTTTATTCTGTCCACATAGTCAGGCTGTCAAAGAGGAGACACTGAAGCACTGAATGCTTTAATGAGATTTGTTTGCACTTGTTTTGAATGGGGGGGAAAGGAATAAAGAAGCTGTAGTAGTAAATAATAGACTAGACTGAGATGGATTTAGAGATCTGCATTAAGAACTATAGAGATATAGAAAAGTGACTCAGAAGACTCTTCCTTTAGCAGAAGTTATGCCTGTAAGAAGCAGGAAAACACTCAAAAAATGTAAGGGAAAGATAAGAAAATTCTAGAGACTGGAAAAAGAATTTATAGCAATAGTAGTATAGATTGAGAGTCTTAACAGATCCAGTGTTCTGGATCTACATTCACACTATTCCCAGTGCAGTGAGTTGTGTTTGCTCTTGGAGGGATATTGGAAAGTTCAGTCAGTGAACTTCACTCTGTAGCCAAGAAAGAAGTGACTTAAACTCGACCAGTGATTAAGAATATTGCTGGTGTTTCCATTGTAGTTCACTGGCTGCAGGAAGCAGAACTGACTGCAATGCCAGTCAGGATGGAAATGCAGCAGCATTTATTGAAACCGAGTTCTGTAGTGCAGAGATGGCATGGGGCAGCTGTGAAAAATCCAGCCATGAGGCTAAGGAACAGCTGCAGCTGTGTGATGCATTTCTTTGGCAAATCCAGTTATGTCTGTGATATACAGATGGGAATATAATTCCAAATTCAAGTTCACAATCATGATACAGACTCTTCCAAATGCAGCTGGTGCCACAGACCATTTTTCACACAGTTAGGCACTTTAAAAAAGTTTACCTGAAAGAGCTGCCCCTAGACTGGTTTGGATAGCTGTCTTTGGCACTGGAGGCATGGCTTTGAAATGGGGTTTATAGGTTCCAAGCAGTTTATGTGCAGTGTGTATGTAAAATCAGCAGCACATAGAGGTGATGTGAGTGTTCTAAAGATGCTGTAGTTACATTTAGCCTGAAGGTGTCTATTGCAATCTTCAGCTTGAGTTATTTGCAGCTTAGTGTATCACTTCAACATTGCTGAACTGGTATTGGCACACAACAACATTTGTATTTGCTTCTTAGAGAGTAGTTTCTGTTAATAAAAAAAAAATCAAGGACAACAGACAGTTCTTGTTTGAGTAATCCCAAAGCTCTGTGTGCAGGATCCTTACCTGTAAAGAACTTGCACAGAATGAATGTCTGTGAGAGCTGTCCATCTACTGGATTACCCTAGCCAGGATCAGGAGACCTTTTCCAAGATGTAATGACTTAGTTGTGTGTCACTTCCTTGTATCTGTAGGTTGAAGCACCTTTGGAAGAAGCCATTAAATTTTTAACACCGTTGAAGAACTTAGTGAAGAACAAAATAGAGACTCATCTTTTTGCCTTTGAGATATATTTTCGAAAAGGTGAGTGAGAACACTTAATGACAGCAAGCAGTTTGTGGATTGTCAAGGTGTGTATTGGAACTTAAGCAGCAATTAGTGATGGGGTGTGAGGAGCCCATCCCTGTCACAGCACAGAACTTCACTGGACCAACACTCCAGCAATGAGCAGTATGTGAAAACCAGAGCTTGAACATTTGGTGATTAGTTGGTGATTATCCACTTAATTCACTGGTTAAATAGATGCATGTCATTAAAAATGGCTTTCGTGGCACACTCAGCTGTCAATTCCTCTGATCATTCTAATTTCAGACAGTAAATACTCCTGTAACACAGTGCAGTGGTGTCCTACCACAGGTTTTTCAACTCTTGGTTTTTCCTTCCAGAGAAGTTCCTTCTGATGCTTCAGTCTGTGAAGAGAGCCTTTGCCATTGACTCCAGCCATCCTTGGCTCCATGAGTGTATGATTCATCTCTTCAGCAGTGGTGTGTATCTGTTGGTAAAACTCCATCTGTGCACCCTGCAGTCATTGATTTTTAGCACAATTCATTCAAAATACTTAAAGTGTGTATTAGAAAACTGATTCATGCTAAAGTTAAGTACGGTTATTATGAGTGCATCTGGATTTAGGAGTCATTGTGGTATTGTTAAGAGTTTCTAAGACTGTGAGCAGTATGTGAAGCCTGAAAGAGAGAGGCAGTGAGGAAATGGGAATTGGAGAGTGAGGAATGGGGCTGTTCTGCTGGCAGCTGTGTCAGCATGCAGGGACAGGGCTCAGGATTCTGTCCTTACTGGTAAAACTTGGAACAATTCTCTCCCTTGCCCTGCCCCAGAGGTCACCCTTTGTGATGGGGCTGCACAGCAGACTCATTTAAGAACAGACCTGTATGACATTAACCTCTGAGCCTAATGGGTTTTAATTAGTAAGGGGGAGAGTATATTAATGTAAAACAGCTCTGACTTTTTCTAAGCATCAGGTAATGCCACAGTTAAGCTTCTTCTAACACGTCCAGTATTTACCTGATCAAATTTCATGCATCTTGCTTTGAGATACTTGCCAATTATATTAATAATGTAAACATGAAAATGCTAAAATAAATCCATAAATTGTATTTTGTTGTGATTGCCTGTGCTCACCTCAACTTCTTTTTTCCAACAGTATCTGAAAGCAAGGATCTGCCTGATGCTGTTAGAACAGTGCTAAACCAAGAAATGAATCGACTTTTTGGAGCAACTAATCCAAAGAACTTCAATGAAGCTTTCCTGAAAAGGAACTATGACTCACTGCCACACAGGTTATCAGGTATTTTGCCTTTTTTCTATTCTGCCTTGTACATTTTCTGTGCTTCCCTGGTCAGCCCCAGTGATGTAACAATCACTCCTTTCCTCTGGAGTCCTTTTTCTCTCTGTTTGTGTTTTTCTGACATGGTTGCCAGTTGTCTGTGGTTTTCCTCAATTTTCTCTTTGTGCTGCTGAAGGGGAAATGTGGGGACCTCTGCCCTGCTGTTTCTGATGTGTGCAGAATGTTTGTTTTAATGCTTTGTTTGGAGCTTCCCTTGTGCCTGCTGAGGGATCATGCTTTGTGCTCCAAGCTGGTTCCATTTTGAGCTGCTGCTGGAGAGTTCAGTCAGCCCCTCTTCCTCCTGTTATCCCAGTTTTATGTTTGTTTGGAAGATGATTGGGTCATCCCCTGGGTGATGAATCTTGCTTTTCCTCCTGCAGCTGCCAAGATGATGTACTATTTAGATCCTTCCAGCCAGAAAAGGGCAGTGGAACTGGCAATGACCCTGGATGAATCCCTTATTAACAGAAATCTTCAGGTAACTTGTTTATAAATTGTAGACAACTTCTGCTTTATCTGTGGAAGCTTTCAGCACAATTTGGGGGTAAGAGGAAGCTGAAATCATAACACACAAAAAGGCTGAGTTGTGACAGAAAGGGATGTCGGGTTCATCTGAACTGAAATATTTAATATCCTTTTTGCACATTTAATTTATTTAGTTTTGTGATAATAGGAAAATAGCAGCAGTGGAAGCCATGTTATTGCTACAGGTAATGGGAGAACTTATTAAACTTGAGAGAATTCACAGGGCAAAAGAAAAGGCAGTGGTTTGTCTGAGCTTTGGCTGTTGACTAGAAAAGGAGTGGCACAGACTCTGGGAAGGCTTTCCATGGCCAGCCTCCTGCCAGCTGTGGCAATCAGCACAGGTTTGATAAAAGCTGCACGTGCCCAGTTCTGCCTTGGCATGCAGTTGAGTGAAAAGCTCACCAGTGGGTCTGTGCTTCATTCTGTGCTCATGGAATAATCTCCTTTGGCACTGCCTCCATGCCCCTTTCCCCCACCTTCATCTGGGAGGACTTGTCAGTTCTGGCTTGCAATTTACAGTGATCTGTGCACTCAGGTTTTCAGATCTATTGGAAGTAAATTTGGTAAATGTTTATTTTAAAATTATTCTTTGTGGACAAAAAATGGAGTTTTTCAAAATCATCTCTTAGGAAATATAGTGGCTTCAATAGAACTTTAATTGTGAAGAATTTTAAGTTCATAGCAGAATTTTTGGACCAGATAGGTGGGGGAAAAGAGACAATAAAGGACAATTTGCCTTGGTTTGACTTGTTTAGGATGTTAAAGATTCAGAACCTTTATCTATTCAAGCTGTTGTGGTATGGGACACAAACTCATGTCTTATATATTCTAAGTACATATTCAGCATTTTTCATAAACTTGTCTTGTTTGAGTGTTGGTTTTTGGATGATTCAGGTTTTCGTTCTGTTTGAGTGGTCTCAAAGAGTTTAATCTAGATTAGAAGTAGATTTAGAAAACAAAAATTAATTTGCCTTCTATTTGCTGGTTTTTGCCTGTGAGTGGGATTGGACTGGGGAAAGATGAAGTGTAACCAAAAATGCTTGGTTGTTCTGGAGGTGCAAACTTGGTAAGACTAGAAGCAGCTTTTACCAACTCAGCAGTGCAAAATGCACTCCTGTGCATTGTGATACAGCTGAAAATGTTCACTCAAAGCATGTTTGGTGCCAACATGGAGGAAGAGTTGGACTTCTGCTGAAGTTCTAGATGAGAGATTAAAAGTGCCCTAAAAATGGAGGATCTAAAGGAGTCTGGGTGTTTGCTGGAAGGCATTTTTGTGGGCAAAGAGATCAAATTTATCACATTTCATTGTACAAAGACCAGGTGTCTCAGGGCCTGCTGCAGCTGTAAAACCAGATGTGTTTGTCCTTTGTTAGAATGTCATTTGGTCTTGAAAGGTGTGTGGCCTTTTGAGCAGGTCTGTGCCAGAAATACCATTTTAAATGTGTCTTGGAAAATTATTCCTATCTCAGACAGCAGAAGTGCTGTTTGAAACCTGTGCTGTGAGTGCTCAGCTGACGTTTAAGGAACCATAACACTTGTTTCTCTTTCTCTCCAATCAGACTTGCATGGAGGTATTAGAAGCTTTATGTGATGGTAGCCTTGGAGACTGTAAAGAAGCATCTGAAACGTACAGAGCAAATTGTCATAAGCTTTTCCCTTATGCTTTGGCTTTCATGCCCCCTGGATATGAAGAGGATATGAAGATCACAGTTAATGGAGATAGTTCTGCAGAACCTGAAGAACTGGCCAATGAAATATGAACAACTTTATTGCAAAAAAATGACGTTGGACCATATCTGGTGTATAATATTTTTGTCACGCACCTGCTGAATTGTTCTAACTTACACAAAGAACAGAAGGAAAAAAAACCCCGTTGCCTTCAAATAGTTTTACTTTTTTTTTTATCCTGCTGACAAAGTATATATATAAAATATCTAACATATTACTGGTTATAGGTTGTTTGGTTTCTTAAAAATTAAAAGCTGCTAAAATTGAAAAAAAAGGAAAAAATAAAAACCCTTTTCCTCACCTACCCACCCATGTTTTTAAACTAATTTATATGAGACCTGGAGGTGTAGAGCCCTCAGAGCAGGTGTGTGGCAGAAATATTAAATTGAAATTTGTCTTGTGAGATTACTGTTATCTCAGACAGCAGAACTGCTGTTTTAGCACTGGATTCTTTCACTGAGCACAAAGAGTTGATGGGGCTTTAGCATCTGCCTGATGTTGATACGGGGGATGATTGTGTCCATAGGAAGTATGCAATGTGAATCAGAATAGAGAGAAACCTGCGACGTGCCTGTCACGTTGGGGTGCTTGGACATACGGCTATCAAGCAGAATTAAGAAACATAGTGTGTTCAATAAGCTTGTTGTGTCTCTGAAATTCACTGTACACCATCAGTTCTGTTCTTGCACCACAGTTTTTACCC
This sequence comes from Setophaga petechia, assembly GCA_024362935.1. Taxonomy (NCBI): domain Eukaryota; kingdom Metazoa; phylum Chordata; class Aves; order Passeriformes; family Parulidae; genus Setophaga; species Setophaga petechia. The sequence goes on along the minus strand of JANCRA010000104.1, from coordinate 1,439,959 downwards.
CAAGGAACCAGTTACAATGGTCTCTCGTGGATTGAACTTGGGGTGGGGAGGGGAGAACCAGCATTGCTGTTCTTGAGGTGAACCTATTGGCACGGGGCGGCCAAACTCTTTAAAACTGTAATGCAAGAACCAAATAAAATTATGCACTGTGATGTGGCACCAGTTAGAAAGATGGCATGCATTTTCACCGAGAGTGAAAACAACCTGAGAACATACTATGGCTTGAAGTTGCAAAGAGGAGAACTCCTGACTACCATTTGACTGATCAAGAGACTAATAGATTAAAACCTCAGCAGGCCTTGTTCACGTTATGCAGAAAAAAAAAAAGTGCTGCAGTTTAGATACCTCTGGAACTTTTCCACAGTGTCACAGGTTTGTAATACTTGAAGCCCTACATTTCTAAGAATATATTTCTTGCTCAGTTGTTTCAGGCAAGCCCAAGACTTTGTAACTTTTAAGGGGCCCAAGATTTTTTTTTCAATAACAGACCAGCTTCTTATTCCTGCAGTTACAGATGTAATTTCCTTTGTCAAACATAAGGTACCAAATATAATGCAATAAAACGTTTTGAAAAACAAGTGTGTGAATATTCAAACCAATCTGTGTTGTACTTGGACAGTGAATGGGTTTGCTGGAGTGCAGTCAGGGCTGGCTCTGACAGTGGCACTGCTGCTGATGGGTGGTTACTGAGGATAAAGTGCAAATGCATTCTGTGTAAATACTGAATGTCTGGGAAGTCCTATAACAAAATGCTTTCAGTTCCACCAGTGTTCCAAGTCAAGCTTCAGTCTCTAAGTCTGCTGTGTTGATAATATAGATAAGTACTCAAATGTTTTCTTTTGTAGGCTCATCGTATAAAACAGAGCAGAAATAAACTACAGCTTACAAAGTGAGTGCCTTCTTTGCTGCAGGAGTTCAGTTCCACAGTATCTGGTTGTGGATACACAGCCTTCCTCTCCCACATAATGGAATTCAGTGATTGACATGTACAGTTAAGAGATCTTGGAAGACTTACTGGGGTTTGTGGATTCCTGACTGGCAGAACAACAGGCTTTTCTTGATTGTGTCTTCACCTCCCCTTCTTTCCATGGTTAGCCTGTGTGGTGTGTGTTTGCAGTACAGCTCCCATCAGAGGTGTGGGTTGCTGTATTTGTGTATTTACCTGCTGGGCTTTTAGGGACTAGAATACCTGCAGAGCCCTTAACTGACCCTGGTGTTGATGACTTGATCTCAGTTGTTTCTGCAGCCTGAGACACTTGGACTGTGTGTCTTCTGCAACTCCTGGAGATGGTTCAGTGCTGCCTACAGAGCTGTGAGATTTTGGCCTTGGGTATTGCTGCCCGATGCTCAAGCTGGAGGCAGATGAGTGCTCACTCCTAACAGATTGTGAATTGCATCAAGAAATGCTTTTTTTCCCAGATACTGGGGGTTTTGGGTGCTGCCTATAAATGGGATTATTTCTTTTACCTTTTCACTGCCTGTTCTTGCATTGAAATGGATGAACTAAAAGCTGGAAGTTACTCATTGTCTTTAATGATGCAGATGGGGAAAAGGATGCTTCAGTGGGCCTTCCACAAGTCTTCATCTACACACCTATTTTGATTTTCCCAAAGACACTTCATAGCCTTGCTGAGAGGCATCCACACTGCTTCAGAGATGGTGCTTTTGGATTAAAGGGGTTACTCCTCCCCTTCCAGAGGACTGCAAGCCCAGGACAGAAAACTAAGCCAAGAGTTTGCCTGAAAATGGAGGTTCTTTAATTGGCAAAGAAATTGATATTCCTTCATCTTCACATCTGTTCTGTTAGATGCAAGATTGACTTCTGAGGAAGAGCTTTTAGGGCTGGAAATGAAGCTGAAATCCAGTGCAGTCTCCTTATCTGTGCTGCAGTGGAAGCTTTCCTTTGTGTGCTGAGATCCCAGACTGTAATCACTGGTGCTTGGCTGCCAGAGCAGGTGAGCAGGGAATGTGCTCAGTGAGCCAGAGCGTTGGCATGGCACAGTTCAGTTTGGTTCTTCATGATTGTCACTGGAGGAGGAGACTGTCACCATCAGTGGAGCACTAGTGATGACACACGATACGGGTATTGTTCCTGGGTACAAGCAAATTTCAGACAATAAATTTTGCCTGGATAAGAGAAGATGGTGCACACTGCATGAAGCAATGCCAGAGTTATTCATGGGCTTAAACTGGAGGGAACTGGAAGTTGTGGATTTCCCTGTGATGGTGGGTGAGGTACTTGCTTTCTCCGTGTAGAGAGCAAAGCACGCAGGCACATGTGTGAACAAGCAGTAAAATAGCCTCAAAATCATCTCTTCATTAATTAATTTCTTTGCATATTAAATGCCTTAAAAGCTATATTTGACTTTTTTTTTTTTTGGTAGCATTCTTAGTATTTGCATGTTCATAGGGGGAAGGCTTGTCCTGATGCGTGCTGTTGAGAACAGAGGGAAGTTTGGCACCCAGATTTCCCCTAGCATGGGGAGCAAATTCAGCTTTCCCAGGGAGCTCTCTAGGGGTAGGTAAGGTGTTTATGATCAGCCTGTTACATCTTCCTTGAGCATTGGCATTTGCAAGGTTTGGAGGTGCTGCAGCCATAGCAGTGGGCTCTGGAAGTTGGTGTAGAAACTCAGAGATTGAATTATATTTTCCCAGAAAGAAAATTCTCATGAGGGCAGGGGAGATCAGGCCTGAGGAGCCAAAGGTGCAAATACAATTTCAGTATCATGTGAGCAAGATAAATAAGAAGAATTAAGGTGTGTGTGTAATGTGATGCCTTTGGGGGTTGGAGCAGTGGTGCCATCATTCCTGCAGCATTCACATGTTGTTGCCACAGTTCTATTTTGGACACGTACTACCAATGCCAACAAAACCACTTGATACCATAATCCAGCTCGATAGACCCAGATAAAAAAATTATAAAAATTGTATTTTTCCCTTTTTGTGATTGTTTTAACTGTTTTTCTAAGTGTTCTGTACAGAGCAGCTAGCTTTGAAATCTTTTCCCCTAAGGAATTTTGCTTTACAAATGCCATTTTTACTGAAGTGTAATGTAAAATGGCTTGAACTGTGTGGAAGTCAGAGTTACACTCGTCCACTTTACAAGAGACACTATCAAAGAGTTTGTAACATTGCAAGAGAAATACTGCTACAAAATCCAAAGCATCTTACAATAGCTTCCCTAAGACGTTTTATTAAAAGTGTTAAACCTGCTAACTGTTCATAATGAAAGACAAAGAAGTACTTTGACAAGATATTTCTGCCTGGCACTGCCCATTCAATATCTACCTCTACTAGTCCTAGTCTAGTTTGGCTACTGCTTAATTTTAGCCATTTAGCATAAAACATGAAAAAGTGTCATTTACCTGGTTGGTGAATGTGCGACGAGGGATAACATTTAGTTTTAAACTGTAATGCAATAAACCACAAAGTTAGTGATTAAATCCTGTTGTTGGTTCAGTGCAGCAGCGTATTTATTGCTTCATTGCTGATCCGTTCAAAAAAATCTAAATTCTAAACTCCACCAAGTTCCTTGCAATTGTACTGGGATTTGCTTTCCCTTCCAGCCTTCCTGAGTAACAATGTTGTACTGTGTTTTTACGCTCCTCTCTGGTGGTAGCAAATCTCAAAACTAGCAGGAAGTCAATCAAAGAATAAAAATGCTGAGTTCTGTTTGTAAATGAGTACCAGTGTTTCCTTGCAGGGTTCAGCGTCCCCCCTGGCTGCCCCAGCATCCCGCTATCGGTTCCCTTCATTCCCCTTGCCTTCTCCCAGTCTGATGAGCTGTTAATGAGGGTGCAGCTCTCAGGAAAGGAGAAACTGGTCTGTAGGGAAAGGGGAAAAGGCCGTGACTCCCTTTGGAGTCAGGCTGGGAAAGAAGCACCTTGGTGAGGAGCTGTCTATCCTAGCCCATAAACAAACTGTATGTACCACAAAAAACCATCCTTTGATCTTTCAGGCTATCAGAGCCAATGTGGGATTTGGATAAATGGGTGTTCAGAGGCAGGCTGAACGAAGAAGCATTTGCTGTTTTCCTCAGATATAATTTTTGGAGATTAAATAAAGTAAGGCTTCTCCTCCCCACCCATAAGCCCTCCTGATCCCACAGTTTTCCTGATTGAGTGTGTCCCAGAGTATCTTGTGATTTTAATCAATTACCATGCAAAATAATATGATGATGCTGACAAATTGTAGTAAAAGTAGCTAAGCAGTCTGCTGATACTGCAGTACAGGAACCTACGGTGTGTTGTGCACCCGGCATTTCAGATTACCTAGAAAAAAAGAGCCTCCCCTGGCTCTGAGAACATTGAAGCCTGTCCAGCCCTAAACCTTAACAAGGCATTTCCACCAATAAACAATTTGTTTGTGGCGCACCTGGCCATCACGTAGAGCTTCCCGGCAGCTCCCTGTTTCACAGTCTCCCTTCTCATGGATTAGCCTGGAAAGCAAACAAAAATCAAACAACCGCTCGTAAGAAAATCTCACTTACTTCACACTTCGCGACATCCAGACCGCCCGGACGGGTGCGGGATCCCCTGCCCGCCGCGGGCCCGCCTATTTCCGGCCGTTCCCCTGAGGGGATCCCGCTCCCGTTCCCGCTGCTCGGAGATTCCTGAGGGGATCCCGTTCCCGTTCCCGCTGCTCGGAGATTCCTGAGGGAATCCCGTTCTCGCTGCTCGGAGATTCCTGAGGGAATCCCGCTCCCGTTCCCGCTGTTCGGAGATTCCTGAGGGGATCCCGCTCCCGTTCCCGATCCCGTTCCAGCTCGCGCCCGCCGTCCCCTCAGCGCCGCGCGCGCAGCGCCCCCTGCCGGCGGCAGCGCCCGCGCGCGCACCGTTCCCACCCGCGGGGCTCGGCGGCCGCGCTCTCGCGAGACCGGCCCGCGTGGGCCCGTGACGGCGGCGGCTCCGCCCCGGGGCTGCTCCGCGGCGCTGGCGGGGCCGCCATGGCGGCGGGGGACGTGGAGTCCTCGCTGGAGCTGAGCTTGACGGGCTCCGGGGCGCTGCCCGGCGCGCTGCCCCCCGCCCGCTCGCGCATCTTCAAGATCATCGTCATCGGGGATTCCAACGTGGGCAAGACGTGCCTCACCTACCGCTTCTGCGCCGGCCGCTTCCCGCAGCGCACCGAGGCCACCATCGGCGTGGACTTCCGCGAGAGGGCCGTCACCATCGACGGCGAGCGCATCAAGGTACCCAGGGCCGGGCCGGGCTGGGGGACAGCGCCTGGCACGGGGCTCCAGCGGCCGGGAGAGCGGGGTGGCAGAGCGGCCGGGCCGCAGCCCTGGCGTGGCTCTGCCGGCCGCCGTCGTATCCCGGAGGGTCGGGTGGGTTCGGGTCTGTTCGGGTCGGGTGGGTTCGGGTCTGTTCGGGTCGGGTGGGTTCGGGTCTGTTTGGGTCGGGTCGGGTCTGTTCGGGTCGGATCGGGTCTGTTCGGGTCGGTTCGGCTCGGTTCGGCGGGGTCGCGGCGCCAGCAGCCGCGGCCGTGCCTGCCCTGACGCTGTTCCGCTGCCGCCTTGCCCCTGTTGGGAAGGTCCTCACGGTGTCTGGGACAGGGAACCAATTCCTGCCCTAGGCCAGACCTTCTCGCCTCTTTGGTCAGATGCTGTTCGGTAATTTACCCTTACCGTGGGCTGGTGTATATACTTAGCAGTAGTTTAGTCTTACTTATCCCCGTTATCAGCAGCGTTTTGCCTCCGAGAAATTTCGCATCTTTGTTCATCAGACACCACGGCTGTTTTAACCTTCAGCACCACAGAGCTGTGTAGGCGCCACTGTTATGATCATTTTGCATTAAAAATATTAGGAAATTGAATGTTGTTCAGTACTGAGCATTGTGTTTCAACTTCTAATTTTTAGGACTCTGTTAAGTTTGCCGTGTGATGATTGTAAGCATCATTTGTGGAATACTCTGTAGCAGCTTACAGATGCAGTTTGTTTACTAACATGGTTTTAAACAGAATCCCCATCTGCTTCTGTATTACAGCTTGTTTCTATGAGGAAAGCTCAGTTGTGCAAAAAAAGGAAGTTAACAGTAGTCTTGAGCTTGTACTTGGCCATTTATTATCATCAGGCCTTACAATTACAGCTCATAGCTATGTAGCCAAAAGCTGTGGTTTTTCCTTGCTCATTTACTGATTAAAGAGATTATGGAGGATATATAAGAATAGGAGAACCAATTTGCTTTCCTACTCCTGTGGGATTTTTATCTCATAGCCTTTTTCAAGTAAAAAAGAAAGGTGAATAGGAGTTTTTGTTGGTGGTTTGGGTTTTTTTTTGTTTTTTTTTTAGTAAAACCACTGACTAGAGTTTCTCTGACAGCTGAAATTTTGTACTCCTTTGTCCCGACAGAGGAGAGACCTCCTGAGGGATCTTGTCCTGTCAGCACCACATTATTCACTGGCATTTTCATCACATCTGAATGATGCCTGACTTTAGTTGGAGAGAAGTAAAGCACGTAGCCTAACCCAGAGCTCTCAGATGCTCCACATAGGTTACTGTGCCATTCTGAGACACATGCTTCTGTAGATTGCTTCCCTGCATTTTTTGAGAGTGTTATCTGTAAAAGAAACCAGTTCTGGTCGAGGAAGGTGGAGGAGTGAAGGAGACTCTTCTGAGAGACATGGTTTTGTGTGAGTTCTGTTTCAGCATTAGAGGAATAAATTAAATAGAATTATAATATCCTTATGGCCAGGACCATAAGGATAAGGATTTTGGGTGGTTTTGGCAGCTTCTCTCACTGCTCTTCACCTTTCTCACATGGAGCACTCAGCTCCCGCAGCTGAACCAGGAGGGAGAAGCTCTGATAAACTAAATCACTGCAGTCCTTGTGTGCCCAGAAGGGAATGTTTCCTCTTGCATCCAAGTAGGTTATAAAGTGGCATCTTCTCCCTTCCCCCAGCCAGCTGGGTGGTTCTTTCTTGTGCTGCTACAGCAGGAACTGTTTCCTCCACAGCTGGAAAAGTGCTGTGTCACTGGCAGGAACACAGGCACCGTTCTGCTGCTGCTGCTCTCCCACACAGCATTGTGTGGCATTCCAAGGCTCAGGAATGAGGATATTCCTTGGACAGCAGGCTGGCAGCTTCATATCTAACACTGATGCCTGAATTAAGACTTTCAACAAATAGATCTGCTGCCTTCTACATTTTCTTCTTCCTCAATTGATCTAAGCATTGAAAATTGAAGAAAACAATGATGTCAGTCTTCACTGACCTACATTAGGGAGGAAAACACAAATGAAATTCAAATAAGAAAGTCTGAACATCGTGTTCTGTGCCTTTGAGCTATTTCAGATTTTCTCCCTTTTTAAAGGAGACATAGCATCAAGGCCAGTTATGTTTTTACCAGTGTGTTATAAACCACACAGAGTCCTTGTTTAGAAGAGAGCCCTTCTGGATCCACAAAACAGAATCAGAAGGTGGGCTGTGATAGCTGAGTCAGTGTATTTAATATTTTTATGCCATTTGTCTTTCCTAGGGAATGTGACCAAGTGATTCTGTCCAGTTTTATTAGATGAATTATACCATCCAACCAAATATTCAAACTGCATATTTTAAAGGGCTATTATAAAAACTGTGATCCCCTGAAGATGGGTGTTACAATGAAATAGTAATCTGAATGTTACTTCATCAGTGCACCCCCATTAACATGAACATTTTCAGTGTTGTTTTTCAGAAGAGAAAATATTTGGGGTGAGAGGCAGAAATAGAACCATTTCCTCAAGTTCACCTTGAGCAAGAAAAAAAAGAAACTTCTGAAGTGTGTAGTTTTCAACATTCAGAAAGGATTTACTTCTCAGTGCAAATGACTCAGTTGATCATGCCCTTCAAGCATGTAAATGAAATTTTGGAAGAGCTGTAGTTTAAGCTTCACTTGCAAGTTATGTAAACCTTTAATTTAATTTCCCCATCTTTACCCAAGGCTGGCAGTACTTGCAGAACTCTGCCTGACTGAAGCACAACCAATCCCTGCCCTGTGAGTAAGTTGGGGAGAGAATGTAAGCTCCAAGCTGCCTGTGAAAATGAGCTCCCTCATTAAATTAATTTGATAGCATTTCCACGATTATCCATATGATTCCATAATATTGTCTATACATAGGATTGTTTCAGTCTGTGCTTCTTTTTCCTCTAATTTCTCAAATTCATGAACATTTTCTATGAGTCTCCCAACTTTATGATGTTTTGAAGTGCACAGAACTGGAGTGTGTCTCACTGGGTGTGTGAGTGACTCTCACCCAAACTCTGTTCAGTGCAGTTGTGAGACTCATGGAGCTGCTGTCAGTTGTGCAGTGTAATCCCATTGGCAAAGAGAGGGGGTTTATGTGGGAAATAGCAAAGGTAAGATGATTTTCAGAGAGTTGGAAATGCAGGTTTACTCTAAAATGAGACAGATTGCAGCTGAGTACCATTCCATGGGATCAGAGCCAGGGAAGGTGCCTTGCTTGTCCTGACAATCCTAAAGACCCTTCAGAAGCAGCACACAGGTCTCTCCAAGGGTCTGTGTGGCTCAAAAGCTGCAGAGAGCTGGACTAGGCTACAAAAGCCAAGCTGCTCTGATGTTCTCATGCCAATTCTCAGCTCCCCCGTTGCAGCCAGGAGCTGCATTCCCACCTGCTCTGCTCTGGGGGTTTTGAGGATGGGTGAGCAGGGTTGAACACAATACTGCAGAAGAAGTCACAGCATCTGAAACATCTTGTACTCTTTTCTTCAGTCTGTCACATGACTGGTTCATAGCATCCTGTGATTGACTCGTGGATGTGGATTGTCTTCCTTTTAATAATTTCCAACCTGGTGGACGCTGTGCTTAAAGAAAAGCTCCTTATTGTCAGTTACTGCTATCAAGACTCTGCATCTGCTTCTGTTCAGTTTCACTGCGTTTCCATTGTTGCAGCTTTCAAAACAATTTTATGTGATACTCTCTATCACTGATGTATCTCCTTGCTCTTGGCAGATTTCCCTTGCACTTGAGCTTCCTTTTTTAATATAAAAAGTTACTGGTTAAAGTGGTAAACAAGACAACTTGCAAGATACTTGCAGTTTCTAAAGGAGTTTTACAGAAACGTTTGGATCAAAGGAATGCAGAGCTGTGGTAATGGGAGAACAGCTTCAACAATTACATAGTGCCTGCGACTTTCATGAGAACAGATTAAATTTCAAATTTATCTTCATTGTTTGCAGAACACTTAGTATTCCTTGAGTTCTGAGTCTCAAGGAAAGCTCCTTTCATTTCCAGGGAGAACAAACTTGATGCTCAAAAGCCAAAGTACTAATCCAACAGCCTCAGCCATGAGGGATCAGCTGGGCAGGACAGAAGGGAGCTGGGGCTCAGCTTTTCCCCAAGAAATCAAATGTCTGTCAGATGTTCATTATCACTGAGGTGTGTGCCAGAGCCACAGCCCAGTCCATTCCTGGCAGGGTACAGGTAATGTGGGGTGGTGATGGGCTCTCACTGCTGTGCTCTGCACTTCTTGTCTCCTGAAGGGCAACTTTGTGTAAACACTGCTGTTCACAATTCTGAGCATTCTGAGCATGGCTGAGGACTCCAGGCTTCCATTACACAGGGTGATTGATGTATTTAAAATTTCTATTAGCTGGTGCTACAGAGCTTGTTTTGTTTTATTTTGTTTCAATCTGGACCCCAGAAATTTGAAAGCATTTCAGTTCTTCTGAATGTCTTTCTATTGTGACTGTGCTTCCAGCACCTGTGTTCACTCTGGGTTGGACAGAATGGTGTGCACCTGGAAATGTTAGTCACATGTTAACAGGAGGTTTATACTTTTCCTTTTTTTAAATTTTTTTTTTTCTTTTATGCATGCCTTGATACTACAAACCACAGTATGGTCCCAGTTAAAGCACTAAATAAGCAAGTGAGATGTTTATCACAGGAGGGTTTGATTCCAACATGCTGCAGAGAAAGATTTCTTTGTCCTGTTCTTGTTGGTGATATTGAAATCAAGCATGGTTTGATTTCTTCCTGCTTTTACGTGGCAGTTAACATCACGCTAACAACAAAATTTTGGGGAAGATGAGATTATTTTTGGAAATAACAAAAATCGTGTCAGCTGATGGTTGTGTTGGGAAGTAACACTTATTTAATTTTCAAATGAAAGTGTTATTGCTAAGACTTCAGGATTTATTTTTATAAAAATCTTTAAAAATACAGGCTCCAATAAACTTTCAGGAATTTGTAGTTTCTCTCATTCCTCCTGGCCTCACTTGTGAGCAGCTTTGACAGGTAATGCTTCTGAAATTGTGTGAATCCACCAGTTGCCTTCAGCACCAACTTGTCAATGTCATTAATTCAGAAGAGTAGATCTCTGTGATCATGTAACTCTTCTCACTACAGGTAACTTGTGTGATCCTCCCAGATGAGCAATAACCATTTTCCCTCTCCCTGTGTTTGTGTCTCCAGATCCAGCTGTGGGACACTGCGGGCCAGGAGCGCTTCAGGAAGAGCATGGTGCAGCACTACTACAGGAACGTGCACGCCGTGGTGTTTGTGTATGACATGACAAACATTGCCAGCTTCCACAGCCTGCCCTCCTGGATAGAGGAGTGCAAGCAGCACCTCCTAGCCAGTGACACCCCACGGATCCTGGTTGGCAACAAGTGTGACCTGAGCAGTGCAGTTCAGGTGCCCACGGACCTGGCCCAGAAGTTTGCTGACACCCACAGCATGCCATTGTTTGAGACCTCTGCCAAGAGCCCCAGTGACAATGACCACGTGGAGGCCATATTCATGACACTGGCTCACAAGCTTAAAAGTCACAAGCCATTAATGCTTAGTCAACCCCCAGATCATGGTGAAATTCATATAAAGCCTGAACCAAAACCTAGCACGCCCTGCTGGTGTTAGGTCACGTTGTCACTGGTTATCACCTTGTCCTGTTTGCAAGTGCTTCAAAATTATGATCTTTGGCAAAGTTACAGGTTTTGGTAGCAGCTATAGCAAATCTCTTTGGCACTTTAATGTGTTTTTTATTTTAATTTTTCTTGGTGTAGATGTCCCCATCTTATGCTCTTGCACTTTGTAGTTGTACTTCCTGAATTACTAAAGTTTCACTGTAAGTATATGGGAACATCCTTTGCCAAGTTTTGACAAAGCAATCCTGGCTGAGCTCTTGCTGCCTGAGGTTGTTCTCATCACTTGTGGTAAGATTATAACCAGTGTGCCAGTTTACTCATACTTTTGGTTGCTACTTGTGTTGGAATAATGAAAGAGCCTTTTGTCACAACCAGGGAACTTGGCTTTTGGGTCAGCAGGTGGGGAGATTTTTGGCATATGAAGGAATATTTGGTGGCTACTAGGAAATTAGAAAGCAGGTACCTTTTTATTAGAAAAGCAAAAAAACCCAGGTCTGTGAAAGTTTGGGCTGCCAGTGGTGGTGCAGATTGCTAGGTTTTGGCCTGTCCTTCCACTATGAACTTGGTCTGTTTCTTCATGGCAGTGGTAATGCAATTAACCAACTTCTCCCTACCTCTAGACAGTTATTTGATACTTAAAACTTCATTAATTTTTCAAAATTAGCATGTGATCCCAAACTATGTTCTGTTAACCCATATTAGGGAAAGTACTGTAGTGCAGGATTTGGGGTAAAACTGGGACTCCACCTGTCCACAAGTTCTCTGATCTTACTAAAATTAAGTTATGTATTTCTGAAGGTGCTGGATTTGAGTTGAGTGTCTCAGGGTAAGTAAAAACAGTGAGTAAGTAAAAGATGGGGTGAATTTGGCAGAAGCATACTGCTTTTCAAAGATGGGGTTTGCTTTAAGATACCAGGAGTGCTTCTCAGATATCTTGAAAAGCCAACTTGATAATCTGTTTCAGGAATGGGAATTCTTAGGATTATGGTACATTCTTAAAATATTTCCAAACACAAACTAAATTTGGTCTTGAAATACAGAATAAACCTACCAACTACATCATCTGTTACAGATTTTTGAGGGAAAACCTGCATGTATAATGTGACTGTATGTAGGGCATCCTTGGCATTACTAATGTGAGCTAGTGGGGATTAGATGAGGGAAAAAATTCCTCTTGGACCACCTTTTCCTGTGTTCTCATAGGTGCAACTGCTTTTTTCCAGTCCTCTCTGAAGATCAAGTTTCATAATAAAAATGGTGCTAAGTTGCACATAGCTGCATAAAGTGAATTGTGAGCCACAGAATGCAGTCTGTGACTTCATTCACGTGCCATTCTAACAATGTTTTGTGACTTAGTTTTTGAAGTTTAAATGAAGATTTTTTTTTTAAATTGGCAGTGTGTAGCATGTGTTGCTTACTGGAAACTCAATGGAAGGGCTAGTTGAGAAGCTGCCACCCTAATGATCACATTAGAAACAAATTACTGCAACCTGTTATTATGTAAACTATTACAGTTCCTAAGATGTCATTTCATTGCAACTTATACAGAAAAAATGCATTGACTTTTTTCTAGATTTTGGAAGACCATTTAATTTGGTCTTAAATGATTAAGATGTTTAAAAAGAATCTAAACAAAAGCTAGTAGTTTTTCCTGTGTAAAGCTGCTTCAATTGTGACAGTATTTTTGCTTAGGAAACATTTGTAAAAGGAAGCTTTTGTATTTGCTCTGAAACTCACATGACTAGAATTTACAGTTGTTTCAGAAACAATCACCTTTTTAACACTAGTGTCCTTAATGATTTCTTTAAGAAAATTATTGATTTTAAATTGATGTTTATACTATGGTATAAATATGGTTTACAGTCCTGTTGGACAAATCGTTTTTCACTCATGTCCTTAATCCTTTTTCTGAGGATCCTTCTTAATTATTTGTATACTAAATATGTCAGCATGTTTTTGTGTTGGTTTTTTTTGTTTGTTTTTGTTTGTTTGCTTTATTTGTTTGTTTGTTTAAATAAAATATCCCAGAATTAAGAATTTTAAAGTCAGGTTGGGGTTTGGGGTAAGAAAATCGTGTAACTGCAGTGTTACTGTTAAATTTGATCTGAAACACCTGCACATCTGTTAAGTTTTATTTGAGTTACCACAACTTGTAAATAAGGGCCCTCATGTCATGAAAACTGTGTGCAGATGGTGTTCAAGTTGTAATTCCATGTTAGCACAGAGCATGTGTTGATGGTTCTGCCACGGAGGCAGTGTGTGGTCAGTAGTGCAGGATTCAGTGTTGCTCCCTGGCTTGCAGGATGGATATCAGTACTGAATACTCTGTATGTGTATTTTCACTTTACCAGACTGTACAGTTGTGTTCTTTTGTATGTGCTGGGGGCAGGCAAGGCACAGTCCCAGAAAACTAATAAATGGCCTTTGCCACAAACTGGTACCACTTGTTTTCATTTGTTGTAATAGAAATGGTAATATAATTCCATATGGTTCAAAAAATGCTGTGAGGGAGTTAAAGGAGTTCCTAGTTTCTGTCTGTGTGGGTGACAGTTTTTACAAAAAAGACTGTCACAATACTTGCACTACTGTCACTCTTTTCTTAGATTGACTCTGGGTGGTTTTGGGGCATCTGAAGCACTCACCTGATGGTTCAGAGGTGTGTTCAGTGTTTATTTCAGATTCCAGAAGAATGGGAGGTGAAACAGCAGTTACAGAAACAGCAATTACTGACCCTTGGATGTAGATCAAGACCTAAAGGAGTCTTCTCCGTTACTCTTCTTCTCGTCTCATCTTGTTCAGAAATAAAACCTCTTTAACTTTTATAAATTGGTTGAAAGTCGTATCTCTTGTCTCCTCTGAGTATTTTCAGTTCACCAGAATGTATAATTCTAATACTCTTTTTTTTCCTCAGAGTCCTACTTTTGAGATCATTGACTGGTGTTGCTTAACATTGCAATTCCCAGATAAATGTAGAGCCATATGTTATTTAAAAGTTACAGTAATATTACTTTTAAATGGCAGTCTGGTTTTTCTGAGGAAATCAACACAACACCAAGACGTAATCTTAAATCTAAAGTCATAAATAACATTAGAAGTTGTCATTATTCTAGGACTCAAGAAAACACCACTGTTCTGAGGATGTGGGATTCTTTTCTCCCTCCTGTGCTGATGCAGGGTGCCCAGAGGAATGGACCATCAGTGAGGCTGTGAGGAGGCACTGAGAGGAGGAATGGCTGCTGGTGTCCAGGGCTGTTCTGGGACCCACGGCCCTGCACAGCCTCCCACCTGCCAAACACAAGCACGTGCTGCAGGCAGCTCCTTGTAGTCCTGGGATCTGTTCCAGAGCTCAAAGAAAGGCAGGTGACAGCCACTGGTAATCAGGGACATTCCCTGAGGGGCACAGTCCCTGGGGGATGTTACTGGGATGAGCTGTGCTGTTTTCTGCCTTGCTGGATCATCACCGCTTAATGGGAATCACAAATTACTGAATCCTTGGCTAATCATTTGGAATTAATGGAAAACACATTTCCCAGCAATAGCAGTGATCATTAACAAACCCCAAAGCAGAGCACAGTCCTCTCCCTGGTCTGCATTTAACAAACAGGCTGCTCTGGTTAGGAAGGAGCTCTTCCCTCTGAGGGTGGTGAGGCACTGGCACAGGTTGCCCAGAGCACCTGTGGATGCCCCAGCAGTGTTCCAGGCCAGGCTGGGTGAAGCTCAGCATATGAAAACTAAGAGTCATAAGACCCTGATCTTAGCTCAGTACTTCCTTTTCCATTATTATTTTTGTGCACTGCCCCTTTGGAAAGGTCACAGGCAGAAAAAAGACTGGTGTGAGGCAATATGCTAAACTCCCTCTTTCTGAAAATACTTAAGTGATTTACTGCTGAAAACATCAGCTGGGCCTCTAAATCGGGAGTCACAAAGCAGAAGCTGCATTTGCAAACCATTTATCCTCTCCAAAGCCTGGTCATGCCCACATCCTTCACACCCACTCCTCTACAGGAAAACACTTCAAATGCTCAGGGGGCTCTGAGGTGCTCCTTGCCCTTCATAGTCCTCTGTCCCTCAGACCTTTCTTCAGTTAAGGAAGGGCAGACAAAGAGAAAAAGACTAAACTGACCCTAAAATACATGAAACAGCTTTTCTATCTACTTCACGTTATTTTTAACACACTCAAAATAGAGACAGTGAAGAGCTTCTGGCTTCAGCAACCAAAGATTCAGCTGTAGATTAAGAAAAGCATGTGCTAATCAGAGAGGGTGTTCAAGTTCCTGTGGATCCTCATGACTACCTTGGAGTGCTAGCTTCAGTTCTGAGCTCATTCCTGACTCACTGTGATGCTGCTGTCAAAAAGCACAAATGCTGGCAGCCCTTGTCTCTTGCTTCAAGGCTCACAGTGCTTTTGTCAAATTGCATCTGACCTGAAAGAGCTGATTTCAATACTCATCTGTCATTGAATAGGTACATTTCATTTATATGCATGATGAGAGTAGAGGGTAAATAAAGACAAATAAGATCTATTGTCTCTATATATCTAAAATGATGGCCAGAAAACATCATTTTAGATGTATATTCACACCACCATAGCATGCATACCTCTGCATCACAATGCAGCACTTGGGGCAGTGCTGTGTGGAATTCCAGCTCTTTGATGTGTGGGACATGACTCTGGTGGGGTTCCAGCTCTAGCAGCTGCCTTGAGGCTCCAGCTCTCAGGCTGCGTGGGTGAGGAACCATTGCATGAAGCAAACACTTGGGTCACTTGGGGCTGGGAGGCTGCCTGCATCAGACAAAATTAGAAACACAGAGGCAACTGCTGTAAGATATGCTTAGAGCAAAGAATGTGGAAGCTGAAAACACCATCTGTCATCCTGAATCGGTCCCATGGTTTTTGGGTGGGGAGAAAGGGCTTAGCAACATTGGCAGGTACTGTTCCACCATAAACACCACTTACAATAACAACTGATACTGACTAAAGAGGAAAGTGATGAGGGTAGTTAAAAACATGTAGTGGACAGAAGCCAAGGGATGAAAGATGAACCATGAAACAAAGTAATTTTAAATTAAGATGATATAAATGTCAAGTCAATGAAAGAGAACACACATTTCTGTAACTCGAAGGAAGGAAAGGGAAAGGGAAAGGGAAGGAAAGGAGAAAAGAAAAGATAAAAGAAAAAAGAAAAGAAAAGAAAAGAGGAAGAGATTATTACAACAGCTTAGAAAGTGCAGGTGAAACTGCAGTTTGTTAATGTGCTTGGTTAGATGTACCTGAAGAGGTGCAAGACAAAGCCGTTCCTGTTTTCATGGAGAAGCACCTAGGGAAGGTGGGAAATGCTGTTTGCTTTAATGGGCATCCCTCCTCATGTCAGAGGTAAATTTAACAATTTTCCCCATACTTACACACTGTTGGTGCTGGAGAATCAAGGAATCATATCTCAGTTTGGAAGGGACCAATAAGGATCAGTGGCTGGACTCCATGATATTAAAGATCCTTTCCAAAATAAAGAAGTCTGTGGTTCTGTGATCCTAGGAAACAAGAAATCACATAGTCTGACTCCAAAAAATGCATGCTGTGTGTCTTATATTAGGTGGGGTTTCTACTGAGTATAGAAAACAAAAACCAAACCAAAAAAGGGCAAAAAAGGGAATATTCCTTCTCTCAGCTGCCACTGAGATAACACCACTCCCTGTTTTCAGGATATCTATATTTTGATTAATTAGCACCACTCCCATCCTTTCCCAGCTCTTTCAAGGCTCTCTTCTCTAGACTGCCTTGCATCCTTAATGAGAAGACCTATTGTGTTCCCCACTCCAAATATTTTAGGCCAGTTCATCTACCTGTAGTGAAGATTTACCTCATTTTCCAACTGCTTCATGCAAAACCAGGGCGGGCTAGGGGATACACCACTGTCACTCTGTATCCCCTGTTTTGTCACTACCTTTTGCCAGCAGAGGGGAAGCACACTTGTGCCCTGACCCTGAGCACGAGCAGCTCAGCAGCACCACAGAGGAACTGCACCAAACATGTATCTGTGAAAAATAAAAGGTCAGATACAAATAAGTAAACAAAAATAAATATGTTAATCGTTGTCAAAGAAGTGCCTGAACGGGTTCCCTGATACCACGATGAAGATCCCTCCTCTTTCCCTCCTCCTCGGCACCTCCCGCCCCTTCTCTTGGGGAAATGACTTCAAAAAATTCTTTGCCCTTAGTTGAACATTAACTTCCAGAATCAGCTTCCCTGATTAACCTTCTGATTACACTGGGTGATTAACTCTGGCCACTGCTAATGGCAGGCTGGCAGGCTTTGCCTTTACCCACCCCTGGATATTGTGTGCCCTGTTCTGTGTGTCAGGGAACAGGGTCATGCTTGTCTCAGCCTGCCAGAGGTAAGGAAGCTTTTCCTGATGTGAATGCCTTGTCTTTGTCTGAACACAAGCATTGCTGACACCAGGTGAGCACAAAGTGCTGGGGTCCATCACTCCACCTGGGGTGACACAAGCCATGGAATATCCCTGGAGATGCAGGCAGGCTGCACCTGGCATGTGGAATGGGCTGCTAAATATAGCACTGGAAACTGCAGTCAGGAATTTATTTTCTGCAACATTAAACTGATAATCAGTTTCTACCAATTTCCATTCTGGAAACCCCCACTTTTGCAGAGAGAACTGTTGAAATCATCTGACTGTGAGTGACCTGCAATAGTTGCACCACTGGAGGGACTGTGTCAGAAATAAACCATCTTATGGCTGCTGATAAATCAATTGCAGACATTTTTACTCAGAAGCAGCACAGAGCATACTTCTCTTGTACACCCTAAGAGTTCAGTATGTGCTGCTAAGGCTGTTTCACAGCCAGACGAGTACTGCCACACCTGTCACTTAATGCCACATCAAAGGCTCTCAGAGCTGGGCTGGGTACTTGGATTGTGTCCCAGAGCTGTGACCTGTAGCAGCCATGGTGGCACTGCCACCCTCATACCAGGTGTTATCTGCCTGTGCTGATGGAAACAGCACAGCATTTGGGAAAGGACTGATGGGAACAGACCAGCATGTGGGAAAGGACTGATGGGAAAGGCACAGCATTTGGGAAAGGACTGAAGGAAACAGCACAGCATTTGGGAAAGGACTGATGGGAACAGACCAGCATTTGGGAAAGGACTGATGGGAACAGACCAGCATTTGGGAAAGGACTGGGGACGTGTTGCTCTGCACTCTCACAGTAAAAAGCAAATTGCCCTGTTCAACCAGCAGTCACATGCTGTTGAATGATGCTCAGAACACCACACTGCAATGACTGGTTATGGAACAGCACTTCTGGATGGGACCATAACTCCAGAAATGCTGCACAGGCTGAGCAGTGCACTGTAGCAATGTAAAATCTGCTTCAGACTGACCAGAGCCAGTGCTGTCACTATCAGTGAGCCCAATACCCTGTGAGGCTGTCTCCCTTTCTTTTAACGTACAAGAAGAGCAGTTTGTGTTAAACAAGAAGAAACTGCCCAGCATTTCATTGCAGATGGTGTGGAGCTGTGCCAGAAGCATCTGAGGACAGGCAGAGCAGTCACAGTGGGTGCTTTGATGCCTGTTGACAGGCACTATTTCAGAGGAAAAAGCACAGCATCCCGTTTGGAATCCCAACTTGATTGAATTAATATATTAAAGCAATTCAAACATTAACACCTCCAAATGAACAAGACACCAGCAGCGTTTTGGTTGGCACAGGAGGGGATTGGACCAGGTGATCCCCAGACATCCCTTCCAACCTCAGCCCTTCTGTGGCTCTGCAGGCAAGGTAATGAAGGTATGTAGAGCCAAGGTCAGGAAGAATGTGGCTACTCTGGCACATAATTAAGCCATAATTAATCCTCCAGCTGCCAGAGAAGGACCTGCAGGCCCAAGTTAAGCTGCTGGCCCAAGCACCCAAAGCTGGGGACAGCTTCCCTGGCTGAAGCTGTGGGCAGTGGAGGAAGCAATTTGTGACCTGAGAAGGGCTGTGGAGGGAGCCTGGTGGTTAGGGCTGCTCTTTCCAATATCCAATTTAAACCCACACTCTCTGGTTTAAAGCCATTTAGGTATTGGAGTCCCTTTACCAGCATTATGAAAAGCACTTCAGTCTTTAGAGAAAAAAAAAAAAAAATCGAGAAGAACTCTTCTCTTGGGCCCATGAAAGGCACCTTACTTGCTGCAATTAGAGAAGTTTTATATAAGATCATTCCTGGAGTTCCATGCCTCATGGTGGGTATCACTTATCCCACTACCCACTTTCTCAAGATGGGAACTTCTTTTCCAGGCCCTGTTCAAGTGCTGTACTAATCTGCACCAAGGGTTAAGTCAGCTACCACTCCCTGCTCAGGGCCTGCAGGCAAGATCAACACTTGACATTCACCTAGAAGTGAAACAGAAAGCACATCTGGGAATTCTGGTAATTCAGAATATGGCAGAACTTGACTGGAAGCTGTTGTTCCTTGGTCTAGAGGAACTACTATTTTCCCCTAAAGAAAGTACACAAAACACTTTTGTCCAGATCTGTAATACATTTTAGCAGAATAGGCCCTAAAATAAGGATTTCTTTTAAACTTTCAATCTACAAAGTCAAAATAGGAAAACTTGAACTGAAGTTAGAGTATTCAAGTAACTTTATAAGAGGAGCTAGAGCAGCTCCAGTTCCTGTCACATTCTGTAGTTACACTTCAGTGCTAAAACTAATCATGTACACCCCACAGAAGCCATATTTTGATAGAGGTATCTGAATGGCACTACTAAGGTTTTACATCAAAAACTTTACTTGCCCCCATTCCTACCAAGAACAAAAGGAAAACACTCTGAAGCTCAAGGATGAAGGGTGTCCTTCATTATCATCCAAATAATTCATGCAGAAAGAGGGAGAAACCGAGATAGCAGCTGAAGAAAAAGGGATTGTATTTAAATGCCTAAGGCTAGCACTGCTACACAAATGACATGATGAATTCTAGTGAAATAAGACATGATTTAAGTACAAAAGCCGGACTAAAAAATGCTCTCACTTTCCAGAAGCAAAGAGATATTTTCACTGTACAAATTCTGACAGCTCAAAATCACCTGCAGATATTTCCCTCTGCACTGTGATCTCTGCTCAGTGCTGGACATTCACTGGTTCACTCTGTGTGTGTTTTTCAAATGGCCAAGGAAAAGTGCAGTTCCTAATCTTCCTTTCAAGATTAAGAACTGACTGCATCTCTCGTGCCACATTTGAACAAAATGTTCAGCCACTTTTTCAAGTCATTCTGATATATGGTGGAGGTTTGGATGTGTCTTCTTCTGCATCTGCATCCTGGGCTGGAAACCGATCTGTGAAGGTAAAAATCCTCCCCCCAGGGCCTGTGTGAGAAAAGAGAGTGAAAACCATTAAACATGGTACAGATGTTTGCACAAAATCCTGAGTTCCTTTTGGTTATCAGGATCTTGGCCTGGGATGTAAACCTTGTTCAGAATGTTCCTTCCTCATCCCTGGTGAACATCCAGATATGTGGAGGCAAGGGAGTTACTCACTTTGTACAGCACAAATCATTTCCACAGCCTGATTTTGGTCCTCACTGGGCTGCAACCATTCCTATGGAAAAAACAGCACCATCAAACACCTCACCTGGAAATCTGTTCAAGAAGATACACTTGAACCTATTTTAAAAGTCTGTGCAGTCCACACCTCCTAACACGTTTAAGTTTGAAAGTTTAAAGCAACCTCTCATTACCCACTCGGTGTCTTTAGTGAGGAACAGCTGCCTTGTGGCCTGCACCCTTTAATTCCTCACCCAGCCAAATGGTTGGATGCACAGTTTAATAACACAGCACCAGAACTGCTTGAGCAGAGAAGCAGCTGGTATTATTTATTTACTGAGCTCACTTAGCAGAGATGCTGTGGGCCCCACCACTTGAGGCAGAGTCCTTAGGAATGAGGAGTAAATTACACGTCAGCCCCCCAACAGTGCACACACAGCACTGGAGATGCTTTTACTGCTGGATTTGAAGTTCCAGCATGTAAGTACCAGTAATTCTTTGCAATGCTGCACCAGAAGCAGCTGGTGGCATGAAGATGAGAGGAACAGTTTTTGAGGACAGCAGAATTCATGGGAAACAGGGCCACAGAAGCTTCAGCACAAATGGTTTGGAAAATAGAGATAACTCATATTAGGTCTTACATGAGACTGTAAATAAGAAGGAGATAGTAAAAGGAAAAAATGTAAGAAATATAAAACCCTTCTAATATCCCACTTAATTTCTCAGACTTAGCCCTGCATGACTGTGTCGCTACAGGGCACGAGAGAACACAGCGCACACTGCTGTTCTCAAGGTGAAGTTTATTTTCTGACTCTAACATTTATAGTTTCCCAAGAGTGACAGTGGATTGGAGGGTGACAGTGCTGGACAAACCAACAGTCTATCAACCTCCTCTTCTTCCATAAAGGAATGCAAAACAATGAGTTATTTACAGAGAGTGTGTGAGAAAGCTCGCTACAGGAACGTCAACATCAGAAGGCTCAGCAAATCTTAAAAAACCAGGGTGACACGACTGAGGTAGGAGCTGAGACTTGGTTCACAGGAGAAAACCACAGCTTCCCCTGGTTTCTTGGTGGGGTTTCTGCCCCTGCCACCAACACTGAGCAGAAGCCAGCCTGTGCCCTGGGCCCCACTCACCATGCCCGTGACGCTGTCATAGCAGGAGCAGCGGGGAAGGCTCCGGCAGCCCAGGTAAGCCATGGCCAGCACAGCAAGGGCACTGCAGATGGACACAGCCAGCATGGCCACGTTGGCACCCCTGACAACCTTACTGAGCACAAACCTCTGCAAACACAAACAGAGATGGTAAAGCCATGTTCAAAAAGGGACACACTCCACCAAAAAATCATCTGATGGCTGCAAGAATGCTGTGATTGCATGGTAGGAGGTTGGTTCATAGTCAGTGTTATTTGAGATTTTTCTGTGCTCTGAAAAACAAACCAAGTATGAACCTCCAACAGAGCAAGCAGGGAAATAAGGCTGCTGATTAAATGTGAGGTGCTATGCACTGGCAACTGGGTTTGGAAACAGCTTTGACAATGAGTAAAAACCCAAGGAATGGCTGCTCTACTTCACACTGAGTATGACAAACATTGTTTTGCTGCACTGCACCTTACAGCAGCCTGGCATTTTGATTTATCCTGCAATAAACTAATGATTGATCAGCTTCATCTCTCTGGAATGCCTTTATCCCTACAGCAAGCAATTGCTTGCGGACTGGAGATACAAAAGGGCTTCACTCCTTCTCTGCAGCTTTAGTGTGGAGGATACACGTGAAATAACACCAGGTTTAACCAGCTGACCTGTAACTGCTGTAACCTCATCACCTGAGGTGCTTGTTGGAAAGACTCCAGCCTTGCAAGCACTGTCTCCAACCAGGCCAGGGTACTCTCAGCACCTTTCCCTGAGCAGCACCAGCGTTTTTTCATGGCTCAGCCCACACCTCCCCTTGCACTAAGATGGAAAAGCAGCCAACCTGACCTAGTGTCACCCCTCCTAGAAGCCTGGTTCTGTTTGTAAGCCACATCTGGCACTGCCTGCAGATTAAGGGTGGCATGTTCCCCAGTAATAATCATGGTATCAATACTTACAGTATGGATAACATGGACTGGGGCAGAACTCAGCTCCTCCTCTTCACCATAGCTCAGTGTGAAGGAGCTATAAACTATCACAATGAAGATGGCAACACAAGAGATTATGGAAGCAACTATCAGGACATTCACCTAGACAGACAGAGAATTTTAGTGAGGAAAAGAAGGGCAGCAGGAATCAAAGCTGTCCTTGGGCAAATACAAGCATTACATATTTGTAGCCTCTGACCTACCAAAACACTGCAACATCCCCAGGAACAACAGCCACTTAGAGGCCAAACACACAGAAGTAGAGGTTTTCATAATATTGAGTTTCTGAGTTACAGCTGAGTCCTGAATATCAATCAGAGGTGCCACTTAAAGGCCTCTCTAATTTGCATACAATATCCTCCCTTGGAGTTTACACAGCTGAAGAAACTGACCTGGGAAATGCAAACCTCTTAACTCATTTCAAATTTTAGTGTACACAGTGCTTAGCAACATGAAGGACCACCAAAAGAAAAGCATGGAAATGAAGTGTTTTTACAGAGTTTTGCTTTTTATTAGGCCCAGTGCCTGTCTGCTGCAGTAGAAAGCAAGGAAACACTGCATCCTCCTCTTGGTTATAACAACAGCAGCTTTTACGAAGATAGCTCAAAGAAATAAGCCCTTAATTCTGCAGGAGGACCAGTCAGCTCATTCCCTCCTCAAACTGTTTTTGATTGCCCCAACATTTTTCCCCTGCCCCATGCACACAAACACCCATCTGCCCCTCTAGCTTACAAGAACTGGATTCTTCCTCTGCGAGGAGAACAAAGCCAGGACGCCTGGGACTCCCATCACCTGCAGAGCACAAAAGGAGATGGGAGCTCGGGAGACTAGCAGCAGATTCAGAACATAAACTGCTACAGAGTCATAAAAAGTAATGAAAAGTGTTTTCAAGGCTTGGATCAGAGTAGCTGCTGCATCAGAAATGGGAAGAGAATTGTTCATTTCTTCTGCTTTCCTCTGCAGCATCTCCTGGATGCAGGACATGGGTGACATGAGCCTTGCCCACTTGCTACCCACACAGCCTTGCTACTGCCGACCAGTGCTCTGTGGGTCAGGCAAAATAATGAAACTGATTGAATAACTCTGATTTAAGGTGCTGAAAGTGCATGTTGCTTTGCATCTTGTAAAGGAAAGAAAGATGCTAAGGAAAGGAGCTAGGCAGCCTCTGCCCTGGAGACAGCTCTTCAGTGTAATTTCCTTGCAGCATGGCTCGGCAGGGTAAATCAGGGAGCCAGGGAGCAGGGATACCTCTTGCCCACACCTCGCTGCAGTACCAAAATTAGGGGCACTGTGCTGTGGGACACAGGTTCATCTACCTGAGCAGAGGATAAGGTGTTCCCCTCCTCATCTTTGGTGGCCTCTCTGTGGTCACCATGCCTCTGCAAAAAAACCCCAGTCAATTGTCACTGTGTCCCATTTTCTACATTATCCAGCAGAAATGTATTTCATTTAGTTCCTTCAGAGGAAAGCCTGCTTGCACTCTCCTGCCTATACCATTATAAGGAGACTTTCATTAATTGAGTTCAAAGCATAAAACAAGGGAAGAGCTGGCTTCCCTCCCACCCCCAACATGAGTAGCAGCAGGGGAAAAAAATCACTGCAAAACAAAGCATAGAAAATATAGTAGAAGTTTACCATGCCAGCCCAAATTGGAGCTCTGGTTTTGCCCAGCTGAGACTCTGTTCTGAAAATGCCATCTATGAACCCACTGGTGACACAGATGGTGCTGAAGGCAAGCTGGAACATCCCCAGCACAACCATGTTCCTCTGGTTGAAGATGAAATATCGATACCGATCCATTCTGCTCTGATTCCCACATAAACCCCTGAACACGGAGACTGGAGAGCTGCACCGGGGCCTTCCCGGCTCGGAGAAAGGCTCCTCCTAGTAAGGAGAGAGAGAAGGGACGGGATCATGGGCTGGTGCTCAGCGCCGGGAGCAGCGCTCAGAGCACCCTCCTCAGCGTCCGAGGGCCTTTTGGGAAACCCCCGGGGCTGCTGCACTGTCCCAGGAGGCTGGGACACCATTCCCGGCTGCTGGAGCGGAATGTGCGACCGCCACCTCCGACCCCAGCGCCGACCTTCCCTCTCCGGGGCTCCTGCTGCCCTCAGAGCGCAGGGGTGCCCAGGCTCTCTCCCATCCTTCTCCTTTTGGGGTTTCTGCTGCCCTCAGAGCGCAGGGGGTGCCCAGGCTCTCTCCCCTCCTGGTTTCTGCTGCCCTCAGAGCGCAGGGCTCTCTCCCATGTGGAACTAAAGCTCCGCACCTCTCCAGGAAGGCGCCGCTGTTCCCTTGGGGCGGCCAGCACCGAGCCCCGATACTCCCCGTGGCTGCTGCCGCTCATCGCACGGCCCCTCCAGGGGCGGCTCCGTCTCCCGTGTGCCCCCGTGTCCCTTTGTTCCGTTCCGGTCCCGTCGCGCCCTCACCTTCAGCGGCACCGGCCCGGCCGGCGCTCCCCGGGCAGCGTCGGGAGAACTCCTGCTCCGCTCCCGGGGAAGGGAATTCTCAGCCTGTGTCCAAAGAAGCTCCCGAGCCGCGCCCTGACCCAGGCAGGGCCGCGGCTCCTTGGCCCGCCCCGTCCCGCCTCGCCGGGAGCGGCCGCCCCG
Organism: Setophaga petechia; assembly: GCA_024362935.1. Taxonomy (NCBI): domain Eukaryota; kingdom Metazoa; phylum Chordata; class Aves; order Passeriformes; family Parulidae; genus Setophaga; species Setophaga petechia. Next base: position 1,414,839 of record JANCRA010000104.1, on the reverse strand, counting down.
CCCCGGGCACCCTCAGGCTGCCGGGACCGGGCCTTCCACCCGTCCCTGCCCACAGCACCTGGGCCTTGTTTCTCTCGTTATTTCCCCTCTGCCGCTGTAGGTGCTGCTTCACACGATACTCATTTGCAATGCTGTGAGTTGGGGAAGGTGGCACAGGTTGCTCAGAGATCCTGGTGGGTGCAACGTCCCTGGAAGTGCTGAAGGCCAGGCTGGATGGGGTTTTGGGTAACCTGGTCTAGTAGAAGGTCGGGGAGCGGAATTAGATGATCTCTAAGAGTCGCAGACATCTTTTATGAAAAATCCTTTCCTTAGGATTTTTCCTTCTGAGAAGCTGAGAGGCCTCAGGAACAAAGTGTAAACAATGATTATCTGCTGCTGTGGAATGCAACAGGTGCATCTGGGATTGGCCCGTGTTGGTTGTTTCTAATTAACGGCTAATCCCAGTCAGATGGCTCGGACAGAGTCCGAGACAGCTGCCTTGTTATCATTCTTTGCTATTCTATTCTTAGCCAGCCTTCTGATGAAATCCTTTCTTCTATTCTTTTAGTACAGTTTTAATGTAATATATACAATAAAAAAATCAAGCCTTCTGAAACATGGAGTCAGATCCTCGTCTCTTCTCTCAACCTGAGACCCCTGTGAACATGGTCACATCTCAGATCTCTCCCAGTCTAAGCCATGTTGTGGTTGTAAGATTCCATGAAACTCTACACATATTGTTAATGACTTGTATGATCGGTTCTTTAGATTGACAGGCAAAGGCTCCCCTGGCACATGGGTGCCCACTGTCTGTTGGAAAGAGCAAAAGCACCTGTGCTGCTTGACAGAAAAGGGCCTGGGAGTGTCCTTGATACAGCATGAGCCAGTGTGTGCCCAGGTAGCCAAGAAGGCCAGGGCATCCTGGCTTGTGTCTGGGATGGGGCAGACAGCAGGACCAGGGAAGGGATCATCCCCCTTAATTGGCACTGGTGAGGCCACACCTCAAGTGCTGTGCTCAGTTGTTGCCACCCACTTTAAAAAGGATTGTGTCCAGAGAAGGGCAAAAAAGCTCATGAAAGGTGTAGAAAACACATCTTACGTTTGAGGGAGCTGGTGGTGCTCAGACTCAAGAGAAGGTGCAGGGAGAACCTCATCACTCTCTCCAACTCCCTCAAGGGAGGCCGTAATAAGGTGGGCATCAGTCTGTCCTGCTGCGTCTGCAGTGAGAGAACATTAAACTGAGACAGCTAAAATTCAGATTAGATATTAGAAAAAGTTTTCACTATTAGGGCACTTATGTGCATTGAAAAAGAAGACTAAGAAAAGCAGCAGAGGTGACAGAAAAACCCAACAAGTGGTGTCAGGTGTTCATTCACTACTTACATAATGCGGCCTAGATGTGTGTAACTGTGAAATCCTGCTCCTGTGCACCAGCAAAAACTGTGGGCACACAGGACACAAGGAAGGGGGGGGGGGTCAGAGGATGCCCAAAACGGTGACACACAAATAACAAGGACAGACAATGGTTTTCTGTTGAATATTTTATTTTTGCATTGCCTTCATAGCGCAATTAAAGCAATCTTTAAAATTCACTTATTACAAATGTTTGTCAAGTCTGTTTTTCCCCAGAAACACCTCTCTTGCTTCCTTGCACATACGCCCAAACACACTATAAAAACCCCATTCATAACATGAAAGGAAGGGCAAACATCATTCATGTAAACATCTTTCTTGTAGTTATCCATTTTTTAAAAGTCATGAATAAACTTACAGATGTTCAGTAAGGCTCATAGTTCGAGTACAAATGTCATAAAACACCTATCAAGTACTGTACACAAGTTGAATACTCCGGGGTTAACTGTTAACACCTGTACAAGCTTACCCCAAAGATTATTCTTTAGCACTTAGTTCTTCAGAACAGAGACACCCAGTAATTATGGGCTAGAGAGTATTAAAATAGCAGAAGGCCCAGCAGAAACTGTTAAGTAATACACAATTTTAGTCTGGTTCTTAGCTCAGAGTTAAACTTGTTACAGCTGCAGGAGGAAAAGTTTTCTAGAAGGGGATCTACAGGAAGGAGGGATGGGTTGTTTGTAGGGAATCATGAAGGGACCAGCTGAAAACATGACTAGCCTTGCTACTGCAATTATTTATGGTGGCTGCACGTAATGCTGCATAAACACCTCCCCAAATAGCACAAACGACCATTTGGAATTCTAAGGATCATTTGTTGCATCTCCCCTTAAAAAAAAAAAAAAAAAATCTACTTACTGGTATTCAATTACACTCGCATCTTACAAAAAGACATCCCTTTAAATCTGGTTTAGATCTTACTGGAACTGTTTTGTTTAAATAGTCTTTCTACCATGAAAATATTTCATACAAACATCATTTTTACATACAAATGTTAAAACTCGTGAAGCGGGTCTTCCCACACTCATGATTTTATGGCTTGAACTTTTAATTGCTTATAATTTTTGTACAGATATTTCTCCTAGGGGAAAAAAAGAATTACAGTAAAATGGCAAAGAGAAAAAAGGGTGGGAAGTGCAACTGCCCGAAGACAGAGGAGGGTCCACTCAAGACAGAGTGACCTTAGAGTTCAAAACCTTTGATCTGGGACAAGTAAACATGCACTTAATCTTGCACCTCTTTTTTTTCCTTAAAAAAATCCCTTATAAGACTGCTTAGAAATACTTTGTCCAAAAACACAGTTCTCATGATTCCGTTACATGAAGCATAAGGAACAAGTTCACTGCAGGTGAAGCTCATTTATTTCCACTTGCAGATGAAGCTGCTCCCACCTGCCTTCCTTGCTTGGATGCCCTTGGCACACATCAGTGCAGTGGAGGTGAGGAACAGGCAGCACCCCAGCAGAAAAGAAGATACTTCAGTACCACTGTGTCCAAAGCAATTTGGTTTTTTTAAGTGCTTGGAGGTGAAGCCCTCAGGCAGCCACAGCTCCAGCAACTCTGCTGGGCCACAGGAGAACAAAGCAGCAGGTACCTGGCTCTGTGTAATGTTACCCCATCACAACAGCAGCATTTTCCTAAAGACCATCAAACTGAGTGAAAGGACACAGATCACAGAGGTGTCTGGGGCAGAAGTGACCCCGCTGCACCCCTGGCACAACCCAGGTGGTGAGTGCTGGTTTGACTGGAGGACAAGGGCGGACAGCTGGGAAGGAAACAAAAAAGTGTCAATTTCTGTAATTTACGAGCTTCTCTTGGCAGATGGGATACCTTGACTACTCTGCTCCTCCAGTGCCTGACAGAGGGTGAGAAATCCCTGACAGAGCTCTTGCTCCTTGTAGCACGCTGCTTCCAGCTTCTAGCAACATGCTACAAGAGCCCAGGAAAAACTCGCTGCCATCTGTGTGCAGCACCTCCACATCTGGAAAGGCTGTGCCAAGGAGAAGCCTGCCTAGTCACTGCCAAAACGTGCAGTCTCACCCCACGGCCTCCCAAAGCTCTCAAACCTCCCCAGGAGCTTGACCTGATTGAAAGCATGGGCCATCCTAGGAGATACTAGGAGGTAGCACAGCAACTGTAGAAAAAGTCAAAAAACTCTCACAGCTGGAAAGCCATTTCCATGTATCTCCTTTGACTTTTTCAGCAGTCAAAATTCACAGGTATTTATGTAGGGTAAGTTTTTTATAATTACTATTTTTTAAACAAGGGAATAAAGAGCCTTTTCAGGTTTGTTAAAAGAAAATCAGGATCCCCAAAAGTAAAATTATAGCACAAGACTCAACTTCAGACAGGCCTAAGCCCTTTTCTTTCCTTCTTATCCAGTGGAGTGACCCCAGGACCAGGCAGCTCTGAGCTGCAACTTCTCTGGCTCTCATCTCCAACAGCAGCCACTTCCTGAAAACAAAGCCTCTGTATTCTTGGTGACAAAACCCTGTGCTGCCATCACAGGAAGATCCACTTCAGATTTTACTTTTTAAGAGACAATCAGCAGTCTCTAATACAGTGTGACACAGGCTCCTCATAAAGGAGCTCAAGCAACCTTCCCATCACAGAGAAGCCACGTTCAGCACTGCAGAGCAAAGGCAGCTTTTGGGAACTGATCTGTACCTGAAAAACAGCAATTCCAGGTTTTCCCATGCTATTCTTTATTCCCAGTGGGTATCCTGAGAGCCAGATGCTCACTCAGGCTCAGTTGACAGCCACCAGCTCTCCTCCCAGTTCAGTACCAACAGGAAAGGTCTTTGGCCAGACTCTAAATAAAGTGGAGCTTCTTGACTTATTGCATATTCACCAGTAGTCAGCTGCATCCTACAGACCCAAGAGGTGATCCTTCCTCTGCCCCAAATGAAAACCATGGCTGGCTGTGGGGCTTTGTCTGTGGATGCCATCACACTACCAGTGAGGAGCTTGGTGAAGCTGGTCTTGCTCTCCAGTGAGCCCCAGAAAATGAGCTGCAACACACTGACCAAGTTAAGGCATTATTTGGAGTTGTGTGACTAACCTGTGTTGGAACCAGGGGATGCCAGCTCACACCTCTGAGGACACACTGAGCTCTTTCACCACCCAGTGGCAAAAGCCATCTCCAGGCTGACACACCAGGAAGAGAGAGAAAACAAAGAAGAGTTAAAAGGCTTGGTCCTGAATCAAGCCAAAGCAGCTCTGTAATCACAACTTTTATACAAGGTTGGTCGCTGAAGAAGGGAGCTATAGAAGGACCAACAGATTTTCCAGAGCTGAGGAGGACAGCAGAGATAACAGAGCCAACAGCCACAGCTGTGGCATGCTACCTACCAGGCTACACACACGTACAAAAGAATCTGCTTGACTCTCAGCAAATTTTTTAAGAAGACACAGGACATCTCAGTGCCTTTTTTTCCCTAGAATTCCCTATTTTAGGATACAATCTTCAAGCCTGATGCACAAAGAGCACCTATATTCTATTTATCTCAAAATCAGGCAATATGAAGACTGACAAATCTATTAAAACATAAGCAACTCCGCACAGGAGATTAGCAGAGGAATCAGAGACTGATCAGAAATGAAGGCAAAGGAGCTCTAGAGATCAGAACATTTTACACACAATTCCCCAGTGAGCACAGGGAGGCCAGCAGTCCCAAGCAGGTTACCAAGATTGTGGAAGAGTTACCATCCTGTCCCAGCAGGGTTCAGTCACATCTTCCCTCTGCTCCTCCCTGCACCCCAGCTCAAGCCTCAGCTTTGCAAACTTCATGATCCTGGTGCAGTAACTCCCAAGAGCTTTCCTGCAAGAGGCTGATGACCTAAAGTAATGATCCATGGGCAGGCAGGAACAGATGAAGTCATGCATGCTTCTCTCTGAGAATCATTTAGTGAAGCTGAGCTTTGACTGACCTTTGCCAGCTCTCCATCACCTGGGAGGCTGGCTGTGTCTGTGCACACTCAGTGAGTCCCTGACCTGTCACCTCTGCCATGGACCAGATGTGGAGCTGTGACCTGAGTGTCCAGCACGAGGGGATGGGAGGTGTCACTGCTGAAAGTGTCACAATACCCTGAGCCTGCCTGTCCCCGCCTCAGCACGTGCACAGAGCAACTTCTGTGCAAACTGAAATGATGAGGAGATGGAAAACGTGTGAGAGAAGCCACGGGGACTAAACAGAGCCCAGGCTTTTATGAGTAATTCCCAACTTTCCTCAGGTACCAAAGCAAGGATTCTCAGACTGCACCTGACAGCAGCCTCATCCTTCTACCTGCAGGCACCCAACACAGCTCCCCAGACAGCCAGATGCCTCCAACAGTTCAAGCAAGAACCAAAATGTGGTGCAATAGAAAGGTAGGTCTGATCCTCAAATCATTTATGTTACATATATACAAACTTTTCAAAACTACAAACAGTTAAAGAAAGTGTTGCAAATGCATTTGAGTTTGTCCTAAGCTGCTAAACCCAAAAGAGAACATCAGAGTCCCAGAAAGACTCCAGTATCCAGATCAAGACAATGCATGATTTCTCTCTTATACAGCATTAGGCAAGACCTGTACTGTATCTGAAAAAACACAATTTCCCTACCCCTGAAAAACCCCAGAACACAGCCCTGCAGATGAATATTCACAAGCCTCCACTGCTGGCTGCAACAAAGCTATGGATTGACTGCTGTTTATAAATATGAGCATTGAGTGACATTTTTACATTCATTGTTTGTCTTTCAAAAACAATCTTTTAATATCTTTTCTTAAAAAAAATAATCTTCTTTTGATACCTCATATTACATTAATTCACTGTGTCATAAACCAGAACTACTAAAAGATGGCTGTAAGGCTATGTTGTTCCATCAGGTGAAAAGATCCAGCTCTCCTTCTCCAAGGACTACAGCCTGCCCCCAGACACATGCACCTCCTTTCAGAGAATCCATGGAGATCCAAGCATCTTTTGCCTTGAGAACTGGCCCCTGGAACAGGTGAGAACACACAAACCAACTCATGAACACGGATGCAAGTCACGTGCTTGCCCTCCAGAACGTGTACTTCTGGAAGTCCTTCAACAGCAAGTCTGTTTTCTCCTTTTCACAAAATCTTCATGCAAAGAACAGCTTCATTTGCATGTCATAATAATAAATTAAATAAAATAAGCCAGCCGTACAGGCTAGATAAATATTAGGTTTAGCCATGTTGCTATACTATTTAGAGAGCCACAGAGACCAACACACAGCACTCTCACATACACACACAAGCCTTTCCACTAGTTAGAAAGGATTTTCTCCTGCAAAAGAGGATTTGTAGAAAGAACAACGTTCAGACAAGAGGAAAGGGGAGTTAAAACCCAGCCTCCTATATGCTAATAAATAAACTGCTCTATTGCAAGATTCAGATCAAAGATTTAAAAAGGCAAAATTATGCTACTATTAGAGAATATCAAAATATTACTGTTATCATCACAAGTGGCATATATGCAAAATGCAGTTGCACAATAATGCCTAGGCAGGTAGAGAGCAACACTAAGTCTGCCGACTAAAAGTGAACAATACACCCATTTTAGTTTCTTTCTAGTCTTTTGGCATCTTTGCATATGGTGCAAAAGCAGAAGCTACCAAAGAATACCACACCTTGTATAGAATAGTAAATAATTTCTTCAGATAAGACTGGTGCAATGCTAGCTAATTTTTAAATCTGCTATGAGTAACACAGTCAAACCTAGTTAGTATCCAAGGAACTTAGCTCTTAACACAGAATGCAAGGTTATGATGCAACAGCATGAACAATCCCTGGTTGTCCAGTTTTCAGTATAAAGGTAGTGCATAGATCCAAGGTTCAGTTTGCTGAATGGAGAAGCTGCTCCCATGTCACTTTTGCTGGGCAGCCTGGAAAGCTTTCAGTTCCAGCTGGTACCACTCTGGTGCTTCAGGCCCATTCTGCCCCACGGGGTTGTGATCATAGCCATAGGCCACTGTCAGCTCCTCATCCTTCTCCACAGCCCTGATGGTACGGATGCACTTGATGGGCCCAAAACGAGGATGAACAAACCTGGGGAAAAAACATCTTTGCTAGGCTCAGCTGTCAGCTCCCATACTCTGCCAGCCCCCTGAACAGTTCCAGAGTTCACTCACTTCAGTGCATAATCTGATATTGAACTAGCAGACTTGAGTCAACCTCATCAATATTTAAGAATACGAGCACAAATATTGATTTATCGAAGCACTGGCAGTTCAGCAAATACAGCGTGGCTCTAGCCAAAGTAGGATTTAGAGAGATGTGACAATGCATTTTACAACCCAGAAGCAACTCAAAGCTCATGACAAAATGAACAAGTTGCAAACTTCAAGATCCTCTGTGCAAAGTCCCAACAGCCATCAAGCACCATAATGCCAGCCCATTTCCAGCTCAGCTTAGGTGAGCAGGACTCCTTCAGTGCCTCAATTCTTTCCTCCCAGCCCAGCCCTGCTGCTCCCCCAGTGCCCAGGCAGGCTGCAGGTGCCCCCTGGCACTCAGGGCTGTACTCACGGCTCATAGGTGCAGTTGGGAGTGAAGGAATGGTTGGCCTTGTGCCCCAGGGAGGCACAGTACTTGGCAGCGTGGTTGTAGGGCTCTGGCACGTCGATGACTGTTTCATCATCCAGGGATATTGTATTTCCATTGAGGGCCCAGTCTCTGCTGTCTACCTGGTTTGCAAGGCAAAAATCCAATGTCTGTGTGTAGGAGGGGTCAGCTTTGGCAGCAGTTTGAAAGCCAACATTCAAAATATATGCAAATAAAGCTTCTTACAGGTGTATGTCATTGAAAAGAACAACACACACTTTTTAAATCTATACATAGGTGAGCATGCACTTTCTCTCAATTAAACTCCATCATGTTAAATCTAGGCTGAGAAGGCAGTAGGTGTTAAGATGCTACTATGAAAATAAAAATTTCAGGAGGAGCAATGAAAATTCAGACTGACTTTTGTCTTCTCTTTACCTCCTGGTGTGTAATTCGCACTCCGTTATAGAAGGACATCACTGTACTGGCTTCTGCTGCTATTTTTGAAAACAATCCTTCTCCTGCACTGGAAATGAGAGAGACATCCACATACACCCTAGAGAGGAACAGGCCATGGCATCAGTGACTGGCTGCAGGTTTAATTTTCAACAACTACAACACTACTAGGATAAAGCCCAATACTTCAGTGTAACAATAAAGCTAATAATAACAACAACACCACAAAATTATTATTATTATTATCATGATCATCATCATAATAAACCTCTTTATGGAACTCCTTTCCTTCCTCTCTTCCATATGTTCTTTCTTCCATATGTTCTCTCTATTTTGTCAAAACTGAGATTTCGTGGAAAGTTTGGGCTGACTTGGAAAACTTTTTGTTTTTTCAAGTGCCAATCCACTATTATTCCACAGTGATGGCTTCAATTCAGGAACACCCTCAGTAACATATCAGAGCCCCAGAAGTCCCCACCAAGCTGGGGATGCACAAAGTCCATATACATGGACTGAGAAGCAGCAGTTCTCAAGGTGGTGCATCACATCTTCAAGTACTCAATGCACATTGAAGCAAGAATTGTACTCATCACTTATTCTGATATTTCAGAGTATCAGAAAGCACATACAGTTGAGGTACACACAGGGCTTTCATTTTACAAACCTTTACACATCCTTTAAGTTTTAGATGAGAAAAGGTTTGCAAAGTTAGACTCTAAATAGGTAACAGAAAAGAAATATGGGGAGAATAAAAAATATTTACCTCTCTGATTCATAAGGATCAGGAAGAAGGGCATTTGTAGAAATGCAGGATGAAGTGGATTTGTCAAAACTGTATACTGGGCCTAAAAAAAAAAATGAGACATCAATGAAGGAAATCAACTAATTGGCAGTACTGAGAGTACGCAATCCTTAACTTAATCAAGACATTGAAAAATTAAATTTTAAAGGCTGCAAAAAATGCTACACCTCCAAAAAAAGGCATTAAACAGAACTGCACCTGTAAAAAGCCTTAAATGAGATACTGCTTCTTGATTATGTTTTTCCCCTCAACATTCCAGAGTAATACAAAAAGATGATAAATATGTTCTTCAAATTATCAACTTGTAGAGGAGGACTGGATACTCCTCCAAAACTGATCCTGCTAGTGTCTCTAAATAAAGTAAAACAAAACTTAAAAGGATATATTCAGTTTGATTACTTCAAATAAGAAATATTTTTTAGTCCAGATCCTGAAGAGGCTTCAGCCAGAAGATAACATTTAGTAATGAGAAAGCACCCTTGCTACAGTCCTCTCTTTCTTTTTGTCATTAATAAGCAACTTAGTGGTACAGCTGTAATTATACTCTTCTATCCCTATCCTCAATGCCAGAGGACTATCTTGGACATAGATAAGGAAAAATGTGAAAATAAGATGGGGAAAAAACCCTACAGAAGAGAATTCACCAGGGTGAATTCACCACTACCAGGGTGAATTCAGCATTACCAGGGTGAATTAACCATTACCAGGGTGAATTCACCACTACCAGGGTGAATTCACCATTACCAGGGTGAATTAACCACTACCAGGGTGAATTCACCACTACCAGGGTGAATTCACCACTACCAGGGTGAATTCACCATTACCAGGGTGAATTCACCACTACAAGGGTGAATTCACCATTACCAGTTTGAATTCACCACTACCAGGGTGAATTCACCACTACCAGGGTGAATTCACCATTACCAGGGTGACTGCAGCAGGTTTTCCAGCTGGCACTGGGATGTGTGACAAGCAGGACTGTGCCCATGAGCACAGGAGTGAGGGAAGGGCTGTGAAATGCACTTGGGCAGGAGCACACAGGGGCATTTCCCACCTGTTTCCAGGACAAAGCCCATCCTCCTCCCTGCCCAGCTCTGTGGGCCCCTCACCAGCAGCCTGTGAGGAACACCACAGGAGCCCAGCTAAGGGCTGGTAGCAGGAGTACAAGTTCATGTTAGCTGAACTTACTGCCTGGAACTACTTCAAACTGAGGTTTGCCATCCTCAACAGCTGTCAGAGTTGCCAGTTTTGCTTCTAGCATTTCTCCATCTATGAACCTTCCAGAATATGCAGTCTTCCCATCAGGATACACATAGGCTATCTTCTCTCCAGTCATCTCCCCATCTTCATTCACTTCTCCCACAAGGCTGCCTCCATCCTGAGAGCACAGGCAAGAAAGAAAAGGCAAAGCATTTAATTATACTTTACTATCCTTGATGCCAAAAACTTTTAGCTTTTTGTATTTTTCATGCATTTCTAGCTTTGTAGATTGCAGATGCATGGCTGTAGCTTCTATAACTTTCCTGTCCTGTTCCCCTACACTTAGGAGCAATATGCTAACCTCCTAAACACGTTCCTAAAATGTTATTTAGCCTTACTCCAGAAAGAGTACCAACTATGAGGATGTTCTGTTTTCCAACAAGATTCCTGACCTGACATAACAAAAGTGGGGCAAAAGAAGCCTGGGGACCGCTTCCAGTGGGGCAGAACCCAAGCAATTATTACCTAATCAACTAACCTTTTAATTGGACAATACATGATAGTTACACTAATCAACAAACCTTAGAGAACTGTGAATTTACTGTACCATGTACAGTTTTTGCCATACTGAGTACCTGACAGCTTTCAAGTAAAGGTCTGCTTTTATATTCACCAATGCTGCTGGGAATTCTATTTTCTAGGCAACATTCAGTAAATGAAAAGGGTCTTCCCCAACTTTTTAAAAATGCACCAATAAGTTCAGATGTGAAATTAGAAAATGAGAGAGAAACAGACACATGAAGAAGCTCGATGAAGTCATTCCAGCTAGGATAAAACTGATTTTCTATGTTGTTTGGAACAGGCAAAACCCAAGGTCTTTCCTTCCATGTGACACAAACATTCAATTTCACTTAGTGAAGGTTTTATGGGTACAGTGTGCAAAACAAGGACCAAAGCCACACAGATGTCCAAGTTTGATTACTATGATACTGTGCTGGAGGAAAAAAAGATTTAACACTACCTTTAACATGGTACCTCTAAAACTTGACCCTATTGAGGGGAAACGATTCCCAGAAAGCCCCCCAAGGCCAGGTGGTAATCAGTGAGAACAACTGCTTGTGGAAAGCATCAACAGCAACACTTTTCCTCTCCAAAGTTTATGCATTTCAGCCCTAGGCTTTGCCACCTGTGATCTGCCTGCAGCTCAGGTTAGATCTATTTCCAGAACTGCAGAAATGAGATGCATAGGTCTAATCACTTGTTGGGGTTAGGAGTTTTCCCTTTGTGTCTTTCTCTCGTGCAATTTTGTCCCATCTGTTGCTACAAAACAGTAACTACTGATACTTAAGAGAATAAAAGATGTGTGCTGCTGCTCTGCTCCTGCACAGCTGCTCATGCTGATGGGGCTGGGGGTTTGCCTTGTTTTATATATATATATATATATATATATATATATATGTATTCTAGTAAAGAACTGTTATTCCTTTCCCCATATCATTGCCTGAAAACCCCTTAATTTCAAAGTTATAATAATTCAGAGGGAAGGGGGTCACATGTTTTCCACTCCAAGGGAGATTCCCACCTTCCTTTGCAGACACCTGTCTTTCAAACCTAGACACCACTTCAAGTATTTATTTCAACAAAGACAAGGAAGCATCTCCAAATAACACCCTGGAGCAGGACCAGCAGGTGTGTTGTGGAAACAAACTGATTTATATCAAGACCACTGTGCGCAGGCTCTATTTCAAGGAAATACCATTTTGTTCAACTCCAAGGATGAAAGATTTTCAAGCATGCTGTAATAGTGAACATTGAACCTTAAGTCTGAGCAAAAAACGTGTGCACACAGCATCCTTTACAGAGCCATGAGAAAACAACTGGTTCTACAGCAAAGGAGTTTTTTGGAGCACCTCACATCCTTTAGCCTGGCAAGACAATAATGATAAACAACCTCTAATCATCAACATTTCCCAAAGGTACAGCAGCACTTTGTCATCTGGAAGATGAAGCAGGAGATACATGAAGTGAAGGGTCAGCTGTGTGTATTTTATACACTAGGACTGAAAACTTTTGGCAGCATACACCAAATTTGCTGATCCCCATGCATGCTTAATGGCAATAGTGAAACCCAGTAATTAAAATGAACAGCCAGTGTTGGTAAGCATTTAGAAATCAATCTGCAACTAAAGCTTGTGCCATATGTAGCACAGAATTAGACTGGGTTTTGACCAGCAGCTAAATTACATGGAGATGTTACCTCCTTCTTGGGACGAGGTAAGATTGAAAGATTCAACTCTACTGTGTAAGGCTGAATAGGAATTATATTTTTTAAAAATCTGCATCAAAAACTCCCTAAAAGCTATACAACAGTCACTGCCTTAACTAGCATGTTTGTAAAAGAACACCAGAATTCAGAAAGATAAAATACTGCCTTGTTTAACCAGCAAATCACTTGTCCACAGCTCCACTCAGAGGCACAGCTCTCACACTAGTCACATCTGATGTACCAGGCAAAGCCAGTCTCCATACCATGTCCTGTGAGCCCACTGGGGAGAGAGCAACAGTGATGCCCTGGAGAGATGCACCCTAGGCTCTGGGCATTCCTCACAGCTCAGGGTGAGGAAAGAAGCTTCCCCCATGGCACTCTGCAGCACTGTGTTAATCTGTCCCAGTTCTGTCCTGCCCATTGGCCTTCCCTACCCTTTCACCCCTACATGTTCATGTTCTAGAGAGTTCTCCCTTCCCCGTTACCCCACGGGTTTGTGTAACAATGCCCATCCACCCTGGCACTCCCTATTGGTCCCTTCCCTGTGTTCCACCCCTGAGCCCTCATCCCATGGGATCCCTGATGCTCCTCTCCACCCCCTCTTTCCCTGTATTTATACCCTGGACGTTCTTTGTGTTTGGGCCCTGGACCCCTTTAGCGCTGTGTGGGATAAAGCACGGTGGAACTCCATGGCTGGGCCCTGCCGTGTCCTCACTGCTGAGTGTGTCTGCATGTGTCTGTCTGTCTGTCTGTGTTGGTGCTCTCCTGCTCCTACCCCGTGGTGCAGGATGCTCTGGGGGAAGGTTGTATCTACCACCACCATGGACCTCAACGATGTCCTGCAGAAATGGAGACAAAGTCTCTCCTCTTACTGTAATTGAGCAGTGGGTTGCAGTAACTGGCATGGATTGCACACTCCTCACTGCAGCCAGCACTACAAAGTGACAAAATCATTGCTCCAGCCTTCCCAAAGAGATAATGCAAGAATTATCACATATCCTATTTCTACATTGCATACAAATTATATATAAATGCACTTCCAAGGGGCTGGGTTCCCTGAAAGATGGAATTGTGGAGGGCATGTTGGAGCCTCACTCAATCTCATCTACCGGGCAAACGTTCAACATCAATATCTGTGACGGTGGTCACAGGGGCTTTTAGATGGATGGAAGAGTCAGGATCTTGATTCCACGATCAGAAGGCTTGATTTATTATATCATGACATATATATATAACATTATAACTATACCACATAAGAATAGAAAAGAAAGGGATCTTCTTCAGAAGATGGCTAAGCTGAGAATAGAATAGAAAGAATGAATAACAAAGGTCTGTCTCTTGGCAGAGAGCAATAGCAGCTCCACTGTGAGTGGTCAGTAAATCCAAACATCCACAGAAGACCAATCACGGGTGGACCTGTTGCATTCCATAGCAGCAGATAATAATTGTTTACATTTGTTACTGAGCTTCTCAGCTCTAGCAGGAAAACTCCTAAGAAACGATTTTTCACAAAAGGTGTCTGCGACAAATATCTTTTAACTTTGTGTTGGATTATCCAAAATCAGAATGCCCAGATCTGTGTGTGCTCATTTTTGGACAGCTGGGTCACGGTGGGTGTTTCTTTCAGCTGAGGAGAGAAGGAAGGTAGGTAATTCTGCAATAAGAGCAGTGGTGAGGTTTACCGGGTAGTAAATCCAGCAGACCCCGTGGCGGAGGTTGTCCCGGTACTGCCCCTTGAAGATCAGCCGCCCGTCGCTGTCGTACTCCTGGGCCGGCCCGTTCAGCTCTCCGTCCACGTAGGTGCCGTGAAGGACCACTCCATCCTCGTACGTGTAGATTCCCTGGCCCTGCAGGGCATCATCAACATAGTATCCCTCCAGGGTGCTGATGGAGAGAGAAAGGAAACAGCAGTGGGAAACTGTTCACCTCTCAGGGGGGAAGCCAAAGCCTCCAGGCACTGAACACCAAGGTGAAAACCTGACACTTGTTTCTGTGGAGCTCCAAAGGCAGAAAACAACTCAGAGCACCCTTTCATCAGGGTGTGCTGCACAGACACCAAATCACCCATCTCAATCACATGCTTGGCATTCTCTGCAGGCTGGAATAGTCAGAAATGGACACTCCTGGTCAAAGAAGGAATTCCTGCTCAAGCAGGCTCCTCTCACATGAGGATTTCCTACCTGCTTCGAGGGGACCTTCACTGACATGTCTCTGGAGAGGTGACACTGAGCTGGGACACACAGGGGATGACCTGCAAGCTGCCACAGCTCAGCAGCAGCTCCCCAGCAATACACTGGGCAGCCACCCTGCTAAAAGCAGCCCTTTTCCATGGATTTCTCTTAAAATCAAACACAGCCTGCCAAACAGAACTAGTGCTGCACTTGGATTCAAACAAAGAAACATTTCATTTTGGTTTTGTCTTGCAAACCCTTTACTATCGCCATAAAAGAGGATCTATTCAGATATTTCTTTCTCATGTTGGGATTAACATAAGGGAACACAACCTGTTTAGCTTTTACTTCAGCACACTCAGCTACCAGCCAGCTGCCAGCATACACATATTTTCACTGCAGAATTCCTTTTCAGAGGCAGACGTCTAAGGTATAAGCTGACACAGTGTCTGTGAGCACATGACTCTGCATGTTTCACCACACAGATTTGCAAGAGTTGTGGAAGAAATGTTTTTTCAAAATTCACTTTCTTGCTTCTAAAGCTTCGTGCTCTGTTTTTATGTAACTTTGGCAAACTGGGCGAGGTTTCCATGGGAAAATATTACAGTAAAAGCCTCAGTGCACGCCAGATGCAAACAACAAGGGGCAGGAAAATAATTTTACTCTTCAGTCAAATGGATTTCTTGATCCATGTTGCTACAGAGCTGCACAGATAGCTATGGCACTACAGCACAGGGAAAAATGAGGGAACCACCAAACATCAGTGCCCTTACTTAACTATAAATGATGCCACTTTCCCCTCTAATTTATCACAGATCACTAGATTTTAATTCCACTGTAGTGACAACACACACAGCGTGCACATGTAGGATTACTCTTTAAAAGAAGCAGCCACCCTCAGTTTTTGTAGTCAGAAATTCTGTCTCATTACCTTTAATTGCACTAGTTGAAGTTAAAACATTGCTAAATTGCAACAGTGCTTCAGCCCTGGAAAGAATATATTTTATTTTAGTGTAACTCAAACTTTTATGCTTTCTCTCTTTGTATTAAGCTCCAAACAGTGACCAAAAGATCCATCTCATCTAAGGAAATCCAAAGGATGATACCTTAAGTAAGAAGTCTATGTCCATCAAGCCCACCTAAAAAATCAGGTTCAGAAACTTTTATGATGTTCAGAGTTTCTGAGCTATTTCCCCCTGCTCCTCACTTCACTGTATGGTGTCTGCAGCCAGACACAATAATTGCAACTAGGACCTGACCAGCACAAAGATGAATAAATAGCTTCTGTGTCTTCCATCAGCAAAACCTTTTTAATACAAACCCTGAACTAGCCTGTATTTCTCTGGTTTGCTTCTGAGATAATCATACTCCCGACAACATAAATTCTACCACAGTCAAGACTGCTCAGATGTACCATCTTCCCATTATCCACTATGCCTTGAAGGGATGGAAGGTACTTCTTATCTAACAATTAAACCAATTATATGGCCTGGGGGAGGAAATACTTACTCCAATTTCCTTCCAGGGATTAAGTTAACATCTATAGAGACTGATCCATTTATCTCTCGCTCCCTCTATATGGGAACATGGAAAACCTTTTCCCTAAAAATCATAGTTTTCTACTGTGTTCTGGGAGATGTCACTTTACAGGAGTTTCCAGTTAGGGAGGAAGGGCAGCTGCAGCTCTGTGCCAAGCATGGCTGTCATGCCTGCCTTTATAGTGCAAAGAGTTCAGCAAAACACACTCCAGAACCCCTGGCACCAAGGAGAGTTCAGATCTACAATCCAAAACAGGGAGCATGCCAGAGGGCAAACTGAAAGAATATGCTGTGATTTGTTGCATTTTCTTGAAGGGGAAGGAAAAAACAACTGATATTTCATAACAGATTTCCATTCCCTTCAATAATCAACAGGAAGGGGTCGGTTATTCCAGTAAAGGGAAGTTTCCTTTACCAAACAAGGCAGCCAGTCCTATTCCCCAATACTCAATGGTGAGAATGCTGACTGTGCAGCCAGTCCTGTGTTTGACAGGACTCAGAGAGAACAGCAGCACAGCTGTCAGCCTTTCCTGCCAGGGAACACACCCACGAGTGCCCAGCAGCGAGCTCACTGCACAGGGAGAGCAGGTGAGAGACATTCCTGGCATTCCCTGCTCATCTCCAGGAGCGCTCAGCCCTGCCCATGGCACACTTCATGGAGACAGCATGCCCTGCTTTATGCCAGGGCATTCTTATGACATGCCATGATTCCTGAACCATCCATTTCAGAAAGAGACTCAGTCTTGCAAGCTGGACATAGATAAATGATATCGTCAATAATTAGCTCAGTTAAGGCTGCTTTAGCTAACTTAAAATAGGTAAAAGTTAATGAAAACATCCCATTTTCCAAAACTACATTGCAGACTATTTTTGCATATTTTCATTCTGCCAGTTTCTGAAGTCATCAGTGGCCATCTATTCTAGTTTTTTAAGGAAAATTGAAAGAGAAAAGAGTTGGCAACACTCAAACAGTACAGAGAAGGCTCAGCAGCAACCTGGCTCTTCCCACTAGATGCTGCCTGTATCCTGGATTGCATGGAGGAGCAGCCCTACAAACAAAGGAGTGGGTCAGTTCCTCTGACTGTACAATCAGCAGCTGCTCTGCTGAGATCACCCTCCAGCACAGAGACATTATGTACCTGTGTCCATAGAGATGCTGCACAACAACTTTCACCAAAACTATTTTGGAGAGCTCAGCCGCTGGCCAGTACTGATTTTCAGTTACTCAGAGAAGATTTAATAAGGTCACAACCAACAACAGTGAGGATTTTTCTTCACCCAAGCTTGGAGGCCTAATCCCTTCCTATATAACTGAATAAATATATTATCTTTCTCATTAAAAAACCCCACGATGCCCAGTGTGAAGCAAGTGCAAAGACAAGTACAGACAAGGAGCTGACTCACTGAGACAGCACAATACCTCTGCTCCTGCTCAGGATTCTGCTGAGCAGCAAGAGAGCAGACCCAGCACGACTGTGAGTTTAACAGCTGCTATTCAGAGCATCACCAACAGCTGCAGAGCCATGAAGAATCGTGTCATTTTATACATTTGCTGCTCCCTCAGAGGAAGTTCTGAGCAACTGCACACAGGAATGCTGCAGTGGGGCTGGGGGGAACACTTACAAGGTGGTCATAATGAGGATCAGAGAAGAAAACACATGCACAGGTATGGACCATGTCACAATTCCCAGTGAAAAGAAGGGAAATAATAGGGGGTTTTCTTACTTTCAGAAAATCATGCCACAGGCAACTTGCAGAGGATTAACCAGAGTTGCTAACAAACCTGTGTTGAACTCAGTCCTTTAACGGATAAACAATTTGACAAAGCAGAAGGCAAACCTCACTGTCAAGGTCCTGGATGTGTGTGTGAGGGCTGGCACAGGGAGCTCCTGGTCCAGCTGCCCTTTCTGTGCAGCTCTGTAAGGCAAACAAGTCCACCTGAAGTAACAACCTTTGATGTCCAAGTCATTGCCAGCATGGCTCTCAGCAGTTCTGACCATCTCCCATTCTTTGATTTCTAATCAGCTCACAACTTTTCAGTGCTGAAAGAGCTCACACCACTGCATTCTCCCCCCAGGAAACAACTACACACACAAAGCCACCACAGGATGGCTACGGCAGCAGCAAACTCTCCAGCTACAGTTTTTAACAACAAATCTTATCCAGAAACTCAGCAGGATAAAATCAATGTAGATTAGTTTTGCATCACCACAAGCAGAAGGAAGAATACAGAAGGAAAATCAGAGTGTACCTTCCATCAAAAAAGAAGAATTTGCCGCGGCCATTCTTTTCTCCATGCACAAAATTTCCTTCAAATCTGTCTGTGGATGAGTAGGTGACTGTACAGAATCCATGTGGCAGCCCATCGTCATCTAGATGCCCTGAAATAAAACCCAAACAAAGAGCAACACAACACATTAATTATTCTGCAAGATTTTATATCTGCTCTCATTATGTAGCTACTTGAATGCAGTAGCTCCCTAGTACAAAACAGTAATTCAGATCATTGCTAGGAGCATTCTGTAAAACTGAAGTTTGTACTTGTGTAACACATGGCTTTAAATAAAAATAAAATATAAGGATAAAAGAAAAGGGATGAGAGATAGGACAGAGAATAATAAGCGAAACCGGTTTCTGAAAGAAACAAGGTTTATAGTATTCTAACTTGTGTGAATATACATCTTCAAAAGTATTACAATTCTTTATCTAAAACATGTATTGGTGAGAAAAGGATAAGAAAGTGTTTGATTTTTTTCTTTTGATAAACACACGCCTTATGATAATGTGGGTGTGTCACTATACAGCTGCATTCACAGGAATTTAAAGAAATAAAAGTATGTAATATCCATAATGCTTCAGTCAACGTGGTATTTAATATTTTAAATGCTGCTGTCAGTGCCTTTCCTATGTGTTCACTTTGTATCCTGCTCCTACGCCAGCCATATCAGTTTTCTCTATTACCACTGCTGCACAGAGGGCACGCAGAGACAGCACACCTGGATCCTCACCTGCATGGTTTGTGTTTTATTGAATATAAATGGCCAACTCTCTAAGTTAAAGCATAATAAGGCTCCTGTTGCATCTCTAACTGCCTCTTCAAGGCCAAAGGAAAATGACAGAGAAGTGTTTCAAACCATGGTTATTGCCTGGTTTAGCTGTGTGAGCTCTGGCTGCAGAGTAAAAAGATAGAGCAAAAGGTGGAAGGGAAAAAGCTTTATCACTAAAGGCTTTTAATTACTTTGAAGAGGAACTCTTTAAACAGAAACTGCTCTTTCCAAAGAGAAGAAAGGCTTTTTTACCCTCCCATTCTGTCAGGACACCCCTTTTTGTAGAAAGGACAAATTTTAGCTAAATTAAACCAATTATTATTAATGGTGGAACATTTAATAACCAATAAATTAATGACCAATTTAACTAAAAGGTCAGTAACATTTCTGATAGGGACACCTCTTTTAGACCAAAACCGATGTCAACATGTATAGTTTTAATTAAAAGCCTTTAAAATTAAGTTTTATCAATATAGAAGGGTACAGTGGTGTAAGTTAACGAACCCTAAACAACACAATTCCAATTTCCCTGTCACTACAGGAGCAAAACTTTTACAAAACACTTGGATTAAAAAAAATACACTGATAATACCGGTACATCATACCATTAAAAAATAAAACCACCCAAAACAACAACAAAAACCAAACTCTTGCAACTTTGTTCTCTGTGACTATTCAGCTTTGTCAAGATTTTGCTGGAATGCAAAGCCCAACACAAAAGCTGCCGTGCCTGTGCAGAGAACACACGTCAGGCCTTTTGCACAGTGGGATACAGATACCTCGGAGATTTCAAATGGTCAGCTTTGATCCAGTGCCCTCCATACAGGGTCTTAATCTCAGCCACAATACAAAGAATCCAATTATTCTGATGTGCTAGAAGCTTCTGCTATTAAAAAAAAAAATAAAGCCATGCCCCCACCACTGCAACAAAACAAGAAACACAGTCTCTCTTAGACAACAACATGGGAGAAATGCAATTTCAAGTTTCATAACATAAATACAACCTTTTTTTTTTTTTTTTGTATGGCTGAGGCCTTTGCCTCTGTTTCAAATTAAGTCAATGGAAAAAAATCCTCATTATTTCATGGGCAGCAGTGTGTTCCACTTTCCTTTCTCACCACTTTCCTACATTTGCAAAAAATAAACCCAAAATGTCTAAACATATTTTTAAACTATTGTAAAATCTCACTTTTGTTGCTTCATTAAGGGTCTCCCAAGACTTCCTCTTAGACAATGAACTTTCCAAGAAAAGGAATTACCCTAATAGGGGCTAGTTCACAATGAAGTCACTTACTGAAAGCACTGATGTACACAAATCAAAGATAAAAGCCCTTTACTGTCAGTATCACTATTACTTAACAGATGACATATAATGTGCATCATCACTAAAAGATTCTGGCCACAAAGACGCCAGATGGACGTTCGGGGGATCACTGCAATAAACCAAACTCCCCCCAACAAAAGTGGAAGTGCTGATTTCTGTATTTCTAACTTCCTTTGGGTAAGCGCAAAATCCTGCTCACCCCCAAAGAGCATCCTGCTTCTGCCTCACTCGGAGAAACACACAAATTCATACACACTGCTGAAAAAAAGATGCTTTAAAAATGTGTTTCCTTAGCCCACAGAGATGCCAAGGGTTGGTTATCCACACTGAGAGGTGAACCGCACACAGAGGGTGTATATTAGCTATAGGCGGCCCACCCTGCTGTCCATGGATATGGCAACAGCGTCTTCTTGGAGTCGCTCTTTCTTTTCCCTTCTCCATTTGCACGTATGTGACCGCAGCCCCGGCTGCCTGGGCTGTCCCCGAGGATGGGCATCCCCCTGTCCCTCAGCCGCCGGGGGAAGGACCGGCCACCGGCCGCTCGGCCCAGGGAGCCAGGGCCGCAGGCCACGGCCCGCACGGGGGCACAGCGGCGGCACAAAACCACGGCCGTGACTTATTTGTGACAATAAGAGCGGAGCAGCCGCCATCCCCGCGTCCGTGGCCGGAGCGCTCGGCGGCGGCGGGAGGCACCCGGAGCGCCCGCCCGCTACCGGCGCCAGCGCAGCCCCGGCTGCCCCCGGCCCAGCTCCGCCACGTGCGGGGCCCCGGCCCGTCCGTTGCATAAGCCCACTGATGTCATGCGCTAAGCCCGACCCCGGCCGCCCAGCTCCGGCCGCCGCCGCCGCCGCCGCCCCGCGCCCCCACAGCCCCTGCAGCAGCGCCCGGCGCCGGCGGGCCCCGCTGCCCGAGCCGTGGCACACGCACCTTCCACGATCTCCTCCAGCGTCTCCTCGTCGCTGTCCATGGCGGCGGCGGGCGCGGGCAAAGCGCAGCCGCGGTACCGGGGGCGGGCGCGCCCCAGGCCCCGCCTGCGGCACCCGCCCGGGGGAGGGCCCGAGCACCGCCCTGAGGGCGGGCCCGAGCGCCGCCCGGGGCTGAAGGGAACGCCCAGAGCGGTTGGCGCCGCCCAAAGCGGTTGGCGCCGCCCAGAGCGGTTGGCAACGCCCAGAGCGGTTGGCAACGCCCAGAGCGGTTGGCAACGCCCAGAGCGGTTGGCGCCGCCCAGAGCGGTTGGCGCCGCCCAGAGCGGTTGGCAACGCCCAGAGCGGTTGGCGCCGCCCAGAGCGGTTGGCAACGCCCAGAGCGGTTGGCGCCGCCCAGAGCGGTTGGCGACGCCCGTCGGGGTAATGGCCCTGCGCCGGGGCTGTTTCCCGGTGGTCTCACGGACGGCACCGAGGGCACGGGAACGCCGGCCGGCTCAGCGCTGCTCCTCCAGCGCGTTCCGTGCTGTCCATCCGCCCGCCGGCCCCGACTGGCATTGCTGCTCACAAAGGCGGAGGGCCCCCAGCAGCTGCTCCAGGACACCTCCAGTCCCACACCAGGTACCGCTGACCGGCTGCTCTTACCGCAGAATCACAGAATATGCGGAGTTGGGAGGGATCCATTAGGATGATGGAGTCCAACTCCTGGCCCTACCCAGGACACCCCAAAAATCCCACCTTGTGCCTGAGAGCACTGTACAAACACTCCTTGAACTCTGTGAGGCTTGGTGCTGTGACCTCTTCCTTGAGGAGCCAGTTCAACCTGCTCAGCCTCTCTCTGGGTGAAAAACCTATTCCTGACATCCAACTTAAACCTCCCCTGACACAACTTCATGCCATTTCTTCGGGTCCCATAACTGCTCACTTGAGAGAAGAGATCAGAGCCTGCCCTGCCCCTTCCCCTCCTGATGAAGTTCTAACCCAGGGAGGTCTCCCCTCAGTCCCCTCCTCTCCGGGCTGAACAGACCAAGTGACCTCGGCCACTCCTCACACAACTTCCCCTCAGGGCGCTTCCCCATCCTCGTGGCCCTCCTTTGGACCCTCTGTCATGGCTCCATGCCTTGTTTATATTGTGGCACCCCAAAGTGCCCCCAGCGCTCAGGGTGAGGCCGCCCCAGTGCAGAGCAGGGCAGGACAATCCCCTCCCTTGCCCGGCT
The DNA here is from genome assembly GCA_024362935.1 of Setophaga petechia. Lineage (NCBI taxonomy): Eukaryota > Metazoa > Chordata > Aves > Passeriformes > Parulidae > Setophaga > Setophaga petechia. The sequence continues at coordinate 1,391,958 of JANCRA010000104.1, read as the reverse complement.
GGCAATGCTGTGCCCGATGCCCCCCAGGACACAGTTTTGTTGAGGTCTCTGGAGGGCTTCTCTGGCCCCAGGGGAGTTCACACCTCCCAGTTTACTACCATCAGCAAACTTCCTTAGCATTCCTTTGAGTCCTGCATCCAGGTCATTAACACAGGTGTTGAAGAGCACAGGGCCAAGGAGGGAGCCAGCAGAACCCCACAGCGACTGGACACCATTCCTGTGTCACCCCATTCCTGTAATCCTTTGTTCCTGACCTGTAAGCCAGCTGCTCACCCATCACATAGCACGGTTATCCAGCTGTGTGCTGGACATTTTGTCCAGAAGTATGCTCTGACAGGCTGTGTCAAAAGCTTTGCTGAAGTCCAAAAGTCACATCTACTGCCTTTCCTAGATCAGCTAGGTGGGTTACCCCATTGTGGAAGGAAACCCTGTTGGACAAGCAGGACTTGTCCCTCACGGTGCTGAAGGATTTAATTCACAAAACACACAGAATCACACTCTTGGATCTCAGGGCTGCAGGAAGGGTGGCAGCCCCAAGCAGAGGGTGCAGTTTTGGAGCTCTTACCCACGGGATGGAAGGATGGTGCTTTGTCACCACCATGTCTCAGTCTACTGCGGGGACCTTCCTGTCGACCACAGCTTGACAATATGCAGGCATCCCCTTAAAGGAAGGCAGAGTGTTTCTAGGTCTGCCAGACAGCTCTCTTGGGAGCACAGGAAGTGTCTCCATCCTACTGGAGGTGACCTAGACACTCAGGGCTCTGTGAGGAGGGACTGATGGAATGAGGCTGCTTCAGCCTGGAGGAGAAACAGCTTCAGGGGGACCCAGCAGCAGCCCGTGCAGGGCTGCCATGAAAACAGGCACAGTGCTCCACAAGAAGGACAAAAGACAACGAGCATGACTGAAAACATGACCTAAGACATGGCATACTGAGAAATTTGCTCACTGTGAGAGCAGCCAAGCAGTGCAGCAGAGTGCCCAGAGAGGTTCTGCAGTCTCCATCCTTCGGGGCATTCAAACACCGACCCATTAAAGCCCCAAGCAGCCTGAGCTGAGCTCAGAGCTGCCCCTTCTGTAAACAGCAGGCTGCAGCAGTGACTCCAGCCTCCCTCCTGAAGGTGTCACTGAGTCTGGGCTGAGTGAGCCACAGGCTGCCAGGCAGTGCTGCTGGAGGCAGGGACTGCATCCCACCAGCAAAGCGGGACAGCTGCGACTTAACAAAACAAAATCATGGGATATGTCTGCAGAAAGGGCGTCTGGAAATCTCTGAACTGGAATAATGAGGTTAGTATTTGACCTAGTTGATATGAGAACTTATTAATCTTGAGAGCTTTGGGGAGGATTTGATTTTTACAGAAAGCTTGAGCAGAACAGAAGGTCTTGCCTCTGTATCATAGGTGGTTGTTTAACTGAAGAACAGTCAGTTTTGCTGTTTAGGAGAGAAGGTTTGTGGTTTAAAGCCCACATACCTGAAACAATTCTGACCTCAACCCTCTGAAAAAGACAGAGTAAATATTGAGCACAATAGGAACCCCTATGAAAAGTACCTGGTTTGTTTCAGAAACTGTGAGGCCCTGAAGAGACTAATTCATAATCAGCACATACACAGTGTTTGAATTATCAAAGGTGAAGTGCTGAAGCTATGAACATTCCTTGTAGTCAGAAAAGAGATGAGGCTGTGGGGCTGGAGCTGAGGTAGGTATCCCTTTTACTGGAAGGTAACAAGAGTTGAGGGAGTACAACAGAAAGCAAGGGAGAGGGCATGCTGTGACTTACACACACAAAGAGCAGACCAGCAGGACCTTTGAACACAGTAATGTGGTGAGGACTCACAGGGATATGAGCCAGCAGCATTCAGACTAAAAGCAGACCTTTTGGCCAAAATTGGAGAGTAAAAATGCTGAAGTTACAAATTCTCCAAGTACAGGGAATCCCCCTCCAGGTGCAATGTGCTCAGCTCTGTGCACAAGTTCCTCTCCTGCCTTTATGTGCATGAGCACACACTCCTCTTTCAGAGGGTCCATGCCTTGCTCTGTGATTACAGTGCTGCCTTCTGCTCTGGCCATTGCACATACAGCCTCAGGCCTTGCTTATTTTATTTCCTACTCTCCACTGCATACGAGGGTGCCAGTGCTGAGAGCTTCTGAGCTTCCCTCTCCATGGCACACAGCTTGCTTCCACATTAAATAACATATTTGTGCAGCAGTGATGGCACTAGGCATGTTATCCTGCTGCAGCAGGAGAGCAAACGGGCTGGGGCTGAAGCTGTTAAAGTGTCCAGCCAGCATCAAGTGCTGGTTGTCAAGTTTATGTTTTCCATTTCAAGAGAGGCTCCTGCCTGCCTTAGCAGACACCTGTCTTTTCAAACCAAGACAGGAGCAAACTGTGAGAAAAGTTTTCAGTGCAAAACAGAGTTTGAACTTTTAGTCCATCAATTCCCATGGCTGATTAGTGGAGAAAGTCTCGTGTAACACATGAGGCTTGCTTGGTGTGTGCATTTCTTACTGTCCTCTTCTGTAACATTTGGAATTACCTGAGATTGAAGAAGTTTATAATATTTCCCAGCCTTTTGCATAAACACATTACCTAGAAGCTACTCTGTTTTCTAAATCAAATTCCATCCCAATCTAATGGCTAGAGAGGCTCTGCCTCTGCTGGATGAGCTCCACAAACCCCAGCATGCTGTCAGTAATGACATCTGAGCTACACTCAGTCTAGGAAGCTTGTGGTACTCTTCTCACAGGCCACAAGACTTTAGACTAGATGGCAGTAAAATAAGAAATAAGGTGGATGGAAGCATAGCAGCTCTGGTGGAGACTTCTCTCTCCATGACAGGGGAAGGATGTGTCTTTTTGTCTGCACAGCCTCACTTTACTAAGTTCACTGATGGTTTTTTTGTCTTCACAGCCTCACTTTACTAAGTTCACTGGTGGTTCTGTGCATCTGATTTACTGCAAATTGTGTCATGTCTGGACTTCTGAGAGAGGTAAAGCAAAAGCCTGTGGGGCAGCACAGGCGCCTGAAATTCAAGTGACAACTAGTTTGAATCCAGTTTCCTCATCTGCCAAATAATTAGTGGCTGGCTCCACATAGTGGTTTCTCATGTAATTTCTCTGAGTAGGGGTTTGACATTTGGTATTTTCTCTCTCACAATAACATTGCATTAGTTTTCCAGTGATGTGCCATTTGCAAGCCTGAGCAGCCTTGCAGCCTTTGCCTTTGCAAGCCTCTGGGCAGTGGTGCAGTGAAAGCTGGCCAGAGTCCTTCAGGTCACTGCAGTCCCATTGTGTATAAGGATGGGTGTGTGTTACTGTGCACATCACTGAGTTTAATATCAGGTGTCTGCAAAGACTTTGGGTGGCACATCAGTGAGTGAGTTTGCCCTCTATTACCTTAAGGGTCCCCTGAGATTTCTTATTTTAAAAAAAATAGCAGAGAGATAAATGTATGCAAATATTACAGCAACCCAAGTCAGTGTCTGGCACTTAGGAAATAGCCATGCACATCCCACAGGCTTGGCTTAGAGCTCATGTGGCAGACAAGCTTTAGACACATGGTTATGGAAAAGCACTTGACAGTCAGAGCTCTTACTTCACTTCCCTCTCTGGGGCCTTCTTCCTGGCAGGAAAAATCACACGAAAGTTTTAAAACCTCCTTTCTACTGCAGCTGTCTCATTTTCCTCCACTCTCATCTATTTAGCAGTGGCTGCAGACAAAAACTTATCCTTCATGTTCCTTCAGTCCCACAACCATGACTGAGGATCTTGAGACAGAGAGAGAGAGAGAGAGTGTGTGTGTGTGTGTGTGTGTGTGTGTGTGTGTCACAGAAAATACCTGCTGATGGGATGGAGCCACTGACCTGCACTCCTGGGCTGCTACAATGCCAAAGATACATCTACCTACCCCTAATTCAAGTCATCTTGAGCCATTTTAGAAGCAGGAGGCTAAAAGAGGATGAGTAAGGCTTATGGCCATTTTTATTCCCAGCTTCCAGCTTTGTGTGTGACCCTTCTCCTGCTCAGCACCTGCCTGTTGCTCAGCCCAGGCCTGAGTTGCTTACAGGGCTGCAGCACAGTTCCAGATACAGGGTGCTAGAGTTTAATCCCAGCATTTCAGGGAATAATCCCTGAAGAATTCAGAAGAATTTCCTGGTAAAGTAAAAAGGCCAGAGAGACTCTTGGAACTTGCTGTTTGTTGGTTTCTACAGCGCCCTTGCCAATATTTATTTGCCCATCTGAAAGTGAAGATTAATTTTCAGCACTGACTGAAGGCTTAAAGCTAAAAGTCTGCTAGATCTGTCTGCTGGAAGGATCTCATTTCAGAAGCTGTGATAAATGAGAAGTTTTCCTGTAAAGCCTTTGTTAGCATGTGTGTGGGATTTTTTGATCACCTCATTCATCTATGACCCCCCTGTGCTGCTCAGAGGTTTTCATTTCAATTGTGTAAGCATCGTTGTCAGCCTGAGAGGAAGCCAAGCTGATCCACACAAATAATGCTGGACTTACCTACTGTAAAAAGCATGACTAAATTTCAATTAGAGACTTCAACATTTGTCAACAGCAAGACGAGTTCCTGTCTGCTTGCAGTTTTGCAATCTGGTCTCTCTGAGGGATGTGCAGAGCTGATTGCAGCTTTCCATTAAAACATGATTCAGTAACTGGTACAATTATCATTTCTGGGAACGATTTGTACTTCTGGGGCCAGCCAATGAGAATGGACAGACAGACTGATGCTCCTTTGAAGGTGCCAGCACGTGTGATTGGCTTGCAGCCCCAGCAAACCCTCTCCTTGCACTGATGTGTCACAATGCAGAGCCCATGAGGCTACAGGGGCAGGGAGGTTTTCTCATCCTTGGCCTGTCCCTGCATGGACCAGTTGTAAAAATAAACAAGGCAATGCACAGGTGTTTGAGGGAGCAGTGGAGAAAGAGAGAGAGCAGAGAGAAATAAAATTCCTCCTTCCTGAGGATGTGTGTGTGATGTATAAAGGCAAACTCAGTCAAGATCTGATGGGGGTGACACAATCTTGTCTGACTAGATTGTTCTAACCCTCCCACCAGACAGTGCCTGCCCTCCTGAGACCCACAAGTTTGCAGGGCACAGCCAGCCCATGGAGGGGGAACAGTGGCTGTGTGTGTGCATGGCCATGGAGTGCAGTGGGATGTGAGCAATCCCATCTGCCAGCAGATGCTGCAGCCAGGAACAGAATGGCAACCTGACTGCACACAGGATCAATAGCTGGTTAATCTGTACATGTGTACAAGCATCTGAGTACTACACTTTTAAGCTCTTATCTCTACCACAGAGTTTTTTAATAGTCTGTTTCAGCTGAGAAGCAGATGGGGACACTTAATAGTTGCATCTCTTATTGGTATAAGTAATGTGACCTAAGTGTGTGCATGTATTCCTACAGAAAATCAATTTTTCGTAACCCTATCCTTTTAAGGACAGCTAATGATAGATTAATGTTGTATACTCAGCTGTGCCACTACCTAATTTTAAGTTTCAGACATCCAAGTGTCCAGTCTTAAGCTATTTATCTCCACATATTTCCCTCCCTTTTCACTGATTTTCAAAAGGACTGGTCTTTACAGAAGGCAGTCTGGCTTGCTAGCAAAAGAGAAAGAAGGCAAAGTTCAGTATAGTGCAAAACTCACTCTTAATCACATCCTTTCAATTCACTGATGTACAGGCTATTTGTTCAGACCTCAACAGAAAGAAAGTAATTTATTCCAGATATTTGTAACTAGCATTTAAAATGGTGCTGCAAGAAGAAACTAAGAACCTGTAAGTTTCCTTTTAATCTTTGGCCTACAAACCCGTGCTAAAATGAACAGGAATATCTGATGTACACACAGGCACTGCCACATGGGAGTTCCACCTGCAGCTGTGCTCACAGAGCCCATGTGAAGAGCTGGATCTGTTTGTTCTAGTCATGTAGGATTGTCACAGCCTAAACTGTCCCTGCTGCTGTGGAGGACAGGCCTCAACAGCACACAGTTTATTTGGCATCTTATGGAAGTGGGAGCTGCTTTTGCCCTCCCATTGTTCCCACCTTGGGGTAGCCAAGGTCTTTGAGCAGATTCCCTCACACCAATCCATCCTGAGCAGAATTTTCCCTGCCAGTTTTGTCCTTCAGTATTCCTGCCCTGTCGGGGCTGTCCTGACACTGTGCACACCCACAGCTAATGTTGGCTCAGCTGTGCCCTGCAGCAGCAGGGAACTGAAGGCACTGCTGTGAGGCAGCTGTGCAGGCTAGCTGCTGAGAGCACTCACACCCCTATTAGTTCCTGACAGGGATGCTTCCAGATGCTGCTGCCAGCGTGGCACTAAATGTTTTATATGTGCACATCTAGTGCTGGCAGATGTGTAGCATTCTGAGCAGTTTGCACACAGAGGCTTGCAAAGAAAAGACATTAAAATAAGCCCTCTGCTTAGAGTACCCCTATCTTGTTAGCAAGGACATCCACACATCCACCTGCACAGAGACAGTGCTCAAAATAACCCAAAATTTGGGTTAACTCTAATTAAAAATGTAGATGGCAAATCCTGTCTTCCTCTGAAATGCCAGGTTGGTGGTATCACTGGACCTGAGGGCAGACAAAATGCTGCTTTGCTGAAGGATGTATTTCAGGCTGTGTGACAGACCCCCTGCAATGCCAGCTACAGGGCATTTCAGGCAATGCTTGCCATAACATTTTGCCCTGGTTCAGGTTGGCTTAACTGCCTTTGATGTGTGCTTGTGCAGAAGTAAATCACTTGTACTATTTCTGTTAAGCCTGAGCTTAACCCTCCTGCAAGCCTGAACAGTCTTGAGCCTGACATGCTTCTCACTGACTGGAAAACTATTTATTCTCTCTCTCTCCATACCTCATATGTGCTGTAGATGTGGAAATGTGGGATCCCATTCACATACCTACTTTGAAGAGAAATTAATATCTGTAAAGCTTCTCAGCCATGTAATTTGAAGTGTTGCTAGAATATTAGAAGCTCACAGCTTTCTCTGCAGACCTACCAGAAGGGCACAGAAGGATGGCATAGGCAGGTGCCCACTGAGGGAGATCCAAAGCTGTGTGAGCTTTCCCAGGCTGCCAGTTTCACCTTCTCTGCCCCAGCACATCAGCTGCCTGCCGCCATGGGCTCACCCAAATGCTGCCCTAATTCCCTCCTGTTCTGAGAGGGAGCTCAGGGCCAGCATTAGCAATTCTGCTGGGCCAGTGCATCAGGGAAAACCAGCAGGGCAACTCACCAAATGATCTGAGTCATTCTCCATGTATATCCTAAAAGGATTATGACCATTGCTTGTAATTGCTTCTAATAAACAGGCACCCATCTTTTCCAAAAGATTGACTTCCATTGCTCAGGGGTGAGGTAATCTGCACAGGTTTATGTCATGCTCCTTATTTATGCCCAGCTCAATTTTAGGGTGGATCTTCTTCCTCCAAAAAGCTCATAAAGTGCCTAACTCTTGTCTTTATTTCTGATGTTCCGGTGCTAGACAGATACATGGCTGCAGGAAATGCAAGGCAGCTGGCTTGATAAGCCCTGCAGCAGGAGGAGAGCTCTCTTGGCATGGAAGGAGCTGTTCTGGGGCATGCAGGTAAGAGTTCTGTTGGAAAGGCCACTGCACAAATATGGGATATTGCAAACCCTGCCTGAGAGGAATGGCAGATTTGTCTTTACAAAGCAGCTGTGAGGCTGCTGGTAGATAAAACCAGCACTGGGACATAAATGAAACAATGGGAAGGATTCCACTGATTGATGAATGGAAAAAGATATTTGCTTTTACAAATGAACTTTAGGTTTGCTGATAAATGGAATTAGACATTGAAAGATGAAAGAAACTATGGGGAAGAAAACCCCCTAAATTCCACAAGAATTGGAAATTAAAAGGGAGGGTTGTACATTAGAGGGAAATCTTTGGTATCAGGTGTATGGGGAGTCTGTACCTCTCAAGCACCTCAGCCAGTGGGAAAAGAGAGAAGGAAAATGGGGCCAGAAAATTAGGATAAAAAGGAGGCTGTGCCCTCCAGAAATTTGAGACCTCTCTCTTTATCCAAACAAAGTGAAAGGACTCCTCTGTCTCCTTTTTGGACATAAACCTCTGATGTTTGTGGGTTAATTTTTGTAACACTGACCCTGCAGGAGAGGTAAGTCTATGCACACCCTGAAGGCCAGCTTGCTCTGGCCACCCTTTCCTCTGAGCACGCTCTGATACAGGTAAGGAAAACGTTCTTTGATGCACCTGCCTTGGGCAGAACCTTCTGCTGACAGAAACGAGGAGGGCTGGTGTCCCTTCTGGAGCTCCTGATCTCCTGGTGAGGGTGCAGAAAGTCAGCTGCCACACATCCACACACTCACTGCCAGTGTCCCCCAGGGTGGAGGCTGGAGCACAATCCCGGGTGTGCCTCTGCAATCCCACATGGCATTCACACGGTTTGCTGCAGGGGAAGGGCAGGAGGGAGCAGCAGTTGCTGCTGGCTGCAGGCACACAGGGCTGCAGAGGTACAGCACACACGTCCTGTGCTGCTGGGGACAGTAACTAAGGGCTGCAGATCTGCATGCCCAAGGACCTCATTAAATTATACCAGAACCTACATCCATCCCCTCAGTAATCAAGGCTCTGCTGGTAGTTTTAATTACAAACTCTCTTTGTCATAGGTTAGTAACTCAGCTGTAGGCTTTCAGTCTATGGCGGCAGTCTTGGAGCATTTTGTTTTTAAAGCATGTGCTATTCCTATGGGGTTTGTTTTTGAGGAAGAGAGATTGCAAATGAAAATCTGACCTGCTTATTTTCAATATTTTTACACCAAGCAGTTACTGTGCATTTCAGTGTTGTTACCTGCTTCCTTAGTATCACAATGGTGCAACAGTAAATTCAGGCTACAGGAAAAAAACCCCAACCAACCAAAGAGCTAGGGCATAAGCTGTCACATGTTGCCATTCCTGTTAAGTCTTTTGAAAAGTGTCCACACATTTAGGAGGCAGACAGACTTTCAGATACCACATTCAGGTGACCTGGCCTCCCTCTTGCTTCCTGGCTCTTTGTGCCTTCACCCACACGAGCCCTGGCAGGCAGAGGACAGAAGCTGCCCACCAGCACACACAGGGTGTTGTGACCATTTCAGCAACCTGGGGTCACTGCTTTTCCATCCTGGGATTAGGCAGGGCAGGTCACAAGGCATTTCTGCAGCCACACACACACACACACACACACACACAAGTGTACTTCTCTGCAGTAAGGATCAGGACTAAAGCATTTAAAGGCTCAGCCTAATAAGCTTTGGAGATTCCCTAAGTTATGGTGTGTCTGGAGGGTGCTTATTTTTCAACTCCTAGGAAGTGCCACAGCAATTACAAGAGGAGGGTTTTATTCAAACTAGTGCTTTTGGTTTGTGCTAGATCTCAGTATTTCCCTGAAATATTTAGTAGGAACAAAATTACCTGTTTTGCAATTGGAGGCAGTAAAAGCAGTGGCATCTAATTAGTTCCTGTCACCAGAGGGCATTGGAGGACAAGCTGATTTTTAGAAAGCACGAGCCCTGTCCCTTCCCTTGAACCAGTAGATATCAATGATGCCAGCGAAGCTGAGACCTCCCTCTGGATGGAATAAAAAGGAGCAACTCTGGCAGGAGCATGCAGGGAGTAGGCTCTGGAGTGGCCCCATGCAGAGCTGCAGGCTGAGGAGCTTCTCCTCACTCTCCCCCCTGCAGCTGAGCACAAGCTTGAGCACAGACCAGGAACGGTGACTGAATGGTGCTCCAGGGGTGGCCATGCTGCAGTGTCAGCCCTGGGCCATCACCTCTTGGGCCCCACGTGGGCCATCTGGAAGTCAGGGTGCAGGAGAGGCAAACAAAGTGTCTGGTGACCTTCCTGCTGGGAACAAGGAGCTGGGGAGCACATCTGAACTCTCACTCCGTGGCTGCCCAGCCCAGCAGCCTTGTAACACACCCACAGCACACATGGAGCCTCTGTGAGCTTCTCCTGGGCTCCAGCAGGGTCCTTCCAGCTCCTTGTCTGAGTCATGCAGTTCATCTCCATGGTAAAGATAGGCTCAGGGGTTTACAGCAGGAGAGGATTTGCTTGGGCTGCTTAATTTGACTCAAGAGTAGTTCTTCAGATTAGCAAGGAAATAAAACCTGTGCCTGGAAAGAGCAATGGGAAGTACTTACAAAATGGGTATTTCAGTTAGCAGAAAGAGACGCTGTCCCTTAGCATCAAACAAGGAGCCTCTCTGTGCATTATAAACACTTTCAAATGGAAGGGAGCAGGCCAAGTGGCCCTCTTCTCTTATCACTGTATAATAATGATGCTAATTAATAATCTGCAGCTGTGGCAAATTTATGCCCCATGTCAGAGCCTTGAGGGGATGGGATTGTTGGTTTCAGTTAGTGGTACTGCTGTGTAGGCACCAAGGGCTTTCCAGCCAAAGGCAGGGCTTCTTGTCCTTTTCAAGCAGGGTCAGCTCAGCACCATAATAATAATAGTAATAATAATAATAATAATAATAATAATAATAATAATAATCATAATAACATTCCAGGTTGTGTCAGGTAATGCTTTAATTTGGATTATAGTTGATTATACCTTGTTTTTCCTTTAGACGTGTATTTTTTTAGCTCAAATTTTTGCCTCACTTCATTCTTGAAACGTGCAACCACAGGCAAGAGAAAGAGGGAAGGCAATGGGGTGTATTCATTTATTTGCTGTCTTAAATTCAATGCCTTGCCAACTATACAAAATGCAATAATCAATGTTTGGATTTTTCTAGTACCTCACACATTCAACAGCATGTCTGCTGTCCAAAAATGCTAACTTGTCCACTTCAGTTTAAAAGGCAGGTGGTCTCAAAAGAATGAGTATTGAACATTGTCACATTGACATTGTTTTGGATCATGGGGAAAAAAAAGGAACTGAATGAAACCTTTACAGAGAAGTTGTCTGTGAAGTTTAAAAGAAAATGGATCTGACATGAATTCATGGCTTGTGTCGATACCATGACATTTTGGTTGATAAACCAAAATTTATCCCATTATCTTTTCTATACAAATTACCTTATTCAAAGTTTATAATCTGGAAAGACACAATTTTTCATAAATACTACATCCTTGATATTTTTATATAATTAATAGAACAAAGTCAAAAATACAAAAAGCATAGATTTAACAAAGAAATATGATTAATACCTGTTTTTTTAGCACTGTTGTTAATACTTTCACGAGTGTGCTTTTAGCAGTAAAACTGTTTCAAGAAAGCCCAATTTTAAATTTATTTTCAAACTTAATTTTTGCATTTTAAAATCCATTAAATATTTTTCTCCATGTAGAATTATTGGTTTAATTTCAAAATAGACAAATGTTTGCAGTATTAACCTTTTGGTTTATATTAATTGCCCATTAAAGAATTGGGCCCTCCCTGCTCTCCTTCAGGGAGATGTGGGATTTAAAGTGACAGGTAAAATCTGAACTAAAATCTTCAAATAATTTTAAGCTAGCTGTCCTAGTTTTAAAAGACAGCTGTCTGGCAAGGAAAGTGGGAACTTTCCTGTAATGGCAAAGATGACCCCCTCCCTCCAAATTATTATAACCTTGAAACTAGAGGGCTTTCAGGCAAAGAAATGGGGAAAGGAATGACAGTTCTTTACTAGAATATATATATATATATACACACACACATACATATGTGTATATATGAAGACAAACAGCATATATATGTATATATAGTGGTATAAATGGATAATGAGATGACTGGCTCTTGCAATTAAAAGATAACTATTGTGTGAATATTAAGAAAAGCATTAGTGATGTGTAGTTATGTTATTGTAGTTCTTCTCCTGGTTGGTGTAGATTCAGGAAAGAAATGGCTGACAGTGGGTCATTGCTGCAGATCTCTTTTATTCTGGTTTGACTTCAGAGAACTCCCTCTGAAACAACCAGCCTGCCTAGGCTAAGGGTGCCTGATTTGGAGCTTGTTTTCTTTCTCTGAGGAACAGCACGTCCACAGTCTCCTCTTCTTCCTCTACTGGTGCAATCTCACAGGAATAAAAGGTGCCCCTTCCTTGCAAGTATGTAGGGCCTCAGAACTGAGCCTTAATTTCTGTAAAGGACTTAATTTCAAGGCCTTTCAAAGGTCCGAATTCCATAAAGCCATTTCAAAAAGGCTGTCCTCAATAAGGCTGGTTGTGGGAAGACTGGATCTATCTTGAAATGGATTCAGGATCACCTCCTAACTGCTTTTAGGCCAAGATTTGCAGTTGTCTCAGGATGAAGAGAAGTGGGTGGATGTCATGCAGGCAATATGCTGCAGAACTGTGGTCAGAAAGCATCTCTGCATCCAATTCCAACTGTTTATAAATATACAAACAACAAGTAAACACACTGTCCAAGTGGTGCAGTAACAAACTGGCTCCGTGTGACAGCCACTCGCTGAACAAAACCACAGATCTGGCTTGCCAGCCAGGATCCTGAGCTCCCACAGCAGTAACTTCACAGGATGGAGAGAGGGAGAGGCTTCTCCTCCGGCCATCCCAGCAGTTCCTGCGGCAGAAGGCAGAGGGCAGAAAGCAGAAGGCAGAAGGCAGAGGGCAGAGGGCAGAAGGCAGAGGGCAGAGGGCAGAAGGCAGAAGGCAGAAGAAGGCAGAAGGCAGAGGGCAGAAGGCAGAAGAAGGCAGAAGAAGGCAGAAGAAGGCAGAAGGCCGCGCTGGCACAAGGCAGAGGGCAGAAGGCAGAAGGAAGGCAGAGGGCAGAGGGCAGAAGAAGGCAGAGGGCAGAAGGCAGAGGGCAGAAGGCAGAAGAAGGCAGAAGGCAGAGGGCAGAAGGAAGGCAGAAGGCAGAGGGCAGAAGGCAGAAAGAAGGCAGAGGGCAGAAGGCAGAGGGCAGAAGGCAGAAGAAGGCAGAGGGCAGAAGGAAGGCAGAGGGCAGAAGGCAGAAAGAAGGCAGAGGGCAGAAGGCAGAAGAAGGCAGAAGAAGGCAGAGGGCAGAAGTCAGAAGAAGGCAGAAGAAGGCAGAAGAAGGCAGAAGGCCACGCCAGCACTTCAGGCACGGCCCGGCAGAGGGCAATGGCAGATGTACACCTGAGCCTGGCGTTGCAAAGCACCCCTACAACGGAACACCAAGTTTTCCCTTCCCTTCCAGATCTTGTCACAAGTCGGGAGTCACAAAGGGAGCAGATCCTATCCAGGGCTGATCCAAGGCCCCGTGGAAAAGCTGGCAGTGTGTAACTGGGCAGCAGCAGGCGTGAGGCTCTCCAGTCTGTCCTGAGTGACTGCAATTTGTTGAGTAAAGAAAGGCCTCAGCAGCGTTTTCAGAAGATCAGAAACACTCGGGGCCTGGCTTTCTTCCTGTGCTCATTTGGAGAAAAGGGATAAGGGATAAGGTGTGTGTCTTCTTTGGTGCACCCACAGGTTCAAACCAGAAAGACTGAGCTGGGAGTGGTGAGTGTGGAGGAGGAAATGGCAAACAGGAAACAGCCTGGCAGCTTCATCTCTGCTCATGGGAGCATTTTTGTTCTGAAATCTCGGTGTTAGACCCAAGGTCCTCCTGAAGGGGACAGAAAGGCATTCAGAACAGCCTTTTTTAGGCATATGTGCACCTAGACACAAGAACCACAAATTGAGGTGGTTAAGGCAGACTTGCTTACACTGGATTTTTTCACTGCTGAATGTAAAACCTTGTATGTCTCAATTTGGAGCTGAAAAATAGAAGCATTCAGAACCAGGAACCACTTAAAAAAACCACCAATAAAACTGTATGTCATACACACTGAAATGCAGCGACCATCCATTAATTATGTAGGCATGCTACAGAAGCATAAAATGATATCTGTTTGGACTGAGGAAGGAAGTGAAGAAATGTTTATAAATCCTTTCACGACAATAACCATAAATAACAAGAAAACAGCGACAGGAACAACTGCTTCAGTGATATTGCTGTCATTTGTTGTGCCTGCATCAGCAGACACTGCAAGGGAAAATCGTGTTGGAGGAGAGAGAAGGAGGTTGCCAAGCAACACAGACTCCATCCAGGGCACCCCCTCCCCTGCTCAGGAGCAGACAAAGCTCCCTGGTACCACTGCTCTGAAAGCTGAGCTGGCATCCACCAGGGCACAGTGCACATGTTGTGGAGAGGGAAAGGGGAACAGGGCAGAGCTTCCAGCTGGCAGGGTGAGGCTCTGGAGACCATGGGAAGAAATGGCAGTTGTGCCGTAAAGTTATCCCAAAGCCATGTTGTGTCTTGATTTGAAATGTATTTAGGCACCTACACAACTGAAAACCTCAAAAATGAGAGTAAATCTGTGAAATTAAATACACTAGTATTGGACTGAAAGTGCTGTAAAAAAATGTTTCCAGTAAGAAAGACACACACTCAGTATCTGAAATGAAATAAGAAAGCAAATCTTTACATCAGGCAACAAAATGATCAGATATTACATCTTATGTTCTCATCATCACAGTTCTGTAGGAGGTAAATGAACTTATTTTATGCCTCTGAGAATCAAGGAAAAGGCTGCCCAGGGAAGTGCTGGGATCACCATCCCTGGAAGTGTTCAAACCACGTGGATGTGGCTCTTGGGGATATGGCTGAGTGGTGGCCATGGCAGTGCTGGGTTAAGGGCTGTGCTCAGGGATCTCAGAGGTCTTTTCCTACCTCAGTGGTTCTGTTACTGGAAGGGGGCTTGTCTGAGAAGGCCTTTTTGCTGTGCATCACTCAAAAACTGCAATAGAATTTCTTAATGCTCGACATCATTTTCTTTGAAATATGTTGATTCATATAGTTTTGTTTACAAGACACATTTTGAAGGCATTTGTGCTATACTAGCATGAGATTTAAAGCAAGTTAAAAACAATTACTCTGCCTTCTTTCTGAGATAGCACTGCCACCTTATCTAGCAACCCATAGATGTGGCTTGATTATTTGTTTGTTCTGAAAGCCTCAGCTACTGAAAAAAACATTTGTACCCAGCAGAAAGAAAAAGTTTGAGAATGTGACCCTTCCAGTTGAAAAAACCCAAAACAACACAACTGAAGGCAAATAAAATCCACATCCTCTTTTTCTGCTGCTCTGATCCTGCAGTGCTGACGATGATGATGATGGTGATGGGGCTGCTGCTGCTGCTGGGGCTGTTTGTCTTGTATATATATGGATATACATATTTATATACACATACATATATATGTGTCTGTGTGTGTATGTGCGTGTATATATATATACATACATATATATGTATGTACTTATGTATGTATGTATATTCTAGTAAAGAACTCTTACTCCTTTTGCCATATCTTTGCTGAAAACCCCCACAATTTCAAAGTTATAATACTTTGTAGGGTAGGGGGTAACATTTTCCTTTCCAAGGGAGCTTTCCGCCTTCCTTGGCAGACACCTTTCTTTCAAACTACAGACAGAGGCAGCAAGAAACACTGCTGCCAGAACCAAAACCAAGACACAGCTCCAGACTATGTAACGGAGTCAAAATACAGACTAGAGGAGGTCCAAAGCCCATCTAATTCCAAGCTTACCAGTTACAGTGCTTTCATCTCTTCTCCTCTCCTCTTCCTCTCCTCTTCCTCTTCTCTTCTCTTCTCTTCTCTTCTCTTCTCTTCTCTTCTCTTCTCTTCTCTTCTCTTCTCTTCTCTTCTCTTCTCTTCTCTTCTCTTCTCTTCTCTTCTCTTCTCTTCTCTTCTTCTCTTTCCTCTTCTCTCCTCTCCTCTCCTCTCCTCTCCTCTCCTCTCCTCTCCTCTCCTCTCCTCTCCTCTCCTCTCCTCTCCTCTCCTCTCCTCTCCCTCTCCCTCTCCCTCTCCCTCTCCCTCTCCCTCTCCCTCTCCCTCACGTTACCTCCTCTCCCCTCCTCTCCCCTTCTCTCCCCATGTATGGATGTGGACAGGCAGTACATGTCCAACAGATCTATGTGCACGTTCCCGAAGGCTTCTGTCAACACAATTCTCACACTGTTGTAGTGGTAGGTGATAGGAAATTACCCTAAGTCTGTGTCTTTATCCTTCTCCAGTTTTCCTGTTTTCTCCAACTTTTATGTCCAGCTACACGTTTCCCTTCTCTCTCTCCCAGCCCATCTCCAGCTTGTTTCCTCCCCTGGAAGCACCTCCCCACTCCCTATTTTTGCTGCTTCAGACCTGCCTGCATGCAGCTTCCCTCCCCTCCAGGGAAGATTGCTCACTGAGGTGCAAGAGTGGGGCAAGACATGATCCATATGCACCAGGTAGATGACTCATACAACCATCTTTTATTTGGTTGGTTGGTTTTTGTTTTGTTTGTTCTTGTTTTGTTTCTTTTTCTTTAAAAGCAACATCAGGTATTTTTCTACTTTTCAGACTCTGTACAGGTCTTAAAAGGAAATAAGCAATGCTTAATGTACAAAGTAAAACCAGAAAACTAGAAAAATCTGAATAAAATGGAGCAAGTTGCTGTCAGGGATTCAGTACAAATTAGTAATTAGATGTCATCTGAAGTGCAATACCACTGCAGTAAGGATGAGTCAAGGAATGAAATAAAAATACTCTATTTTAAACAAACAGTATATATATATATATATATTTATATATATATATTTATATGTATATATTTTACAGATAGTAGACCCAGTGATATCTGTAGAATTGTAAAAACATATTTACAAATGACTTCTTTTAAAACATTACATGTACATCAGCACCATAGTAAGAAAGGAAAAAAAAAAAAACCCAGTCAACCCAAATCTAATAAAATCTGTTCTCTAGTACTTGATCCCAGTATGGAGGATTTGGAGGAAGCTTTACAAAGACCACAGAGACTCCTCTTGAGCACCATGTATCAGCCAGGCCTGCATCTCCCCAGTGCACATGGCTTGCATTGGGTGGGTGTGTGTTTCTGTTCCCCTTTCTGTGCTGAGAGGGGAGCCCTGGTGGCTCTCAGGTGTGGCTGCTGTGCTGTCCCCACACTGTCCCTGCCCAGCAGGGTGGCTGCCCTGCACCCTGTCACAGCTGTGTCACACACGTGTGTGCCCCGTGCTCACACTGACACATGGAGCCACAGCCCCCTGCTCCCTGCAGGGTGCTGCTTCTCCCAGGGTGTGCCAGTCCCCTCCAGTCTGCCCACAGGATGAACAAAAAACTCTAGCTGGTGCTCCCTGTCACTGAACTAGGGCCCAGCCTGGCTCCTGCTGAAGCAGCAGGCATGCAATCGTGCTCATCATCCCCAGCAGGAGCTGGAATTGGCCCTTGTGCTGTATTTTATAAAGGGGTCAGCTAAAAGAGATGAGATTAAAGCCATTTTTAAAATGTAGCAGTCAGGGCAGGTCGGATTGATGGCTCAGCTTTAGCACATTAAAAATGCAGCTTGTAGTCCTGCATCACAGCATTTAGAGCAGGTGATTCCCCCCACTAGGCAAGTCCAGCAAGGGACATTGCTCAAAAGGGAGCCTCAAGGGGGCACAGAGATTGTTCCAGACTCATCTGCTCTCCCTCTGTAATGTGCTGCCTGTCTGTGCTCCAGGGGAAAGGCAGGACATGAAAGTGCCAAGTGCCAAGGCCCTCAGCCTCCTTGGAATTCAGGGGCTCAGCCCTTGGCATCGCTGGGCCCAGGGAGAACAGCACAAAGGAGGTGACCAGGAGCTGGGGAATTGGGACTGGCACTGCTGCAGTGCACAGCTCGTGGCTCTCAGCACTAGGCCAGAGGGTGCTACAGCTCTGGGCTGTGGGTCACGTTAACATTTTTTATATGCACAACTATATAACCTGATAAGCAGCCCTCAGCTGAAAACATTACTAGAGGTAATAGGTTCCAAAAAACAGCCTCCAGCTGCAGTTTGGGAACCCTGCTGTACACACTCAGAATGGCTGGTGACTTCAGTGTTGTGTGAGATCTATCACAACTTCATCACAGCTCCAAACAGTGCAGATAGTGATACATCCCTATTATCTAAAACCTTATTGGGGCAGATGCCATGTTTGCAATAACAATTGTTTTACCCACTCATGAATGTTCTTTACAGTAGTCCTTCACTGACTCCTGTTCTTCAAATACTGCAGTGAATTTTATTCCAGCAAACCAGAGAGATTAGACCAAACATCTGTTTAAAACTGAGTGTATCACATCGAGAGCCCTACCCACCAAACCTGGGCTTTTCAAGAGGGGAGGAGAAAGTCTTCCAGTGTGCCAAACCCTCACTGTATGTT
Source organism: Setophaga petechia (assembly GCA_024362935.1). Lineage (NCBI taxonomy): Eukaryota > Metazoa > Chordata > Aves > Passeriformes > Parulidae > Setophaga > Setophaga petechia. The sequence goes on along the minus strand of JANCRA010000104.1, from coordinate 1,373,789 downwards.
CTGTCATGCCTGTTTTATCCTCCCCTGCCTGGCCCTTTGTGGCTTGCCTGAAAAAAACGTGCAGCCAGCTCAGCTTGCTTCACACTGAAGGAACAGGAGGGGAAGGGAGTGAACTGAGAACACCCTGGGGAGGAAGGAGAGGGAGGGACCAGCTGAGGAGCTCTGCTGATTCCCTTGGTACCTCTCAGCCCTTCAGCAGCCCAGACAGCTGGGCCATGCCAAGTGCTCTGACTTGGAAGCACTGTTTCAAGTCCCAAGGGGACTAAGCAGTTCATTAGGTTAACCCACCACTAGGCTGTCTGCAGCAGCATCACATAATCAATCTGCCCTCACAGCACTGCCAAATGGATGTTCTTCTGCACTTGTAGTGGGGTTTACCTCTCTGCAGTGGAAACGGTGCCCTCCCTGTGATTGCTTCTGTTTGCCATGTGAGTGTTGTGCATTCCCCCAGGACAGCCCACAGCCAGCCCCATCGGCCTGCCCGTGGCTCCCCCAGACCTGCTGGCCCTGGGGTTTGGCCCATTTCTGACCAGGGTTGTGCAGTCACCCCTGAGAATCTGTGGGCTTTGCTCCCAGCCCTTCCCTGTGCTTCCCTGGGAGCTGCAATGTGCACAGGCAGGAGAGGTGGGATATACTGGGACCACCCCTCACCACTGTGCAATGAAGCCTTGTTTTAAGGGGGGGGAGAACCAATCTTCCCAGCCAGACACATCAGCTGGCTTTTCCAGTTTCTCCATTCTGACACACACACACACACACACAGTGGCACTGCCAGGCAACAAAGATTGCTTGGTGACAGTTTCGGGAAGTTGATGTTTTCATCGTCCCCTGAATCTTCCAAAGTTGGCTACAGATCAGCTTGGCTTGCACAATTAAAAACAAACCCCCCCCCCCCCAAATACCCCCAAACCAACACAAACAAAAACCAACAATCCAGGGATGGAGAGAACATCTGACTTCCTCTTGGCTTGTTCAAACGTAACAAAACATAACCAAAGCTCCAGCCTATACAATCCCATTCACTGGGGGTTTCCAAACAACTCATCAAGTTCTTGAATCCACTCATCCCCTGGTCCGTTTTTAATAATGGAGTCCACAAGGTCTGTGCCCTCTGCTAAACTGGAGAACGACCCCCCTGCTCCTCCATTACTGTAGCTGTAAGATATGTCCTGAGTGGGATTCCTCTCATAGGCCTGGCCTTGGCCGCTCTGAGCAAAGGTACCAGCTGGCATTTGCTGTGTTGGGGGCTGGCTGAAGCCTGCCATGGCAGGGACCCCTTGGCTCATTCCTGGCATCACCATGGGCCTGGCCTGGCCGCCTGCCTGCTGCCCAGGCAGTGGCTGCAGCAGCTGCCTCCCCAGGGCAGGGTTCACGGCTCTGGCTGTGCCGCTCGTGTCCCCCAGGGTCTGGCCGAGGCCCTGAGGGAAGTGCTGCTTGGGCAGGCGTGGCTGCCCCGCGGGCACGGCGTAGGCGGTGCCGTTGTTGAAGGGCCCCATGTCACCGCTAGTCCTGCCAGGCACGCCCTGCAGGCCTCGCTGCTGCCAGCTCTGTGTTCCCTGAGGGACGGTCCCCATCAGGTTTTGAAGTCGTGGCCCTTGTGGCCTCGGCAAGACCTGGCCCACAGGTCCTTTCATGTGCTGCTGGTGCTGGGGAAGAGCAGAGTTCACCAGCATGTTCTGACCGAAGCTGCCAACCATTCCCACTGCTTGTCCAGAGGCAGGCTGCCTTGCTCCCTGGCCCGTGCCCTGCGCCAGGCTCATGCCGCTTTGGTTTGGGTGCTGCAGCATGGGGCTCATGCCCGTGCTGATGCTGTACATTCCTGGCTGGCTGGAAGAGGCATTGCTGTAGGGAGTCATGCCCAGGTCCGACTGGCCTGCAGAGGTGAGCAGCGTGCTGGGGCTCTGGGAGGGGGCCATGGCCATCATGCTCGCGTTCTGGGCCATCATCCGGGATGTTCTCATGCTCTGCAGCGCTGCCTGGCTCCTCACAGCCACGATGTCCTGGGGGGAACCTGCACCAAAAGGGGAGGAGGGTAAGAAAAAGCCCACACACCTGCAAATCTTAATTAACACACTTTTGCATAAGAGAGAATCTGTAGGAGCATCCCCAGCAGCACTTATCTTCTTCAGCTACACCTAATTCAGCTTCCAGCAAGCAAATGGAAAAAGTTCCACTGATCTTCTTCGTTAGCAGCAAAGCAGCTGAACTTCAGTTTACCATTTGAAGCTCTCCTTTAAATATCTCCATTGTCTTTCAAAAGTAAGCCTTGAAAATGGAAATGTCAGTCTCAGAAGGCCAATCAATTCTTTTAATAGCTCAGGAGGCATTAATGAATGGATTTTCTATAGCATTGCTACTGATTAATTCTATGGAAAGAAGAAAAATCAGGTTTTTGTGGACATTTAAAGCAGGGAGAGTGTATTAGTAAATCAATACTATAAGCACATTTTACTTCACCTTAGGCCAGTGATGGGAAACCAGAAAACTCTAGCCTTGTTAAATTCCACACTGTGACAGAGAACTATGCTTGTGTGTTACTTTCAGGGGTAGGGGAGAGCTATTGATTTCTGGGAAGCCAATATGCTTCTATATTTACTATCTTTGAATACAGACAGTTACCTGGAGCTCAGATTATGCCATGGGTTCATTGTGGACTTGAGTCACTGCCAAATACACCAGCCAGAGTCACTAACTGGTCAGATTCTGCAGATTTGAGTCACTGACTAAATACAACACTCGGCAGGTGAAGCTCAGAGTGTATGAGGCACACAACTTCTCCAGGCCCAAATGTTATTAAATGCCAGGTGTAAATATAAAATCATTGCTTAAGAGTTCAGAAGTGTACAACAGGATCTGAATGTTCTTAAATCAGCTCCTGTTTGTGGTCCCTCAGTGGCAGACAGCATCTCTGACCATCCATGGGGAGGGGAGAACACTGGTCCCTGTTATTATTGTTGGCTTGGTTTCCATGAGAAACAGGTGGATAAAGGAAGCACCATTTCTATACATGTCATTCTGTTATCTAACAGAGGATGGCTACAGCTCCATTTTCTGCAGCACCACAAGCTTCTGGTGGATGCTTTTAGCTCCAGCACGCAGCTGGAAATGAACATTCTGTAGCATGAAGTGATACCAGCTGGATCTCACTGGAACTGGCCACGTGTAGTGGCAGCTTTTACTTTATTCATGTTATCAAACTGCCTTCTTAATGATTGGCACTGGGCTTCCCTTGATTCTTCTTAACTTAGATCAGCTCCTTTCATGATTGGAAAAAGTCTTTTTTTTTTTATGATGACTCGAACAAGTGCTTAAGATACAGATAATGTAAAAATCTTAATGCATCTTTAGCTATTTTTTAATTGAGAATGGCAGTTGAAAAGCTCCAAAAGAGTCACTAACAGCAAATGGCTCACACACTACTTTTGTTAACTACTGTACGTGGCATAAGTGACAGGAGATCAGACAAGGAGTAGTTAAAAGAGAGATGCAACAGATTTCAAGGTTTTAGGCCACCTTCTGGTCTCATTTACACATAACCCACTGCACTGGATTACATTAATGTGACTAAAAAGGAAAAAATGGTGAACTATTTAGATTAGTTCATTTATGAAAATTTATTCATTGCTCTGTCAGATTAGCCTAAACTCTTCTCTCTTTATTTTAAATAATATATACAAAGGCAGTGTTTCAAAGAAGCATGAGTGCAGAGAGATTGTGTGCATGCATCTCATTGGATGGCAGTGCACACACACTTCTTGATTTTGGAAATGAATTACTGGGGGAAAAGTAAATTCCATACAGAACTTATGGTGCCCAAGACAAAAATGAGGAGGTGATTAGAAGAAGCCACCCTGATACATGGCAGCAGAAGATGTGGCTGCCTGTTCACATCCTGGGAACCAGAGTGGCACTGTGAAATGTCCAGAACTGCCTCCCTTGTTTTCTGTTGCATCTACATGGTATTATCATGAATATACAGCACAAGTGTGTGTTCATTTCATGTCTATATAGAAAATCATGGTTAGTGAAGACTTCAGCTGATGCTTTTCACCTAAAAAACTCAGAATTAACTTCTTTTCCTAAGCCAAAATGAGTGCACTTACATTCTTCAGTTACCAGGGAGCACATCAAAATAATACTTGTGCTTTTTTTGAGATCATTAAAAAAACCTCTATTTACATCTCATGTATTCTACTGTGCTTCCCACACCTGACATTTATCAGTCCCTTCTCTAGATAAGGATGACCTCTCTTAAATTCTCTGCTCATCGAATTAGATAAAGTGGGGAATGAAGGAGGGGCAAAACCAAGATACAGTCAGAAGTGCTAGCAGGAAAAAACCTCATAAGAGTAGAGGTCAACAAGATAAATCTATGAATGAATCCATGACATCTGGATGTTAAAGAGGCAAAACAAATGTCATTTAAAAAAGGGGGGGGGGGGTGGGGGGGAAGAAAAACCAAGCAGTTTTCACTGAAGAGAGCAGAAAGGGAAACACAAACTTCACTGAGTATGCAAACTTGGGCATTTGTTTTTGGTAAAATATGTGGTGTGTGCAACAGCCTGTATTCACTGCTTTAAACCTAGCAGTCACAAACTGCATAAGCTTTCACACATTTGCTGCCTTTAGGCCACTGACTCCAAACAGGAAAAACAAGAGGATTTTTACCTTGGAACTGGTTGACCTGCTGCACTGGATATGGGCTCCGCTGTTGGTGCAGATGCTGCCGAGGCAAATGTGACTGCTGCTGCATCTGCTGCAAATGAAGGACAGAAAGAAAGCAGAGGAGAAAGAGATGATTAATTAATTAATTAATTAACGGGCTGGTGGCAAAACTGCAGAACCTGCAGTGGTTCTTATCTGGTGAGGTGCTCTGCAGAGACAGGCAGAGTCATCTGGAGTCCTCTCAGAGCACCTGGGCTGCTCAGCACTCAGACTCTTTTTGGCTCAAAAAGAAACATGCACTGAGGCCAGCATCATCCTCACTCCTTGCTTACAGCCATTGCACCCTGACCTCTACAGCACGAGCTGAACTGCCTTCAGAAAGGAGAGGGAGGCATGTCAGCTAACTTTGCCCATCTAGGTCTAAGGGCAGCTGCAGCCACACACACACACACACACACACACACACACACACACACACACTTGCTTTCCCTCAGTCCTGCCAAGGTCCAGAGGCCTGTGCTCCTGGTGCAAGACTTTGCTCCATGTCTGCACTTATAACACTCGGCTGCAAGGATTACTGCATGCTGACCCAAGCACTGCAGCCTTGGAGCATTCCTGAGCCAAGACAGAAATGGATTACAAAGGCACATTCCCTCTTGTGCTTCAGTGAATGATGTTTGGGGAGTGGTGACTGCAAAATGCTCCCTTGGTGCAGACCACGTTGATCCTCTGTGGTTGTTTTCTATGAATACTTGTGAATATTTTAAATCAGAATCAAGGGCTGATTATAAATCCAGAGCTTTCAGATGCTACAGTGTACTCAACAATGGCTAAAGGGCATGTCTGGGAGCATCACCTGCAGCTGTACAAATACTGTGTCCAAAACCAGTGATGTGGAACAAAGGCAGGAGAATGGCAGAGAGAGGAAAGAAGGAAGTACTAATCCCTGCATTCATAACTACGTGTCACACACTGTCAAAAAGAAAGAGGGACTCTTGTTAGGCACAAACTACCCCCGAGCTGGGAGCCTGAGGAATGTGACTTCACAGTTTTTCATCTCTGAAAGGTGTGTCAGCACACTTGACAGCCTCAGCTTGGTGGCCTTCTAACACTTTTAGGCTTTCCTTCAGCATCCAAGTGGCTCTTGGCTCTTTCTGGCTCTTGGCTTTATGCATGTGAATTGGCCCAATCCATGGGATGCATTTCTGACTGCATCCTCACTCTCATGCACTTGTTCATGCCTGAATCAGCTCAGGCTTCTTTATCCTAAATATTTCTAGGAGCATCCCTCCTGTTCACTGAGAGTAAATGTTTCTGTTTGTCAGGGGCAACAAGAGGAAGGGGGGATTTCTGTGGTTACATGGCATGCATGTGTTCTAACACAAATTTAAGCAGATGGTCTTAAGCTGTTTTTCCTTAGCAAGAGAGGAGAAGAGGAGCTTCAAGCAACTGCTGACCTACCAGAGCATTGTCTAAGTAACATTTGGGGGCTGCAACTTTAAATTTGAGTATGATCTTGTAGGAACTCAACAGTGTGTTTTTCCACTGGCTTTCTCTTGGGCTGCTTTATAACTATGTGAATTAAGCACACAGCACTGTTCAGACTGCACAGTTTAACATCCATATTGCAAAGCCCAGGAGCTCAGGAAGCCAGGTTATAGCTCCAGTGCAGCTCTTCCACATTGCCACTGTTCTCCACTTCAGTCTCTGGTTCTTGTCTCACCTAATTGCTCCTACTGACACTCAATAAACCAGATTAAGGAACTGGTCTGGGTAAATAGTAACATTTTTCTTTGCTAAGTCTTCTTTAACCCACGTCCATCCTTCATCCCAGATCACTGTGCAGCTGGGCACAGATTTTGCCAAAGCAAGACCACAATTAGAGCTAGGGGAGAGGACCTGTGGCTGTAGCTGCAGCTGAGTCTGCTTCTGCTGGGCACCATTAGATGCCAGGTTAAGAGCTAACTTTCCCAGTGCCTAAAATCCAATGTGACTGACAAGTGCACCATTGGAAACATGGGTAATATTTGCCAAGCTAATGGTAGGACTGATACAGTTGCCTCTTCTTTGAGGCAACTGTAAGTTCTTCATTGCTTAAATACCCTGACAGGAGCCACAGAGAGACAATTCCCAAATCTAGAAGGAAGGGCTGGTGCTGCACTGCCTGCAGCACTCATGCCCATCCCAGATGCACGGGACAGATGGATACTGTACCTGCTCCGCTAGGATCTGCTGCTGCTGCCTCTGCTCCCGGAGAAACTGCTGCTTCTGCTGCTCCATGGCATGGAGCTGCGCTCTCTGCTCCATCAGCATCTGCTTCATGAGGGCTGCCTGCGGCTGGCTGCCCAGGAAGTGTCCCCCGGAGCTGGCGCCCGTGCCCACGCTGCCAGAGCCCGCCGGCACCGGCGGCTGCAGGGGCCCCCGCGGGCCGCGACAGTCCCGCCTGGTGCTCCTGTGCAGAGAGACGGGAATGCCTCGTTACTGCCTGCTCCATGGGCAGGGAATGCACTCGCCAGGCTGAGGGGCACACAGGCTGTGTGCCAGGGAATGCCTCGTTACTGCCTGCTCCATGGGCAGGGAATGCAGGGAATGCACTCACCAGGCTGAGGGGCACACAGGCCGTGTGTGAAGCCTGAAGCTTGGAGAAAGACCGAGCCTTGGACTGCTCCCCAGGGGGAATAGGTTCCCCTTTTCGCCTGGAATTCAAAGCCCCTCAAGTAAAGCAGGAGCACTTTATAATTAATTATTAGGGAAATAATGAAGTTGTGAGCTAAGTTTTTTTTCCTGCTTCAGAGTAATGTTTTTCTAAACTTTTTCTGCCTTCTCAAGCAGACAAGTATATTTTCTCTTCCTTTCTGTTTCCCTCTCTTCATTTAACATAGCAATCTACCATAGCCCCCTGGATTGAGGAGCCAAGGTGTTAGGTGCACACAACGAATAGTGGGAGCTGGCAGCACTAATTCTTCTCCAGAGCCTCAGGATTTAACTCCATTATGTTATATTCAAGATTTCCATCCTGCAGCACTGCAGCAGTGTGTGTGGTTGGAAGGAATTGGGGCAAGTACCTTCCCAGCACACACCCCACTCTCTCTTCGTGTTCTGCATCCAATTTGCTGCCTTTTAGTGCTGGGAAAAGCACTGAGGAAAGGTCGGGAGGGAAATCCCACGCGTCCTGGTGGAGGGAAGTGGCGGAAGGGAGGAAGGAAGGATGGACAGGAAGGAAGGAAGGAAGGATGGACAGGAAGGAAGGGAGGGAGGAAGGATGGACAGGAAGGAAGGAAGGAAGGATGGACAGGAGGGAGGGAGGGAGGGAGGGAGGGAGGGAGGGAGGGAGGGAGGGCGGGAGGGAGGTGGAGGGAGGGAGGGAGGGAGGGAGGGAGGGAGGGAGGGAGGGAGGGAGGGGAGGGAGGGAGGGAGGGAGGGAGGGAGGGAGGGAGGGAGGGAGGAAGGAAGGAAGGAAGGAAGGAAGGAAGGAAGGAAGGAAGGAAGAGGAAGGAAGGAAGGAAGGAAGGAAGGAAGGAAGGAAGGAAGGAAGGAAGAAGGAAGGAAGGAAGGAAGGAAGGAAGGAAGGAAGGAAGGAAGGAAGGAAGGAAGGAAGGAAGGAAGGAAGGAAAAGAAGAGAG